>OX235263.1:77195954-77666040 GCA_944472135.2 Trichobilharzia regenti
TACTGTCGTGTATTCCGGAGTCTCGCTCTTTCCAACCATCTTGATCCTGTAAATCGAATCCTTGTCAGTGTGTCCTGATACATCATGATACCGGTAGTTGGTCCATCGTTGACACGGTGTATTCGAATTCCAGCACACTAAACCATTAGAAACACAAACGTCTTCACGTTACTCTTTTATCATGCTTGAAATAGCGTCACACATTAATTCTAATGCCATACTGTCTCTTCTCTTGTGTATTTTACATGAGTTCAAGGTTGTATTCTGTTCGTTCATCGAAGAATTCGATGTGAATGAGAAGCACTTTGAAAATATTTAGGCTGAACGACTGCTTTATTTGTGTCTATTAGCCAAATTGACCGACATTTCACATAGTGTATTCAATTGATAATGTTATGTTTTCTTTGGAGGCAGATGTCGGTATCATCATATTCATCTCTGTCTCCCAAATGAGCTTTGTGATCATTCCATATGACTATGACGGAATCCAGATAGTGGTTTCGTTAACCACATCTTCCCCTGTGGACTGACCGATTTTCCCAGTGTGGTCTGCGACAAATTAACACAGAACAATAATCTTTACGTCCTGGTTGCCGAGAAACGCCCACAGACTAGCCTTTTAATCATCTTCGACAACAGTTTGTCCTCGATCGTCCGAATACCTGCATTAATCATGCGAAATACGGTGGGATTGTGCACACGATGCAAACTGATGAGATTTCATACAACATGAAAAATTACTTGAATATGAAATATTGTGAATTCTTGATGGAGCGTGACACATCAAGCATGAGTTGACTGTTCTGAAATGGATCAGTCGAAATGAAGCCTGAAGAATATTGGAGGATACATGATTCAGGATAGGGGAGCGTCTGAATAACACTTTATTTCTAAAGCAATATTTCAGAACGCAACCATACTCCTATACACCACAGATAGAGACGACATATCTTCTACGGTCACCTGTGTTGTACAATACTGTAAGTACTCTCAACTCGTCTGATGACAGATGTGACTGGCCTTCTGTATTTGATATGCATTTCCCACCACCTGTGCATCATCTTCCTGACGTCCAAACTTCTTCTTTTCGACATAATCCTGGTCATTCGTCTTTCTTCTTGTTTCCTTCCAGTTCTCGATGCTAGTCTGTGCCACTAAGTGATGCTAAGCTGTTGACATAATTGTGTTGTCTACGCCTGTTCACATGTTGTTTGAGTGAAGTGGTGATTTCTCTGTGGTGGGACTGCATGTCTTTCCATGGCCTAGTGGAAACGTGGTTTCGTTCTATCTGACTCTTGGGGAGAGAATTTCAGTCGTATTTTGTCCGGACTGTTCCCACCCATCCTGACGTACTTCACTGTTTCTATCGTCAACCGTTATGCTCAGTGTTGTGTATTTTCTGCCAGAAAGGATTTGATTCAAGGAATTAATAGATAAATTTCTATTTACGATACAACTCATTATTATTGAATATTTCGACAGGTTTCATAGTATTAGGCAGTGTTTCCACAATAATGGCATGTCAATTTAGTCTGTGTGTCAGTCATAGATGGCTGTTAAATGATGGTACAGAGGGCAGAATGTTGAGTCGATCAGGTAAGCTTGGTTTCGTGGATTCTTTTAGCATGTCGAGGTAAATTATTTGACGGGGAGTTATGCCTAACCTGCCTTGTAGAATTACGTTTTCAGATTTTTGCACTGTGTGTCGGATATATTGAGAAGACCAACAAGAAAGCCAATGATGTTCTCAACACCAAGCCAAATAGTGAAACGAGAATATGACACTTGAAACAACCAATATTTGTACTTACTGATGATGTGATGAAAAGAAACGATAAGAGTATGGCCAATCCAAATCCATTCCTCCTTGCATATTGGTTGCACGATTGGTTGCTGGTTGGTTCGCTCTCAGAGATTACTTTTGCTGATCTTTTCAGGCCGGCCATCTGATCTTGAGTATTGAGCGAAGACAGCTGTTGATGAAGGTCTGTAGTTTGTCCGAAGTGCCTCTCGTGACGCGCCAAGTCTCTGATCTGTGTGGTAGCACTGACTTCACTTGGAGTTGAAAATCCGAATGTTACATTTCATGCTGAGCGCTGTGGATCTCCACACTGACTTGAGAGTAATGAAAGCTTGTCTAGCTTTCCCGATCCTCGCTTTGGTATCACCGTCAGTTCCGTCGTTCTGTAGTTGAAACGATGCTTCTCATGTAGGTAGGTGAAGAGGTTGCTTCCTTCAGATTCATCCCATCCATTCTGACTGTTGTCTGCTGTTGTTGCTGTTTGTGTTGCTGTTGACCAGGAATCGTCATCACCCCTGTTTTCTCTATGTTCACCTGATTTCCAATCTTTCATGCTTCTTCTGTCATCTTGTTGCGTATCTTGCAGCTTGTGAGAAATCAGATATATATTATCAGCAAAATCCAGATTCTTCAAGCTTTGTTGTTTGGGTCCATTTTGTGCCTGTCTCCGCTATCTGTCGCATTGTCCAGTCCACTGCAAATAGGAAAATCATTGAAGATAGTAGGCATCCTTCGTTTTCTTACTCCCGTCTTCACTTCGAAGGATTCCATGAATTTCCAATTGTGGATTACTCTGCATGCAGCATCATCGTACAACTGTTGAATGAGGTGAATCACTGGTGGTGTCACCCCCTAGTAGCGAAGTAGTTTCCAATATATCGTAGAGTGATACTGACTGTGTTCTAAAAATAAAAGTGCGATGGACGATGAAAAAGATGCTGATAATGTTGATGATGATGAAGAGAATTCACACAATAGTAGCTTCGACTGTGTCTAAATTATTCAGAGTATTTCAAATAAAGGCTTGTTGGAAGAAGAACTTAGTTCTAACTGCATAATATTTCGTGAGGGATATCTAAAACAGCATTTACAAATACACATTCCGTTACGCAGCCAACACAGTTTCGTGGCTAAGCAATATGGACGAGTTCCCTTAAGATATTCCCAGTTCGCAGTTCGCAAGATATAAGCCGATTCGCACTTCAAATCGTAACCACGTGAAAATCAACATGTGCTGACTTTATTATGCAAAGAATGAGTAGAAGGATACGAAACATCTTGTCGAGCCAATTCATCCGGTGGTTCAGGTGAAGAGTCAGAGGATAATATTTCAGCGAACGCGGCTTCTAAAAGTAGCTTACACTGTCATGCATGCATCCAGTCAGTTGTAATTGCAACTGACAACGTTATGAGGGTTTGGGATAGGGCTTGAGTTCAGTCTATCGATCAGTTATTTACCCATAATCAGTCAGTTGAATCTAATGAGGCATTCGACTGAGTCTCGGGTATGTGAAGAAGAGTAATCCACACAGATTTGACGCGTATATGAGCATGTAGGGGATCAGAGAAGTTGTTCGAGTCGACTGAACATTCAAGGATTGATTTGTTTATCTGTGAGGATTGAAGCACGTTGTGGACAGTTGGAATTAAGCGGCTGTACTGTGTGGTGAATCTGTGTTTCTACACTCACTTCATCGCACCGTTAGTAAATTCAAATGTATGTTGTTGTATGTTTGTATTCTCGGCGTGGTGTAGACACAACTGAATGAGGTTGATGGGTCTTCGGAAGGCGACGAGTCCGTCATCTTGATCAATACAGAGCAGGGAGACGCCTGACTGTAATCAGTCGGTACAAGCATCATTTCAGAATGTGTCCAGTCCAGTGTAGTAAATAGGTGGTGATGTGTGACGACATGCTACCAATTGCTGGGAACTTGTGACATGAAGATTCATGATGATGATGGTGATGATCGAATGTAAGCTGAGTCCTTGCTCCATCATCTTGGAAGGCAATCTTAAACTATATGAGTAGTGAGAGAAGACCTACTGAATATTTTGAACCAAACCTCGTAGATTTCAAATGTTGAAATAACCAACTCAATGAGGAATTTGGTTGTAAGCTGTGTTCAACCTGAATAGGAAATATGCCGTATCATAGGTAACGGAAAAAGACATGGCGTCTGCTTTTGTGACTTACAGGCAAGCGTCATTACTCTCAAGTCAGTGTGGAGATCCACAGCGCTCAGCATGAAATGTAACATTCGGATTTTCAACTCCAAGTGAAGTCAGTGCTACCACACAGATCAGAGACTTGGCGCGTCACGAGAGGCACTTCGGACAAACTACAGACCTTCATCAACAGCTGTCTTCGCTCAATACTCAAGATCAGATGGCCGGCCTGAAAAGATCAGCAAAAGTAATCTCTGAGAGCGAACCAACCAGCAACCAATCGTGCAACCAATATGCAAGGAGGAATGGATTTGGATTGGCCATACTCTTATCGTTTCTTTTCATCACATCATCAGTAAGTACAAATATTGGTTGTTTCAAGTGTCATATTCTCGTTTCACTATTTGGCTTGGTGTTGAGAACATCATTGGCTTTCTTGTTGGTCTTCTCAATATATCCGACACACAGTGCAAAAATCTGAAAACGTAATTCTACAAGGCAGGTTAGGCATAACTCCCCGTCAAATAATTTACCTCGACATGCTAAAAGAATCCACGAAACCAAGCTTACCTGATCGACTCAACATTCTGCCCTCTGTACCATCATTTAACAGCCATCTATGACTGACACACAGACTAAATTGACATGCCATTATTGTGGAAACACTGCCTAATACTATGAAACCTGTCGAAATATTCAATAATAATGAGTTGTATCGTAAATAGAAATTTATCTATTAATTCCTTGAATCAAATCCTTTCTGGCAGAAAATACACAACACTGAGCATAACGGTTGACGATAGAAACAGTGAAGTACGTCAGGATGGGTGGGAACAGTCCGGACAAAATACGACTGAAATTCTCTCCCCAAGAGTCAGATAGAACGAAACCACGTTTCCACTAGGCCATGGAAAGACATGCAGTCCCACCACAGAGAAATCACCACTTCACTCAAACAACATGTGAACAGGCGTAGACAACACAATTATGTCAACAGCTTAGCATCACTTAGTGGCACAGACTAGCATCGAGAACTGGAAGGAAACAAGAAGAAAGACGAATGACCAGGATTATGTCGAAAAGAAGAAGTTTGGACGTCAGGAAGATGATGCACAGGTGGTGGGAAATGCATATCAAATACAGAAGGCCAGTCACATCTGTCATCAGACGAGTTGAGAGTACTTACAGTATTGTACAACACAGGTGACCGTAGAAGATATGTCGTCTCTATCTGTGGTGTATAGGAGTATGGTTGCGTTCTGAAATATTGCTTTAGAAATAAAGTGTTATTCAGACGCTCCCCTATCCTGAATCATGTATCCTCCAATATTCTTCAGGCTTCATTTCGACTGATCCATTTCAGAACAGTCAACTCATGCTTGATGTGTCACGCTCCATCAAGAATTCACAATATTTCATATTCAAGTAATTTTTCATGTTGTATGAAATCTCATCAGTTTGCATCGTGTGCACAATCCCACCGTATTTCGCATGATTAATGCAGGTATTCGGACGATCGAGGACAAACTGTTGTCGAAGATGATTAAAAGGCTAGTCTGTGGGCGTTTCTCGGCAACCAGGACGTAAAGATTATTGTTCTGTGTTAATTTGTCGCAGACCACACTGGGAAAATCGGTCAGTCCACAGGGGAAGATGTGGTTAACGAAACCACTATCTGGATTCCGTCATAGTCATATGGAATGATCACAAAGCTCATTTGGGAGACAGAGATGAATATGATGATACCGACATCTGCCTCCAAAGAAAACATAACATTATCAATTGAATACACTATGTGAAATGTCGGTCAATTTGGCTAATAGACACAAATAAAGCAGTCGTTCAGCCTAAATATTTTCAAAGTGCTTCTCATTCACATCGAATTCTTCGATGAACGAACAGAATACAACCTTGAACTCATGTAAAATACACAAGAGAAGAGACAGTATGGCATTAGAATTAATGTGTGACGCTATTTCAAGCATGATAAAAGAGTAACGTGAAGACGTTTGTGTTTCTAATGGTTTAGTGTGCTGGAATTCGAATACACCGTGTCAACGATGGACCAACTACCGGTATCATGATGTATCAGGACACACTGACAAGGATTCGATTTACAGGATCAAGATGGTTGGAAAGAGCGAGACTCCGGAATACACGACAGGTATTTGTGCATGACGACAGTAGATACATTCCAAGCATCGACGATCATCACAAAGACAACCAACTAACTAGTAAATCAGGCAGTTAGTCAAACTGGATGAAAGAAAACAACACAGATTTGCAGAACACTTCATTATCTTCAATATACAGAGTGAGTTAACTCAATTATGTAGTAGTGTAAGACACACAAGAGTAGATATAAGATAAATAGTCATGACATCAGGATACTGACGTTGTCAGGAATGACATTTTCATCCAATTCTCAAAAACTGACGGTCCCCACGTTCCACTGGAAAATAGGAAGAGGAAGGAGAACAGTGAACACACTCTACAGTCTCATCCTATGGACAAAACCATCATCAGTCAGTAGTCTGACACTCACCGTCGCTGTGTGGATTGGCGAGAACCTCGACAGAATATATTGCGAAGAGCAGTAGGATTGAGAAGAGCAATTGGATGCGCGCTTCGACACAGTTCACCTGCAACACTCAGTCTAACTAATTCTGTATATCGTCACATACCTGATGGTTCGGCATCTCGGATGACCAATACAGCAATATGCACAGTTTATCGCGATAAAATAGCCTGCATTCTAGGTTGTTTTCTGAAATGGACCTATTTCATTTCAAAGAACGCTTGACTTACGTCATCGTTGAAACATTCAGTTGACACACATTCAGTATTGACATTACAGATTGAATAGATGCATTGAATGAACTGTCCAAATTGTCAACTGGCGACTCAGTAGTCTACTTCGGTCACCAACTCAGACGAAATCAACGGGAACACTGAGGCACTGAGTGGCCATCATGATGTCAGCAGTGGCAGCCAAATCCGTAATGCAGTCGGAACTGATCTCCCCATCCAAGATGACGACAGCAAGATTCAACTCGAAAGGAAGGCGGGAAGGAAGGAATGAAGATAAGAATTATCCAATGCTACGCACAGTGCTACAGACAACTCAGAACCAGAGGAGACGGAAGAGTTTTCTGGACAACTACTCAGAGTAGTGGACAACATCCTGAATGGCGGACATACCACAAACCAGATAGACTGTATATGAACAGTTCTGAAGAGATTGGAGAAGCAGCCAGCCTGCTGGAGACAAAGTCGATAATGGAAGCAGATGTGTGCTCAGATCGTCATCTAGTTCAAAGATTCTTCGAAATGATGCTGAAATCAATGAGAACTTGTCCTCCGGCTTCCAGAGTAATACATCATGATACATTTCCGGATTCTTCGATTAATCAACCTAGATGAATGAGATTGCGTTCCCAGAACATGAGTGTGAACTCACTCAACTCCATCCTTGAATGTTACACTGAGACTCTCCGGGGACAATCACTGCGTTTCATTCCCTGATACTATCACGCGGGAAAATGAATCAGTTCCACACTGCACAAACAACGACTCACCTATGAAATCGGAGGTCTCTCCTTTCTTTTC
Organism: Trichobilharzia regenti; assembly: GCA_944472135.2. Classification (NCBI taxonomy): domain Eukaryota; kingdom Metazoa; phylum Platyhelminthes; class Trematoda; order Strigeidida; family Schistosomatidae; genus Trichobilharzia; species Trichobilharzia regenti. The sequence goes on from OX235263.1 coordinate 77,203,534, forward strand.
CTAGAGAAATCCATTTTCATAGAACACACTGAGATAATCACTTTCACTGCACATGGTGAATAATGGGAAGTGTACTTTCCAATAATTGAGGACAGGCTTTCTCACACACACATGATAAGATATTTCTCATCACGTGATTTGCATAACCTCAATGAAGTAGGCATTGGTGGGGACAAATCTCACACTCATTCACGATGTTTCCCATGAATACAATCTCTATCTCCCCCTTTCCACGATTTATATATATATATATAGGTGAGTTGAGATGCATGTCGTTCGGTCGTGATAAATTGTGCACATTGCTATATTGGTGGTCTGGGATGCCGAATCATCAGGTATGTGACGATATACAGAGTTAGTTACACTGAGTGTTGTAGGTGAACTATGTCACAGTGTGCTTCCACTTGCTCTTCTCAATCCTACTGCTCTTCGCAATGTATTCTGTCGAGGTTCTAGCCGATCCACACAGCAACGGTGAGTGTCAGACAACTGACTCATCATGTGATTTTTAGAGTTTGAGTCCTTATTTCGTTTGAACCCTTGTTCTTACTCTTTCTTACAGATAAGCTTGAAAAGAAGAGTTTTATGAGATTTGGATGAGATTCTCCATCGCGACGATGTCGATATCTTAACATCTTGAATTTTGATTTTACTCATAATCATTCGTTTATTACGCCATAACATACATGAGATTACTCACTTTGTATATCGTGAATTATAAAGTATTCTGCATATCTGTGTTGTTTTCTTTCATCCAGTTTGACTAACTGCCTGATTTGCTAGTTGGTTGGTTTTTTCAAGATGATTATCAATCGTGGGTATGCATCCAGTCTCGTCATGCACAAATACCTGTTGTTTGTTCCACAATCTCACTATTCCTCTCCTGTCACTATGCTACGAATCGAATATTTTCACAAACGATTGCTGAAGAAGAGTTAGGCAATAACATAACTAGTGTCAGTTTACAGTTTACAATTTATTTAGGATAGTAGGCTATATTCCTGTGTTAATCCTTTCGATTTATTGCACACAGGAGGTCCAATCTCGCCTTGAATGAATCAACGGATGGCGCTGATACGACGTGTTCCGGTAGGGAGTTCCAATGGTTCACAATTCAATGCGAAAAACGGATCTCCAGATGCAGACGATTCCACCGTGGTTTTTGAACCTTGAAGTGATGTCCTCGCAATGGGTTGGTGCTAGAAGGAAGAAATAAATTAGATAAATTAGCTCCAAATTGATTTCTTAGGATACGGTATGCTAGTATTAGGTCACCCCTAAGTCGTCTGTATGACAGTGGAAATAAACCCAGTCGACTTAACCTCTCCTCATATGACAGGGTTGAGAAACCCTTTATTAGCTTAGTTCCTACTCTTTGCACCCTTTCTAATAAGTCTATTTCGTATTTGAAACACGGCGTCGCTGCCTAGATCCCGTATTCCAAATGAGGTCTGATATAAGTCGGATATAATATACGAAATATATCAGCGTCAAAGTTCGCAAAAGCCTTGCGTATGGCCCATAACATTCGGAAACCCTTAGTGGCTGCAGTTCTACAGTTTGTTGCTGTTTTCAAGTCAGGCTGCACAACCACTCCCAAGTCCTTGTACTCAGTGACCACTGGGAGAGTAATGCCATTCATTGAGTAATTGTGCACGTGACTATGAGATACATGCATAACTACACTTTTGCTTAAGTTAATCTCCAAGGCCCAGTGCTTACACCAATCACTTAAGAAGTTTAAATCTTCCTGCAAAGCAAGTTGATCACTGTCATCGTGCAAAGCCCTCCATATCTTGATGTCATCAGCAAACAGTAAGCAGGATGACTTAACTACCGATGGAATCTCATTAACATAAATCAGGAAAAGAAGTGGGCCTAGAATTGTACCCTGAGGAACGCCACTCTTAACTGATTCCCATGTTGATAAAACCCCGTTAACTCGTACTCTTTGTCTTCTGTCCTTTAGAAAGTCTTGAATCCAGTCGGTAACCACTTTGTTGATTCCCAGACTACCTAACTTTACTAGAAGACCTGAATGAGAAACCCTGTCAAGCGCCTTGCTTAGGTCTATGAATATGGCATCCACCGGTATATTAGCATCAGCTGAGCTTGCCCAACTTTCTCTGGCCAAAAGAAGGCTGGACTAATAAGCAATCAGTATCATTAGCAACATTTTCAAATAATGAATAACGAGATAAGAAATCTGCATGAGGTATATCCTTTGCCGATCTATGTTCAATAGTGTAATCATATGCACTTAGTTCTAAACTCCATCTCTGAACCATAGCAGCAGATGATTTATTCAAAGATTTTTCTGGATTGTAAATGAATTTCAAAGCTTGATGATCAGTAACTATGTGAAACTTAGTACCAAAGAGATACTTGTGCAAGCGTCTTATTGCCCGTACAACTGCTAAAGCTTCTTTCTGGGTTTGTGAGTACCCTTGTTCACTCTTACTTAGACGTCTTGAAATACAAATAACAGGTTGTCCATTTTGCTCAAGTACTCCAGCTATACCCATAGGAGAAGCATCTGTAGTGAGAACAGACTTATCTTTCGATGAAAAAGGTCTTAAGAAAGCTTGCTTATTAAGAAACTCCAAAGTTTTTCTCAAGATATTCTCATGTTGTTGTTCCCACTTAAACTGTTTACTGGAGACAATGTCAAAAAGTGGAGATAACCGTTGAGTGAAGTTGGGAATGAATCTGGAGTAAAACTGAAGAGTACCTATCCGTGATCTCAACGATGACATATTATTAGGTGACGGTGCTTGAATTAGAGGTGCCAAACGACTAGCATCAGGTCTGAAACCTTCGGAGTCTACTGTGTATCCCAAGCATGATACAGACGACAAAGTGAAATGGCATTTAGATGGATTAACAAGAACATTATTCTCACATAAACGCCTGAACAGTTTTAAAAGACGTTCATTATGCAATTCGATATTAGGACCATGAACTATAATGTCGTCTTGGTATGATTCAACACCATCTAATCCATCTATCATCTGATTTATTACATTTTGAAATATTGCAGGTGAAACCTTTAAACCAAAAGGCAAGAACTTATACTTGAACAATCCAAATGGAGTATTAATGGTTGTTAATGCACTAGACGCCTCATCAAGAGGAATTTGCAAATTGGCATCTTTTAGATCTATTTTGGAAAAGTATCTTGAGCCATGTAGCTTGTAGAGAATGTCTTCAGTTTCTAGAGTAGTGCAACTTTGCTGTAGTAAACGACTATTGAGTGTAAGGCGGTAGTCACCACAAATTCTAGGTGTTTTTCCATCAGCCTTTAGTGGCGTAACAATAGGAGTAGCCCAATTTGAAGACTCAACTGGCTTAAGTATGCCTTGCTCAACCAACTTGTCTAACTCTTTCTTAACTGCATCTCGCAATCCATATGGAATTAATCGGCGTTTCAGGAAGATAGGATCACCCTCTATTTCAAGATGGATGGGCTGAATCTTCATACCACCTGAACAAAGATTCATCAAACAACTCAGTACAAAGTGAAATTTCGACATTTAACAATCTAAGGCCTTTTAATCCCAATAGAGATGGACCATATTCACTAACAAGAAAGGGAATATTTACAAAATTACCACTGTCTGATTTCAAAGAAATGTTAGTAGCCCCGATAAGAGGTAATTTATGACCAGTTATGCCTGTAATTGAACTAGTAGTAGGATCTATCTGGACATTCTTACAAATCGATTGTAAATCTTTCTTAGAAATTATAGATTCAGTACTCCCAGTATCAATTATAAAACAATGGGACTTGCCTGAACTTGTAGTGAAGGTTCTCATTAGATGAGATTGAGTATTTGGAAAAGTTGAAAGAGACATCGACTGCATTTAACCAGATAAATTGGAAGAATTATCAGGATTCTCAGTAACATATGTATTCGAACTTCTGCACACAGTCTTGATGTGTCCAACTTTACCACATTTGTGACACTTAGCACTCCGAAAACGGCAAGTGCTTCGTAGATGTAACTTTCCACAGGATAAACACGGTTTAATGTTTTTGATCTCTGGCTGCATTCTATTACCTGTGGACGACAGTTTGGATTTCTTTCCATGAACACTTGTATTTTCGACTTTAGAAAGCATAACAGCAGATACTGACGTAGTGGGAGCAGAGTATTCATTATTGACATCTTCATATGTAATACATACATCTTTAGCAGTTTGAAACGTACAGGAAGGAATCTGAATTAACTCTTTCTCTAACTTAGAAATATTGATTCCAGCAATTAGACGATCACGTAGTTGAGTATGCAGCTGATCTCCAAAGTTACACTTTGAGGCTTGAATTTGAAGTTGAAGAATGAAGCCTCTAATCTTCTGGTTGGGAGAACGTACCAGTTTGTTGAAGTGAGCCCTCTCTCTCGTCTCAAATGTAGTCACATGAAAGTGATTTGTCAGAAGTTCACGGATCTTGTCATATGACATAGAAATGGGTTTATCTGGAAACGCCAGATTCTTCACCAGGCTATATGCATCAAGCCCAATAGCAGTGATGAAATGAGCAGGTATTTTGTCATCCCGAACATTCTTGGAAATGCACCACGCATCGAAGCATTCCAAATAATCAGCAATCTCCCGCGGAGACCCATTAATGGGGAATTTTTCCAGGTTACTTAGCTCCATCGCGACGCCAATTTGTAGTAATTTATTGTAATTGAAGTATTAGTATTTCGAGATGACGGAATTACACGAATGCAACCAAAACTCAGAGAGGGCAGCAATCCGGAATTTGTATTTAGCAGAATTATTATACAATTCATATATGAAAATATTAACAATCAACAGTAAGTATTTAAACAATACAAAGATAGAAATAGTCAATCACCACATCCGCCACACGTTGAATGTCTCGTTTCGTATTTATAATGATATCGCGGTTTGCTTGCCAGTCTCTGCGATCTTCTAACTGATTCGGTGATATCATTTCCATCAGTATCATCTAGACTTATTTCTGAATTATCTACAAAGTCGGGATTAGTAGCGGAGTCATTATAATCATAATCGGAACGACCTACCTCATTTATTCTCACTTGATCCAAGTGTCTGTTATGAACTGAATTATCTTCGATGTCTAATATCTTCACCATTCGATTTCCCATTCTTTGTAGTATGATACCAATAGAAGGTCTATAATCATTCCCTCTGTAATAATGTACATCAGAAGTCGTGGACATCAGATGCTTTCTGAGAATTCGGGATTTGAATAGTTTTGCAGGACTTTCACGGGTACTTGTATGCTCCGCATTGCGATATTGAAGTAAGAAGTTATCCACACATCTCTCTAGCTCATCAAAATTTTGAGGACTCATTGATGCTATAGCACTCTTTAATGTTCGTACAAAATTTTCTGCCAACCCGTTTGACTGCGGATGACGTGGTGCTGTGTACAAATGACGACAACCTATATGTTTGAGCCAATCATTGAAGTTCTTCTCCGTAAAATGAGTACCATTGTCAGTAACTAAGACATCTGGAATTCCTTCTCGACTAAAAATCTTTCTCAACGCTCTGTGAGTGAATTTGGCATTAGGACTATCTGTAATGATGACTTCTGGCCATCTAGAATAAGAACCCACAATAACTAAAGCATAATATGAATTTAAGAATGGACCACAGTAATCTGCATGAATACGCTGCCAAACCTCACAAGATGCAGGCCACGGTGTCCACGATGACTTCCCATAGGACATTTTATGTGAACAGCTAGAACAGCTCTTTGATCTTTTGTTAATGTCAGCATCAATTTCCGGCCACCAGCATGTTAGGCGTGCTAATGATTTCATCTTATCAGCTCCTAGATGAGCAGAATGTAGATCATCCAAAATTGCAGATCTTAATGTTGGAGGAATAATAATTCTGTCATTCAGACATAGAAATCCTTCAGGATGGACTGAAATCTCATCTCTTCGCTTATAAAGGTCTGGAAATCTTCGCTTACACTGAACATTCCAACCTCTTTTTGTTGCATTTATAACACATCCGTAATATTTCCGAGTATCATTTATAAGTCGAACTCGATCCACCGGTAACGGCTGGACTAATAAGCAATCAGTATCATTAGCAACATTTTCAAATAATGAATAACGAGATAAGAAATCTGCATGAGGTATATCCTTTGCCGATCTATGTTCAATAGTGTAATCATATGCACTTAGTTCTAAACTCCATCTCTGAACCATAGCAGCAGATGATTTATTCAAAGATTTTTCTGGATTGTAAATGAATTTCAAAGCTTGATGATCAGTAACTATGTGAAACTTAGTACCAAAGAGATACTTGTGCAAGCGTCTTATTGCCCGTACAACTGCTAAAGCTTCTTTCTGGGTTTGTGAGTACCCTTGTTCACTCTTACTTAGACGTCTTGAAATACAAATAACAGGTTGTCCATTTTGCTCAAGTACTCCAGCTATACCCATAGGAGAAGCATCTGTAGTGAGAACAGACTTATCTTTCGATGAAAAAGGTCTTAAGAAAGCTTGCTTATTAAGAAACTCCAAAGTTTTTCTCAAGATATTCTCATGTTGTTGTTCCCACTTAAACTGTTTACTGGAGACAATGTCAAAAAGTGGAGATAACCGTTGAGTGAAGTTGGGAATGAATCTGGAGTAAAACTGAAGAGTACCTATCCATGATCTCAACGATGACATATTATTAGGTGACGGTGCTTGAATTAGAGGTGCCAAACGACTAGCATCAGGTCTGAAACCTTCGGAGTCTACTGTGTATCCCAAGCATGATACAGACGACAAAGTGAAATGGCATTTAGATGGATTAACAAGAACATTATTCTCACATAAACGCCTGAACAGTTTTAAAAGACGTTCATTATGCAATTCGATATTAGGACCATGAACTATAATGTCGTCTTGGTATGATTCAACACCATCTAATCCATCTATCATCTGATTTATTACATTTTGAAATATTGCAGGTGAAACCTTTAAACCAAAAGGCAAGAACTTATACTTGAACAATCCAAATGGAGTATTAATGGTTGTTAATGCACTAGACGCCTCATCAAGAGGAATTTGCAAATTGGCATCTTTTAGATCTATTTTGGAAAAGTATCTTGAGCCATGTAGCTTGTAGAGAATGTCTTCAGTTTCTAGAGTAGTGCAACTTTGCTGTAGTAAACGACTATTGAGTGTAAGGCGGTAGTCACCACAAATTCTAGGTGTTTTTCCATCAGCCTTTAGTGGCGTAACAATAGGAGTAGCCCAATTTGAAGACTCAACTGGCTTAAGTATGCCTTGCTCAACCAACTTGTCTAACTCTTTCTTAACTGCATCTCGCAATCCATATGGAATTAATCGGCGTTTCAGGAAGATAGGATCACCCTCTATTTCAAGATGGATGGGCTGAATCTTCATACCACCTACACTCTTTGAGCATTGGAGAAGTAATTCCCTGAACAAAGATTCATCAAACAACTCAGTACAAAGTGAAATTTCGACATTTAACAATCTAAGGCCTTTTAATCCCAATAGAGATGGACCATATTCACTAACAAGAAAGGGAATATTTACAAAATTACCACTGTCTGATTTCAAAGAAATGTTAGTAGCCCCGATAAGAGGTAATTTATGACCAGTTATGCCTGTAATTGAACTAGTAGTAGGATCTATCTGGACATTCTTACAAATCGATTGTAAATCTTTCTTAGAAATTATAGATTCAGTACTCCCAGTATCAATTATAAAACAATGGGACTTGCCTGAACTTGTAGTGAAGGTTCTCATTAGATGAGATTGAGTATTTGGAAAAGTTGAAAGAGACATCGACTGCATTTAACCAGATAAATTGGAAGAATTATCAGGATTCTCAGTAACATATGTATTCGAACTTCTGCACACAGTCTTGATGTGTCCAACTTTACCACATTTGTGACACTTAGCACTCCGAAAACGGCAAGTGCTTCGTAGATGTAACTTTCCACAGGATAAACACGGTTTAATGTTTTTGATCTCTGGCTGCATTCTATTACCTGTGGACGACAGTTTGGATTTCTTTCCATGAACACTTGTATTTTCGACTTTAGAAAGCATAACAGCAGATACTGACGTAGTGGGAGCAGAGTATTCATTATTGACATCTTCATATGTAATACATACATCTTTAGCAGTTTGAAACGTACAGGAAGGAATCTGAATTAACTCTTTCTCTAACTTAGAAATATTGATTCCAGCAATTAGACGATCACGTAGTTGAGTATGCAGCTGATCTCCAAAGTTACACTTTGAGGCTTGAATTTGAAGTTGAAGAATGAAGCCTCTAATCTTCTGGTTGGGAGAACGTACCAGTTTGTTGAAGTGAGCCCTCTCTCTCGTCTCAAATGTAGTCACATGAAAGTGATTTGTCAGAAGTTCACGGATCTTGTCATATGACATAGAAATGGGTTTATCTGGAAACGCCAGATTCTTCACCAGGCTATATGCATCAAGCCCAATAGCAGTGATGAAATGAGCAGGTATTTTGTCATCCCGAACATTCTTGGAAATGCACCACGCATCGAAGCATTCCAAATAATCAGCAATCTCCCGCGGAGACCCATTAATGGGGAATTTTTCCAGGTTACTTAGCTCCATCGCGACGCCAATTTGTAGTAATTTATTGTAATTGAAGTATTAGTATTTCGAGATGACGGAATTACACGAATGCAACCAAAATTCAGAGAGGGCAGCAATCCGGAATTTGTATTTAGCAGAATTATTATACAATTCATATATGAAAATATTAACAATCAACAGTAAGTATTTAAACAATACAAAGATAGAAATAGTCAATCACCACAAAGAACCAGAAGCATGAACACAAAAAAAATTATTCGGCTACTTCTGGTATCATGCTAATAAATCTGTTGATTTGACCTAAATTTTGCACGTTGTTTTTTCTAACTACTTGCAACTCTTGCGCAATTCCATATTTTATTTTGTTTCCATGGTCACTCTGAGCGCAACTCTTTCATGGAATTACATATGTTATTAAGTAACTCTCCTTAAACAATCATTTCTGACAACTCATCACTTTGTTACTATCAACATCCAGTTTTATCGAAAGCCTTCTGTATTGCGTAACTCCAACAAAAAACTTACTAATTGTATTTTTGTTTGACAAATTCAATATAGACTCACACACAAACTAACCATATATATTTGCCATTGAACAGTATGGTTGTACACGTCTCCTCGAACATCACCAGCATTCAGCGAGTTCCAAAGTTTTCCCACGTGGTGTATCCGACTTCGTTCTTATCTGATCTGTAGTGAAGGTATCCCTTGTAGTTTTGTCCTTCAGTGTTCGAATAATGAACATGAACTGTGGCCTGTCTCCAGTCGTTCTGAAGGATTATTGTCATGTGAACAGGAATACTTCCAAGACAATCTAATGAAAATTCAATTAACGAGAACTAAATGGGGGAAATACACATTTCAAGCCACCTTGTGTTTTGATGTCACTAAAGTGTATCGATTTTCTCTTGCCATGCATAGAAAGTCGTTCACACTACTTTCTTTTGATAACTGTGATCCTGTTGCAGTCACTTCCACATTCAGACGGAAATACTCCCTTCTGACTGCAGTTGATGGTGCAGAGTCAATAATCATCAAATAGCGTCACTGTGACAAACCGAAATTCTAGTCATTCTCCATTAATCAACAGATAAGTGTGTCACGGAATGTTCTACCTTGTCAACTCTACAATGGATTCACATGATGAAGAGTACACTCAGCCTGTAACAAATGCCAGTAACTAGAACGTGGTCAATTCAAATACAACAAGGAGCCTAACAATATCACAAACAGAAATGCAGTCAGTAAAATCATGAAATCAACAGTACATTTTGACAACCAGCGATGAAGGAGATGCATATGAAATCTGCTCAGACATTTAAGATCCCATGAGTGATTGCATAGACTACGTAGACTGTAGATTCATTTGGTTGTTAGACACAATGGAAGCAGTCGGTCATGTATCACATCTTCATAATGCTTCTCATTCTCACGTACTGTGTCTGCACAGTGTAGGTTCTAGTGATTACAATACTCCTTTCAAGTAAATCTAAAACTCTTGCGTAATTAAGCATTTTATTTTGTTTACATGTGCACTTTCAGCACAACTGTTTCACGACTTGACTTTTGTCTGTTAAGTTTTGATTTTAACCACTTATATAGTCTATATTGGGTAAATTGTCTTGGCTGTTTCCAGTAGAAGTTCATTATGTCAAAAGTACCACATAAATGTAATAGGGCGGAGTGTTACTTTTTGGTAGATGATGGAATACAGTGTAATAACTGTGAAAAGTGGTGTCATAAGATGTGTACTGGATTACGTCCAGCTGCATACAAACGTTGTACTGCTCCAACATTCCACTGGATGTGCGGAATGTGTTGCTCCCCAAAGATGACCTTAATAAGGGAGGCTCATGAACTGCTGTCTAAAGCCATGGAACTTCCTGATGATAGCGTGGCTAGTAAGAGTGACGTGGACTGCCCGTCTGAAGATGACGCAGTAAGTGCCATCATGAATGTTATCACACCGGCGGTTACTAGCCCAGTTACCCCGGAAGTAAAACCTACTAGGCGTTCGAAGCGTCTTAGTAAGCGAAAAGGTAACAAAACGGAAGCTGTAAACAGCATCTCAGAACCAGAGAACACCGTAAGCGAAGTTCACCATGAAGGTGGTGCAGACACTGATCTTGATTGTACCATCAAAAACTGCAGCAGCCCTGAGAAGCAACCGCAGGCAGATGATAAATGGGTAACAAAAATAAGCAGTCGGAAGAAATATAGTAATATTGATGGTAGGCAAACGTCTGTCACCTGTAGCCAGGCTGCATCAATAGTGGTGAGAAAGGACGTAGCCACTGCTAAATACGACAAGCTCTCCTTAGACTCTAACATAATTGTTGGAAATTTGGAAGAGTCCAAAGAATCTGATCCCGTGAAAAGGCACGATTACGACCTTAAATTAGTGAGTAGTATTATAAGGAAGATGCTCCCAGCGAATTTCCCTGGAGTATCGATTAAAAAGCTGATTAGAATAGGCAAAAGAGATGATGAATGTTCTAATCATCGTCGGTTGCTTAAAATAGTCTTAGGTTCTCCTGATGAACGGAATCATCTACTGGCTGTGTACACAACCTTGCCGGGTCAGGAATTTCAGCCAGACCTGATTTATCTCTTGAAGACAGACTTAAACGAAAAGAAGTTTTGTCCCAGCTAGAAACAAGACGTAAAAATGGTGAAACTAACCTTAAACTGGTGGGTTTTCAAATAGTCAGGTCTTGGAAACGTATGCTTCCAAGACCTGTGTGGATAAGCCAGACCGCATAGGAAGCCTGAAGCTAGTGTACACTAATATACGTAGTATCGGGAACAAATTTCACGAGCTAGGTGTATTAGTAGAAGACCTTAGCCCAGGTATTGTGGCCATTACTGAAACATGGCTGGTTTCTGGATTAGATGACACACCTGAGCTATGCGGATTTAGTTGCTTGCGCAGCGACAGGGTTAAGGGTCATAGAGGTGGCGGGGTTGCTCTGTACATCAACAACTCCCTACATGTTCGTTCCGTGAAATCTGAAGCTCATGACAGTGGGACAGGTGAGGTAATTAGCTGTGAAGTAAGCTTTGCAACCGGCACTCTACTCATTGGAGTTCTGTATAGAAGTCCCTATTGTCAGTGTGATGACTTCATTTTAGATCACCTCAAACAATGGAGTAAACACAGTAGCTGTCTTATTCTAGGTGATTTTAATGCACCTCATATAGACTGGGTAGCTGTCACATCTCCAGGATCCGCTGATAAGTTTGACAGCCGGTTACTCTTGACTACCATGGAAAATGCCCTGACACAACATGTCTTAGGTAGTACAAGATTCGGTTCTACCCAAGGATCTTCCTTGCTGGACTTAGTGCTTACTCATGACAACGACGACGTGGATGGTCTAGTTATTCATCCACCTCTAGCAAACAGTGATCATGGGGTGTTAGATTTTAACTTAAGGGCTGGCAATTTAGTCAGTTTTCAACCCAAATCCCGGCCTAGTGTTTGGCATGCTGACATAGTGGCTATAAAGGAGCGTGCTTCAACTGCCGACTGGTCAGTCAACATTGTCTCATCCATTGAAGATGAATGGGATAAATTTAAGAATACACTTGAGAGGGTTACCACTGATTTCATCCCCTGGAGGGTTCCTAAAAGGCCAACAAATCGGCCACCATGGATAAATAGACAAGCTATAACACTCCTAAGACGGAGAAAAAGGTTCTGGAATCTCTTTGTTTCTACTGGGCTACAGCAGTTCCGGCTGAAATACTGTGAAACCAGAAACCAGTGTAAAACTTTGACCCACCAGTCAAGGATAGCTTACGAAACCCAGTTAGTTAAAAGTTCACCAGGTTGTCCAAAAAGACTCTTCTCATATATCAAGAGAAGAACACGTAAGAGTGATGCTATCCCACCTCTTATGCTTGAAGATGACCAGACAAACATGGCTGAGGATAACTTGACTAAGGCTGAGGCTTTGTCCAATCACTTTAGTCAAGTATTCTCTGATAATATTGATACCAGCTTTGTAAATTTTCCAGAAGGTAACTTGAAAATGGCACCCTTATACATTGGAAAGGATACTGTCCTAAAGTGGCTTCTAAGGCTCAATCCTGGTAAGTCCAGTGGCCCTGATGAACTCCACCCACGTATATTAACAGCATTGGCTGAAAGCATAGCCGAGCCATTGTCGGTAATCTTCAATATGTCTCTGGACTAGTCTAAATGTCCAAGAGACTAGAAAGATGCCATCATTAGTCCGGTCTTCAAAACCGGATCTAGAAACTTAGTTCAGAACTATCGTCCTGTTAGTTTGACCAGTATTGTTGTTAAACTACTAGAAAGAATAATTCGTGATGCTATCATTCAGTTCATTGAAGGGAACAAACTTTTCGCTGTGGAACAGCACGGTTTTAGAGCAGGTCATTCTTGCTTGACCAACCTTCTTTTGGCCAGAGAAAGTTGGGCAAGCTCAGCTGATGCTAATATACCGGTGGATGCCATATTCATAGACCTAAGCAAGGCGCTTGACAGGGTTTCTCATTCAGGTCTTCTAGTAAAGTTAGGTAGTCTGGGAATCAACAAAGTGGTTACCGACTGGATTCAAGACTTTCTAAAGGACAGAAGACAAAGAGTACGAGTTAACGGGGTTTTATCAACATGGGAATCGGTTAAGAGTGGCGTTCCTCAGGGTACAATTCTAGGCCCACTTCTTTTCCTGATTTATGTTAATGAGATTCCATCGGTAGTTAAGTCATCCTGCTTACTGTTTGCTGATGACATCAAGATATGGAGGGCTTTGCACGATGACAGTGATCAACTTGCTTTGCAGGAAGATTTAAACTTCTTAAGTGATTGGTGTAAGCACTGGGCCTTGGAGATTAACTTAAGCAAAAGTGTAGTTATGCATGTATCTCATAGTCACGTGCACAATTACTCAATGAATGGCATTACTCTCCCAGTGGTCACTGAGTACAAGGACTTGGGAGTGGTTGTGCAGCCTGACTTGAAAACAGCAACAAACTGTAGAACTGCAGCCACTAAGGGTTTCCGAATGTTATGGGCCATACGCAAGGCTTTTGCGAACTTTGACGCTGATATATTTCGTATATTATATCCGACTTATATCAGACCTCATTTGGAATACGGGATCTAGGCAGCGACGCCGTGTTTCAAATACGAAATAGACTTATTAGAAAGGGTGCAAAGAGTAGGAACTAAGCTAATAAAGGGTTTCTCAACCCTGTCATATGAGGAGAGGTTAAGTCGACTGGGTTTATTTCCACTGTCATACAGACGACTTAGGGGTGACCTAATACTAGCATACCGTATCCTAAGAAATCAATTTGGAGCTAATTTATCTAATTTATTTCTTCCTTCTAGCACCAACCCATTGCGAGGACATCACTTCAAGGTTCAAAAACCACGGTGGAATCGTCTGCATCTGGAGATCCGTTTTTCGCATTGAATTGTGAACCATTGGAACTCCCTACCGGAACACGTCGTATCAGCGCCATCCGTTGATTCATTCAAGGCGAGATTGGACCTCCTGTGTGCAATAAATCGAAAGGATTAACACAGGAATATAGCCTACTATCCTAAATAAATTGTAAACTGTAAACTGACACTAGTTATGTTATTGCCTAACTCTTCTTCAGCAATCGTTTGTGAAAATATTCGATTCGTAGCATAGTGACAGGAGAGGAATAGTGAGATTGTGGAACAAACAACAGGTATTTGTGCATGACGAGACTGGATGCATACCCACGATTGATAATCATCTTGAAAAAACCAACCAACTAGCAAATCAGGCAGTTAGTCAAACTGGATGAAAGAAAACAACACAGATATGCAGAATACTTTATAATTCACGATATACAAAGTGAGTAATCTCATGTATGTTATGGCGTAATAAACGAATGATTATGAGTAAAATCAAAATTCAAGATGTTAAGATATCGACATCGTCGCGATGGAGAATCTCATCCAAATCTCATAAAACTCTTCTTTTCAAGCTTATCTGTAAGAAAGAGTAAGAACAAGGGTTCAAACGAAATAAGGACTCAAACTCTAAAAATCACATGATGAGTCAGTTGTCTGACACTCACCGTTGCTGTGTGGATCGGCTAGAACCTCGACAGAATACATTGCGAAGAGCAGTAGGATTGAGAAGAGCAAGTGGAAGCACACTGTGACATAGTTCACCTACAACACTCAGTGTAACTAACTCTGTATATCGTCACATACCTGATGATTCGGCATCCCAGACCACCAATATAGCAATGTGCACAATTTATCACGACCGAACGACATGCATCTCAACTCACCTATATATATATATATATATAAATCGTGGAAAGGGGGAGATAGAGATTGTATTCATGGGAAACATCGTGAATGAGTGTGAGATTTGTCCCCACCAATGCCTACTTCATTGAGGTTATGCAAATCACGTGATGAGAAATATCTTATCATGTGTGTGTGAGAAAGCCTGTCCTCAATTATTGGAAAGTACACTTCCCATTATTCACCATGTGCAGTGAAAGTGATTATCTCAGTGTGTTCTATGAAAATGGATTTCTCTAGGAAAAGAAAGGAGAGACCTCCGATTTCATAGGTGAGTCGTTGTTTGTGCAGTGTGGAACTGATTCATTTTCCCGCGTGATAGTATCAGGGAATGAAACGCAGTGATTGTCCCCGGAGAGTCTCAGTGTAACATTCAAGGATGGAGTTGAGTGAGTTCACACTCATGTTCTGGGAACGCAATCTCATTCATCTAGGTTGATTAATCGAAGAATCCGGAAATGTATCATGATGTATTACTCTGGAAGCCGGAGGACAAGTTCTCATTGATTTCAGCATCATTTCGAAGAATCTTTGAACTAGATGACGATCTGAGCACACATCTGCTTCCATTATCGACTTTGTCTCCAGCAGGCTGGCTGCTTCTCCAATCTCTTCAGAACTGTTCATATACAGTCTATCTGGTTTGTGGTATGTCCGCCATTCAGGATGTTGTCCACTACTCTGAGTAGTTGTCCAGAAAACTCTTCCGTCTCCTCTGGTTCTGAGTTGTCTGTAGCACTGTGCGTAGCATTGGATAATTCTTATCTTCATTCCTTCCTTCCCGCCTTCCTTTCGAGTTGAATCTTGCTGTCGTCATCTTGGATGGGGAGATCAGTTCCGACTGCATTACGGATTTGGCTGCCACTGCTGACATCATGATGGCCACTCAGTGCCTCAGTGTTCCCGTTGATTTCGTCTGAGTTGGTGACCGAAGTAGACTACTGAGTCGCCAGTTGACAATTTGGACAGTTCATTCAATGCATCTATTCAATCTGTAATGTCAATACTGAATGTGTGTCAACTGAATGTTTCAACGATGACGTAAGTCAAGCGTTCTTTGAAATGAAATAGGTCCATTTCAGAAAACAACCTAGAATGCAGGCTATTTTATCGCGATAAACTGTGCATATTGCTGTATTGGTCATCCGAGATGCCGAACCATCAGGTATGTGACGATATACAGAATTAGTTAGACTGAGTGTTGCAGGTGAACTGTGTCGAAGCGCGCATCCAATTGCTCTTCTCAATCCTACTGCTCTTCGCAATATATTCTGTCGAGGTTCTCGCCAATCCACACAGCGACGGTGAGTGTCAGACTACTGACTGATGATGGTTTTGTCCATAGGATGAGACTGTAGAGTGTGTTCACTGTTCTCCTTCCTCTTCCTATTTTCCAGTGGAACGTGGGGACCGTCAGTTTTTGAGAATTGGATGAAAATGTCATTCCTGACAACGTCAGTATCCTGATGTCATGACTATTTATCTTATATCTACTCTTGTGTGTCTTACACTACTACATAATTGAGTTAACTCACTCTGTATATTGAAGATAATGAAGTGTTCTGCAAATCTGTGTTGTTTTCTTTCATCCAGTTTGACTAACTGCCTGATTTACTAGTTAGTTGGTTGTCTTTGTGATGATCGTCGATGCTTGGAATGTATCTACTGTCGTCATGCACAAATACCTGTCGTGTATTCCGGAGTCTCGCTCTTTCCAACCATCTTGATCCTGTAAATCGAATCCTTGTCAGTGTGTCCTGATACATCATGATACCGGTAGTTGGTCCATCGTTGACACGGTGTATTCGAATTCCAGCACACTAAACCATTAGAAACACAAACGTCTTCACGTTACTCTTTTATCATGCTTGAAATAGCGTCACACATTAATTCTAATGCCATACTGTCTCTTCTCTTGTGTATTTTACATGAGTTCAAGGTTGTATTCTGTTCGTTCATCGAAGAATTCGATGTGAATGAGAAGCACTTTGAAAATATTTAGGCTGAACGACTGCTTTATTTGTGTCTATTAGCCAAATTGACCGACATTTCACATAGTGTATTCAATTGATAATGTTATGTTTTCTTTGGAGGCAGATGTCGGTATCATCATATTCATCTCTGTCTCCCAAATGAGCTTTGTGATCATTCCATATGACTATGACGGAATCCAGATAGTGGTTTCGTTAACCACATCTTCCCCTGTGGACTGACCGATTTTCCCAGTGTGGTCTGCGACAAATTAACACAGAACAATAATCTTTACGTCCTGGTTGCCGAGAAACGCCCACAGACTAGCCTTTTAATCATCTTCGACAACAGTTTGTCCTCGATCGTCCGAATACCTGCATTAATCATGCGAAATACGGTGGGATTGTGCACACGATGCAAACTGATGAGATTTCATACAACATGAAAAATTACTTGAATATGAAATATTGTGAATTCTTGATGGAGCGTGACACATCAAGCATGAGTTGACTGTTCTGAAATGGATCAGTCGAAATGAAGCCTGAAGAATATTGGAGGATACATGATTCAGGATAGGGGAGCGTCTGAATAACACTTTATTTCTAAAGCAATATTTCAGAACGCAACCATACTCCTATACACCACAGATAGAGACGACATATCTTCTACGGTCACCTGTGTTGTACAATACTGTAAGTACTCTCAACTCGTCTGATGACAGATGTGACTGGCCTTCTGTATTTGATATGCATTTCCCACCACCTGTGCATCATCTTCCTGACGTCCAAACTTCTTCTTTTCGACATAATCCTGGTCATTCGTCTTTCTTCTTGTTTCCTTCCAGTTCTCGATGCTAGTCTGTGCCACTAAGTGATGCTAAGCTGTTGACATAATTGTGTTGTCTACGCCTGTTCACATGTTGTTTGAGTGAAGTGGTGATTTCTCTGTGGTGGGACTGCATGTCTTTCCATGGCCTAGTGGAAACGTGGTTTCGTTCTATCTGACTCTTGGGGAGAGAATTTCAGTCGTATTTTGTCCGGACTGTTCCCACCCATCCTGACGTACTTCACTGTTTCTATCGTCAACCGTTATGCTCAGTGTTGTGTATTTTCTGCCAGAAAGGATTTGATTCAAGGAATTAATAGATAAATTTCTATTTACGATACAACTCATTATTATTGAATATTTCGACAGGTTTCATAGTATTAGGCAGTGTTTCCACAATAATGGCATGTCAATTTAGTCTGTGTGTCAGTCATAGATGGCTGTTAAATGATGGTACAGAGGGCAGAATGTTGAGTCGATCAGGTAAGCTTGGTTTCGTGGATTCTTTTAGCATGTCGAGGTAAATTATTTGACGGGGAGTTATGCCTAACCTGCCTTGTAGAATTACGTTTTCAGATTTTTGCACTGTGTGTCGGATATATTGAGAAGACCAACAAGAAAGCCAATGATGTTCTCAACGCCAAGCCAAATAGTGAAACGAGAATATGACACTTGAAACAACCAATATTTGTACTTACTGATGATGTGATGAAAAGAAACGATAAGAGTATGGCCAATCCAAATCCATTCCTCCTTGCATATTGGTTGCACGATTGGTTGCTGGTTGGTTCGCTCTCAGAGATTACTTTTGCTGATCTTTTCAGGCCGGCCATCTGATCTTGAGTATTGAGCGAAGACAGCTGTTGATGAAGGTCTGTAGTTTGTCCGAAGTGCCTCTCGTGACGCGCCAAGTCTCTGATCTGTGTGGTAGCACTGACTTCACTTGGAGTTGAAAATCCGAATGTTACATTTCATGCTGAGCGCTGTGGATCTCCACACTGACTTGAGAGTAATGAAAGCTTGTCTAGCTTTCCCGATCCTCGCTTTGGTATCACCGTCAGTTCCGTCGTTCTGTAGTTGAAACGATGCTTCTCATGTAGGTAGGTGAAGAGGTTGCTTCCTTCAGATTCATCCCATCCATTCTGACTGTTGTCTGCTGTTGTTGCTGTTTGTGTTGCTGTTGACCAGGAATCGTCATCACCCCTGTTTTCTCTATGTTCACCTGATTTCCAATCTTTCATGCTTCTTCTGTCATCTTGTTGCGTATCTTGCAGCTTGTGAGAAATCAGATATATATTATCAGCAAAATCCAGATTCTTCAAGCTTTGTTGTTTGGGTCCATTTTGTGCCTGTCTCCGCTATCTGTCGCATTGTCCAGTCCACTGCAAATAGGAAAATCATTGAAGATAGTAGGCATCCTTCGTTTTCTTACTCCCGTCTTCACTTCGAAGGATTCCATGAATTTCCAATTGTGGATTACTCTGCATGCAGCATCATCGTACAACTGTTGAATGAGGTGAATCACTGGTGGTGTCACCCCCTAGTAGCGAAGTAGTTTCCAATATATCGTAGAGTGATACTGACTGTGTTCTAAAAATAAAAGTGCGATGGACGATGAAAAAGATGCTGATAATGTTGATGATGATGAAGAGAATTCACACAATAGTAGCTTCGACTGTGTCTAAATTATTCAGAGTATTTCAAATAAAGGCTTGTTGGAAGAAGAACTTAGTTCTAACTGCATAATATTTCGTGAGGGATATCTAAAACAGCATTTACAAATACACATTCCGTTACGCAGCCAACACAGTTTCGTGGCTAAGCAATATGGACGAGTTCCCTTAAGATATTCCCAGTTCGCAGTTCGCAAGATATAAGCCGATTCGCACTTCAAATCGTAACCACGTGAAAATCAACATGTGCTGACTTTATTATGCAAAGAATGAGTAGAAGGATACGAAACATCTTGTCGAGCCAATTCATCCGGTGGTTCAGGTGAAGAGTCAGAGGATAATATTTCAGCGAACGCGGCTTCTAAAAGTAGCTTACACTGTCATGCATGCATCCAGTCAGTTGTAATTGCAACTGACAACGTTATGAGGGTTTGGGATAGGGCTTGAGTTCAGTCTATCGATCAGTTATTTACCCATAATCAGTCAGTTGAATCTAATGAGGCATTCGACTGAGTCTCGGGTATGTGAAGAAGAGTAATCCACACAGATTTGACGCGTATATGAGCATGTAGGGGATCAGAGAAGTTGTTCGAGTCGACTGAACATTCAAGGATTGATTTGTTTATCTGTGAGGATTGAAGCACGTTGTGGACAGTTGGAATTAAGCGGCTGTACTGTGTGGTGAATCTGTGTTTCTACACTCACTTCATCGCACCGTTAGTAAATTCAAATGTATGTTGTTGTATGTTTGTATTCTCGGCGTGGTGTAGACACAACTGAATGAGGTTGATGGGTCTTCGGAAGGCGACGAGTCCGTCATCTTGATCAATACAGAGCAGGGAGATGCCTGACTGTAATCAGTCGGTACAAGCATCATTTCAGAATGTGTCCAGTCCAGTGTAGTAAATAGGTGGTGATGTGTGACGACATGCTACCAATTGCTGGGAACTTGTGACATGAAGATTCATGATGATGATGGTGATGATCGAATGTAAGCTGAGTCCTTGCTCCATCATCTTGGAAGGCAATCTTAAACTATATGAGTAGTGAGAGAAGACCTACTGAATATTTTGAACCAAACCTCGTAGATTTCAAATGTTGAAATAACCAACTCAATGAGGAATTTGGTTGTAAGCTGTGTTCAACCTGAATAGGAAATATGCCGTATCATAGGTAACGGAAAAAGACATGGCGTCTGCTTTTGTGACTTACAGGCAAGCGTCATTACTCTCAAGTCAGTGTGGAGATCCACAGCGCTCAGCATGAAATGTAACATTCGGATTTTCAACTCCAAGTGAAGTCAGTGCTACCACACAGATCAGAGACTTGGCGCGTCACGAGAGGCACTTCGGACAAACTACAGACCTTCATCAACAGCTGTCTTCGCTCAATACTCAAGATCAGATGGCCGGCCTGAAAAGATCAGCAAAAGTAATCTCTGAGAGCGAACCAACCAGCAACCAATCGTGCAACCAATATGCAACGAGGAATGGATTTGGAACATGAGTGTGAACTCACTCAACTCCATCCTTGAATGTTACACTGAGACTCTCCGGGGACAATCACTGCGTTTCATTCCCTGATACTATCACGCGGGAAAATGAATCAGTTCCACACTGCACAAACAACGACTCACCTATGAAATCGGAGGTCTCTCCTTTCTTTTCCTAGAGAAATCCATTTTCATAGAACACACTGAGATAATCACTTTCACTGCACATGGTGAATAATGGGAAGTGTACTTTCCAATAATTGAGGACAGGCTTTCTCACACACACATGATAAGATATTTCTCATCACGTGATTTGCATAACCTCAATGAAGTAGGCATTGGTGGGGACAAATCTCACACTCATTCACGATGTTTCCATGAATACAATCTCTATCTCCCCCTTTCCACGATTTATATATATATATATATAGGTGAGTTGAGATGCATGTCGTTCGGTCGTGATAAATTGTGCACATTGCTATATTGGTGGTCTGGGATGCCGAATCATCAGGTATGTGACGATATACAGAGTTAGTTACACTGAGTGTTGTAGGTGAACTATGTCACAGTGTGCTTCCACTTGCTCTTCTCAATCCTACTGCTCTTCGCAATGTATTCTGTCGAGGTTCTAGCCGATCCACACAGCAACGGTGAGTGTCAGACAACTGACTCATCATGTGATTTTTAGAGTTTGAGTCCTTATTTCGTTTGAACCCTTGTTCTTACTCTTTCTTACAGATAAGCTTGAAAAGAAGAGTTTTATGAGATTTGGATGAGATTCTCCATCGCGACGATGTCGATATCTTAACATCTTGAATTTTGATTTTACTCATAATCATTCGTTTATTACGCCATAACATACATGAGATTACTCACTTTGTATATCGTGAATTATAAAGTATTCTGCATATCTGTGTTGTTTTCTTTCATCCAGTTTGACTAACTGCCTGATTTGCTAGTTGGTTGGTTTTTTCAAGATGATTATCAATCGTGGGTATGCATCCAGTCTCGTCATGCACAAATACCTGTTGTTTGTTCCACAATCTCACTATTCCTCTCCTGTCACTATGCTACGAATCGAATATTTTCACAAACGATTGCTGAAGAAGAGTTAGGCAATAACATAACTAGTGTCAGTTTACAGTTTACAATTTATTTAGGATAGTAGGCTATATTCCTGTGTTAATCCTTTCGATTTATTGCACACAGGAGGTCCAATCTCGCCTTGAATGAATCAACGGATGGCGCTGATACGACGTGTTCCGGTAGGGAGTTCCAATGGTTCACAATTCAATGCGAAAAACGGATCTCCAGATGCAGACGATTCCACCGTGGTTTTTGAACCTTGAAGTGATGTCCTCGCAATGGGTTGGTGCTAGAAGGAAGAAATAAATTAGATAAATTAGCTCCAAATTGATTTCTTAGGATACGGTATGCTAGTATTAGGTCACCCCTAAGTCGTCTGTATGACAGTGGAAATAAACCCAGTCGACTTAACCTCTCCTCATATGACAGGGTTGAGAAACCCTTTATTAGCTTAGTTCCTACTCTTTGCACCCTTTCTAATAAGTCTATTTCGTATTTGAAACACGGCGTCGCTGCCTAGATCCCGTATTCCAAATGAGGTCTGATATAAGTCGGATATAATATACGAAATATATCAGCGTCAAAGTTCGCAAAAGCCTTGCGTATGGCCCATAACATTCGGAAACCCTTAGTGGCTGCAGTTCTACAGTTTGTTGCTGTTTTCAAGTCAGGCTGCACAACCACTCCCAAGTCCTTGTACTCAGTGACCACTGGGAGAGTAATGCCATTCATTGAGTAATTGTGCACGTGACTATGAGATACATGCATAACTACACTTTTGCTTAAGTTAATCTCCAAGGCCCAGTGCTTACACCAATCACTTAAGAAGTTTAAATCTTCCTGCAAAGCAAGTTGATCACTGTCATCGTGCAAAGCCCTCCATATCTTGATGTCATCAGCAAACAGTAAGCAGGATGACTTAACTACCGATGGAATCTCATTAACATAAATCAGGAAAAGAAGTGGGCCTAGAATTGTACCCTGAGGAACGCCACTCTTAACTGATTCCCATGTTGATAAAACCCCGTTAACTCGTACTCTTTGTCTTCTGTCCTTTAGAAAGTCTTGAATCCAGTCGGTAACCACTTTGTTGATTCCCAGACTACCTAACTTTACTAGAAGACCTGAATGAGAAACCCTGTCAAGCGCCTTGCTTAGGTCTATGAATATGGCATCCACCGGTATATTAGCATCAGCTGAGCTTGCCCAACTTTCTCTGGCCAAAAGAAGGCTGGACTAATAAGCAATCAGTATCATTAGCAACATTTTCAAATAATGAATAACGAGATAAGAAATCTGCATGAGGTATATCCTTTGCCGATCTATGTTCAATAGTGTAATCATATGCACTTAGTTCTAAACTCCATCTCTGAACCATAGCAGCAGATGATTTATTCAAAGATTTTTCTGGATTGTAAATGAATTTCAAAGCTTGATGATCAGTAACTATGTGAAACTTAGTACCAAAGAGATACTTGTGCAAGCGTCTTATTGCCCGTACAACTGCTAAAGCTTCTTTCTGGGTTTGTGAGTACCCTTGTTCACTCTTACTTAGACGTCTTGAAATACAAATAACAGGTTGTCCATTTTGCTCAAGTACTCCAGCTATACCCATAGGAGAAGCATCTGTAGTGAGAACAGACTTATCTTTCGATGAAAAAGGTCTTAAGAAAGCTTGCTTATTAAGAAACTCCAAAGTTTTTCTCAAGATATTCTCATGTTGTTGTTCCCACTTAAACTGTTTACTGGAGACAATGTCAAAAAGTGGAGATAACCGTTGAGTGAAGTTGGGAATGAATCTGGAGTAAAACTGAAGAGTACCTATCCGTGATCTCAACGATGACATATTATTAGGTGACGGTGCTTGAATTAGAGGTGCCAAACGACTAGCATCAGGTCTGAAACCTTCGGAGTCTACTGTGTATCCCAAGCATGATACAGACGACAAAGTGAAATGGCATTTAGATGGATTAACAAGAACATTATTCTCACATAAACGCCTGAACAGTTTTAAAAGACGTTCATTATGCAATTCGATATTAGGACCATGAACTATAATGTCGTCTTGGTATGATTCAACACCATCTAATCCATCTATCATCTGATTTATTACATTTTGAAATATTGCAGGTGAAACCTTTAAACCAAAAGGCAAGAACTTATACTTGAACAATCCAAATGGAGTATTAATGGTTGTTAATGCACTAGACGCCTCATCAAGAGGAATTTGCAAATTGGCATCTTTTAGATCTATTTTGGAAAAGTATCTTGAGCCATGTAGCTTGTAGAGAATGTCTTCAGTTTCTAGAGTAGTGCAACTTTGCTGTAGTAAACGACTATTGAGTGTAAGGCGGTAGTCACCACAAATTCTAGGTGTTTTTCCATCAGCCTTTAGTGGCGTAACAATAGGAGTAGCCCAATTTGAAGACTCAACTGGCTTAAGTATGCCTTGCTCAACCAACTTGTCTAACTCTTTCTTAACTGCATCTCGCAATCCATATGGAATTAATCGGCGTTTCAGGAAGATAGGATCACCCTCTATTTCAAGATGGATGGGCTGAATCTTCATACCACCTGAACAAAGATTCATCAAACAACTCAGTACAAAGTGAAATTTCGACATTTAACAATCTAAGGCCTTTTAATCCCAATAGAGATGGACCATATTCACTAACAAGAAAGGGAATATTTACAAAATTACCACTGTCTGATTTCAAAGAAATGTTAGTAGCCCCGATAAGAGGTAATTTATGACCAGTTATGCCTGTAATTGAACTAGTAGTAGGATCTATCTGGACATTCTTACAAATCGATTGTAAATCTTTCTTAGAAATTATAGATTCAGTACTCCCAGTATCAATTATAAAACAATGGGACTTGCCTGAACTTGTAGTGAAGGTTCTCATTAGATGAGATTGAGTATTTGGAAAAGTTGAAAGAGACATCGACTGCATTTAACCAGATAAATTGGAAGAATTATCAGGATTCTCAGTAACATATGTATTCGAACTTCTGCACACAGTCTTGATGTGTCCAACTTTACCACATTTGTGACACTTAGCACTCCGAAAACGGCAAGTGCTTCGTAGATGTAACTTTCCACAGGATAAACACGGTTTAATGTTTTTGATCTCTGGCTGCATTCTATTACCTGTGGACGACAGTTTGGATTTCTTTCCATGAACACTTGTATTTTCGACTTTAGAAAGCATAACAGCAGATACTGACGTAGTGGGAGCAGAGTATTCATTATTGACATCTTCATATGTAATACATACATCTTTAGCAGTTTGAAACGTACAGGAAGGAATCTGAATTAACTCTTTCTCTAACTTAGAAATATTGATTCCAGCAATTAGACGATCACGTAGTTGAGTATGCAGCTGATCTCCAAAGTTACACTTTGAGGCTTGAATTTGAAGTTGAAGAATGAAGCCTCTAATCTTCTGGTTGGGAGAACGTACCAGTTTGTTGAAGTGAGCCCTCTCTCTCGTCTCAAATGTAGTCACATGAAAGTGATTTGTCAGAAGTTCACGGATCTTGTCATATGACATAGAAATGGGTTTATCTGGAAACGCCAGATTCTTCACCAGGCTATATGCATCAAGCCCAATAGCAGTGATGAAATGAGCAGGTATTTTGTCATCCCGAACATTCTTGGAAATGCACCACGCATCGAAGCATTCCAAATAATCAGCAATCTCCCGCGGAGACCCATTAATGGGGAATTTTTCCAGGTTACTTAGCTCCATCGCGACGCCAATTTGTAGTAATTTATTGTAATTGAAGTATTAGTATTTCGAGATGACGGAATTACACGAATGCAACCAAAACTCAGAGAGGGCAGCAATCCGGAATTTGTATTTAGCAGAATTATTATACAATTCATATATGAAAATATTAACAATCAACAGTAAGTATTTAAACAATACAAAGATAGAAATAGTCAATCACCACATCCGCCACACGTTGAATGTCTCGTTTCGTATTTATAATGATATCGCGGTTTGCTTGCCAGTCTCTGCGATCTTCTAACTGATTCGGTGATATCATTTCCATCAGTATCATCTAGACTTATTTCTGAATTATCTACAAAGTCGGGATTAGTAGCGGAGTCATTATAATCATAATCGGAACGACCTACCTCATTTATTCTCACTTGATCCAAGTGTCTGTTATGAACTGAATTATCTTCGATGTCTAATATCTTCACCATTCGATTTCCCATTCTTTGTAGTATGATACCAATAGAAGGTCTATAATCATTCCCTCTGTAATAATGTACATCAGAAGTCGTGGACATCAGATGCTTTCTGAGAATTCGGGATTTGAATAGTTTTGCAGGACTTTCACGGGTACTTGTATGCTCCGCATTGCGATATTGAAGTAAGAAGTTATCCACACATCTCTCTAGCTCATCAAAATTTTGAGGACTCATTGATGCTATAGCACTCTTTAATGTTCGTACAAAATTTTCTGCCAACCCGTTTGACTGCGGATGACGTGGTGCTGTGTACAAATGACGACAACCTATATGTTTGAGCCAATCATTGAAGTTCTTCTCCGTAAAATGAGTACCATTGTCAGTAACTAAGACATCTGGAATTCCTTCTCGACTAAAAATCTTTCTCAACGCTCTGTGAGTGAATTTGGCATTAGGACTATCTGTAATGATGACTTCTGGCCATCTAGAATAAGAACCCACAATAACTAAAGCATAATATGAATTTAAGAATGGACCACAGTAATCTGCATGAATACGCTGCCAAACCTCACAAGATGCAGGCCACGGTGTCCACGATGACTTCCCATAGGACATTTTATGTGAACAGCTAGAACAGCTCTTTGATCTTTTGTTAATGTCAGCATCAATTTCCGGCCACCAGCATGTTAGGCGTGCTAATGATTTCATCTTATCAGCTCCTAGATGAGCAGAATGTAGATCATCCAAAATTGCAGATCTTAATGTTGGAGGAATAATAATTCTGTCATTCAGACATAGAAATCCTTCAGGATGGACTGAAATCTCATCTCTTCGCTTATAAAGGTCTGGAAATCTTCGCTTACACTGAACATTCCAACCTCTTTTTGTTGCATTTATAACACATCCGTAATATTTCCGAGTATCATTTATAAGTCGAACTCGATCCACCGGTAACGGCTGGACTAATAAGCAATCAGTATCATTAGCAACATTTTCAAATAATGAATAACGAGATAAGAAATCTGCATGAGGTATATCCTTTGCCGATCTATGTTCAATAGTGTAATCATATGCACTTAGTTCTAAACTCCATCTCTGAACCATAGCAGCAGATGATTTATTCAAAGATTTTTCTGGATTGTAAATGAATTTCAAAGCTTGATGATCAGTAACTATGTGAAACTTAGTACCAAAGAGATACTTGTGCAAGCGTCTTATTGCCCGTACAACTGCTAAAGCTTCTTTCTGGGTTTGTGAGTACCCTTGTTCACTCTTACTTAGACGTCTTGAAATACAAATAACAGGTTGTCCATTTTGCTCAAGTACTCCAGCTATACCCATAGGAGAAGCATCTGTAGTGAGAACAGACTTATCTTTCGATGAAAAAGGTCTTAAGAAAGCTTGCTTATTAAGAAACTCCAAAGTTTTTCTCAAGATATTCTCATGTTGTTGTTCCCACTTAAACTGTTTACTGGAGACAATGTCAAAAAGTGGAGATAACCGTTGAGTGAAGTTGGGAATGAATCTGGAGTAAAACTGAAGAGTACCTATCCATGATCTCAACGATGACATATTATTAGGTGACGGTGCTTGAATTAGAGGTGCCAAACGACTAGCATCAGGTCTGAAACCTTCGGAGTCTACTGTGTATCCCAAGCATGATACAGACGACAAAGTGAAATGGCATTTAGATGGATTAACAAGAACATTATTCTCACATAAACGCCTGAACAGTTTTAAAAGACGTTCATTATGCAATTCGATATTAGGACCATGAACTATAATGTCGTCTTGGTATGATTCAACACCATCTAATCCATCTATCATCTGATTTATTACATTTTGAAATATTGCAGGTGAAACCTTTAAACCAAAAGGCAAGAACTTATACTTGAACAATCCAAATGGAGTATTAATGGTTGTTAATGCACTAGACGCCTCATCAAGAGGAATTTGCAAATTGGCATCTTTTAGATCTATTTTGGAAAAGTATCTTGAGCCATGTAGCTTGTAGAGAATGTCTTCAGTTTCTAGAGTAGTGCAACTTTGCTGTAGTAAACGACTATTGAGTGTAAGGCGGTAGTCACCACAAATTCTAGGTGTTTTTCCATCAGCCTTTAGTGGCGTAACAATAGGAGTAGCCCAATTTGAAGACTCAACTGGCTTAAGTATGCCTTGCTCAACCAACTTGTCTAACTCTTTCTTAACTGCATCTCGCAATCCATATGGAATTAATCGGCGTTTCAGGAAGATAGGATCACCCTCTATTTCAAGATGGATGGGCTGAATCTTCATACCACCTAAAAAAAAAAAAAAAAAAAAAAAAAAAAAAAAGAACAAAGATTCATCAAACAACTCAGTACAAAGTGAAATTTCGACATTTAACAATCTAAGGCCTTTTAATCCCAATAGAGATGGACCATATTCACTAACAAGAAAGGGAATATTTACAAAATTACCACTGTCTGATTTCAAAGAAATGTTAGTAGCCCCGATAAGAGGTAATTTATGACCAGTTATGCCTGTAATTGAACTAGTAGTAGGATCTATCTGGACATTCTTACAAATCGATTGTAAATCTTTCTTAGAAATTATAGATTCAGTACTCCCAGTATCAATTATAAAACAATGGGACTTGCCTGAACTTGTAGTGAAGGTTCTCATTAGATGAGATTGAGTATTTGGAAAAGTTGAAAGAGACATCGACTGCATTTAACCAGATAAATTGGAAGAATTATCAGGATTCTCAGTAACATATGTATTCGAACTTCTGCACACAGTCTTGATGTGTCCAACTTTACCACATTTGTGACACTTAGCACTCCGAAAACGGCAAGTGCTTCGTAGATGTAACTTTCCACAGGATAAACACGGTTTAATGTTTTTGATCTCTGGCTGCATTCTATTACCTGTGGACGACAGTTTGGATTTCTTTCCATGAACACTTGTATTTTCGACTTTAGAAAGCATAACAGCAGATACTGACGTAGTGGGAGCAGAGTATTCATTATTGACATCTTCATATGTAATACATACATCTTTAGCAGTTTGAAACGTACAGGAAGGAATCTGAATTAACTCTTTCTCTAACTTAGAAATATTGATTCCAGCAATTAGACGATCACGTAGTTGAGTATGCAGCTGATCTCCAAAGTTACACTTTGAGGCTTGAATTTGAAGTTGAAGAATGAAGCCTCTAATCTTCTGGTTGGGAGAACGTACCAGTTTGTTGAAGTGAGCCCTCTCTCTCGTCTCAAATGTAGTCACATGAAAGTGATTTGTCAGAAGTTCACGGATCTTGTCATATGACATAGAAATGGGTTTATCTGGAAACGCCAGATTCTTCACCAGGCTATATGCATCAAGCCCAATAGCAGTGATGAAATGAGCAGGTATTTTGTCATCCCGAACATTCTTGGAAATGCACCACGCATCGAAGCATTCCAAATAATCAGCAATCTCCCGCGGAGACCCATTAATGGGGAATTTTTCCAGGTTACTTAGCTCCATCGCGACGCCAATTTGTAGTAATTTATTGTAATTGAAGTATTAGTATTTCGAGATGACGGAATTACACGAATGCAACCAAAATTCAGAGAGGGCAGCAATCCGGAATTTGTATTTAGCAGAATTATTATACAATTCATATATGAAAATATTAACAATCAACAGTAAGTATTTAAACAATACAAAGATAGAAATAGTCAATCACCACAAAGAACCAGAAGCATGAACACAAAAAAATTATTCGGCTACTTCTGGTATCATGCTAATAAATCTGTTGATTTGACCTAAATTTTGCACGTTGTTTTTTCTAACTACTTGCAACTCTTGCGCAATTCCATATTTTATTTTGTTTCCATGGTCACTCTGAGCGCAACTCTTTCATGGAATTACATATGTTATTAAGTAACTCTCCTTAAACAATCATTTCTGACAACTCATCACTTTGTTACTATCAACATCCAGTTTTATCGAAAGCCTTCTGTATTGCGTAACTCCAACAAAAAACTTACTAATTGTATTTTTGTTTGACAAATTCAATATAGACTCACACACAAACTAACCATATATATTTGCCATTGAACAGTATGGTTGTACACGTCTCCTCGAACATCACCAGCATTCAGCGAGTTCCAAAGTTTTCCCACGTGGTGTATCCGACTTCGTTCTTATCTGATCTGTAGTGAAGGTATCCCTTGTAGTTTTGTCCTTCAGTGTTCGAATAATGAACATGAACTGTGGCCTGTCTCCAGTCGTTCTGAAGGATTATTGTCATGTGAACAGGAATACTTCCAAGACAATCTAATGAAAATTCAATTAACGAGAACTAAATGGGGGAAATACACATTTCAAGCCACCTTGTGTTTTGATGTCACTAAAGTGTATCGATTTTCTCTTGCCATGCATAGAAAGTCGTTCACACTACTTTCTTTTGATAACTGTGATCCTGTTGCAGTCACTTCCACATTCAGACGGAAATACTCCCTTCTGACTGCAGTTGATGGTGCAGAGTCAATAATCATCAAATAGCGTCACTGTGACAAACCGAAATTCTAGTCATTCTCCATTAATCAACAGATAAGTGTGTCACGGAATGTTCTACCTTGTCAACTCTACAATGGATTCACATGATGAAGAGTACACTCAGCCTGTAACAAATGCCAGTAACTAGAACGTGGTCAATTCAAATACAACAAGGAGCCTAACAATATCACAAACAGAAATGCAGTCAGTAAAATCATGAAATCAACAGTACATTTTGACAACCAGCGATGAAGGAGATGCATATGAAATCTGCTCAGACATTTAAGATCCCATGAGTGATTGCATAGACTACGTAGACTGTAGATTCATTTGGTTGTTAGACACAATGGAAGCAGTCGGTCATGTATCACATCTTCATAATGCTTCTCATTCTCACGTACTGTGTCTGCACAGTGTAGGTTCTAGTGATTACAATACTCCTTTCAAGTAAATCTAAAACTCTTGCGTAATTAAGCATTTTATTTTGTTTACATGTGCACTTTCAGCACAACTGTTTCACGACTTGACTTTTGTCTGTTAAGTTTTGATTTTAACCACTTATATAGTCTATATTGGGTAAATTGTCTTGGCTGTTTCCAGTAGAAGTTCATTATGTCAAAAGTACCACATAAATGTAATAGGGCGGAGTGTTACTTTTTGGTAGATGATGGAATACAGTGTAATAACTGTGAAAAGTGGTGTCATAAGATGTGTACTGGATTACGTCCAGCTGCATACAAACGTTGTACTGCTCCAACATTCCACTGGATGTGCGGAATGTGTTGCTCCCCAAAGATGACCTTAATAAGGGAGGCTCATGAACTGCTGTCTAAAGCCATGGAACTTCCTGATGATAGCGTGGCTAGTAAGAGTGACGTGGACTGCCCGTCTGAAGATGACGCAGTAAGTGCCATCATGAATGTTATCACACCGGCGGTTACTAGCCCAGTTACCCCGGAAGTAAAACCTACTAGGCGTTCGAAGCGTCTTAGTAAGCGAAAAGGTAACAAAACGGAAGCTGTAAACAGCATCTCAGAACCAGAGAACACCGTAAGCGAAGTTCACCATGAAGGTGGTGCAGACACTGATCTTGATTGTACCATCAAAAACTGCAGCAGCCCTGAGAAGCAACCGCAGGCAGATGATAAATGGGTAACAAAAATAAGCAGTCGGAAGAAATATAGTAATATTGATGGTAGGCAAACGTCTGTCACCTGTAGCCAGGCTGCATCAATAGTGGTGAGAAAGGACGTAGCCACTGCTAAATACGACAAGCTCTCCTTAGACTCTAACATAATTGTTGGAAATTTGGAAGAGTCCAAAGAATCTGATCCCGTGAAAAGGCACGATTACGACCTTAAATTAGTGAGTAGTATTATAAGGAAGATGCTCCCAGCGAATTTCCCTGGAGTATCGATTAAAAAGCTGATTAGAATAGGCAAAAGAGATGATGAATGTTCTAATCATCGTCGGTTGCTTAAAATAGTCTTAGGTTCTCCTGATGAACGGAATCATCTACTGGCTGTGTACACAACCTTGCCGGGTCAGGAATTTCAGCCAGACCTGATTTATCTCTTGAAGACAGACTTAAACGAAAAGAAGTTTTGTCCCAGCTAGAAACAAGACGTAAAAATGGTGAAACTAACCTTAAACTGGTGGGTTTTCAAATAGTCAGGTCTTGGAAACGTATGCTTCCAAGACCTGTGTGGATAAGCCAGACCGCATAGGAAGCCTGAAGCTAGTGTACACTAATATACGTAGTATCGGGAACAAATTTCACGAGCTAGGTGTATTAGTAGAAGACCTTAGCCCAGGTATTGTGGCCATTACTGAAACATGGCTGGTTTCTGGATTAGATGACACACCTGAGCTATGCGGATTTAGTTGCTTGCGCAGCGACAGGGTTAAGGGTCATAGAGGTGGCGGGGTTGCTCTGTACATCAACAACTCCCTACATGTTCGTTCCGTGAAATCTGAAGCTCATGACAGTGGGACAGGTGAGGTAATTAGCTGTGAAGTAAGCTTTGCAACCGGCACTCTACTCATTGGAGTTCTGTATAGAAGTCCCTATTGTCAGTGTGATGACTTCATTTTAGATCACCTCAAACAATGGAGTAAACACAGTAGCTGTCTTATTCTAGGTGATTTTAATGCACCTCATATAGACTGGGTAGCTGTCACATCTCCAGGATCCGCTGATAAGTTTGACAGCCGGTTACTCTTGACTACCATGGAAAATGCCCTGACACAACATGTCTTAGGTAGTACAAGATTCGGTTCTACCCAAGGATCTTCCTTGCTGGACTTAGTGCTTACTCATGACAACGACGACGTGGATGGTCTAGTTATTCATCCACCTCTAGCAAACAGTGATCATGGGGTGTTAGATTTTAACTTAAGGGCTGGCAATTTAGTCAGTTTTCAACCCAAATCCCGGCCTAGTGTTTGGCATGCTGACATAGTGGCTATAAAGGAGCGTGCTTCAACTGCCGACTGGTCAGTCAACATTGTCTCATCCATTGAAGATGAATGGGATAAATTTAAGAATACACTTGAGAGGGTTACCACTGATTTCATCCCCTGGAGGGTTCCTAAAAGGCCAACAAATCGGCCACCATGGATAAATAGACAAGCTATAACACTCCTAAGACGGAGAAAAAGGTTCTGGAATCTCTTTGTTTCTACTGGGCTACAGCAGTTCCGGCTGAAATACTGTGAAACCAGAAACCAGTGTAAAACTTTGACCCACCAGTCAAGGATAGCTTACGAAACCCAGTTAGTTAAAAGTTCACCAGGTTGTCCAAAAAGACTCTTCTCATATATCAAGAGAAGAACACGTAAGAGTGATGCTATCCCACCTCTTATGCTTGAAGATGACCAGACAAACATGGCTGAGGATAACTTGACTAAGGCTGAGGCTTTGTCCAATCACTTTAGTCAAGTATTCTCTGATAATATTGATACCAGCTTTGTAAATTTTCCAGAAGGTAACTTGAAAATGGCACCCTTATACATTGGAAAGGATACTGTCCTAAAGTGGCTTCTAAGGCTCAATCCTGGTAAGTCCAGTGGCCCTGATGAACTCCACCCACGTATATTAACAGCATTGGCTGAAAGCATAGCCGAGCCATTGTCGGTAATCTTCAATATGTCTCTGGACTAGTCTAAATGTCCAAGAGACTAGAAAGATGCCATCATTAGTCCGGTCTTCAAAACCGGATCTAGAAACTTAGTTCAGAACTATCGTCCTGTTAGTTTGACCAGTATTGTTGTTAAACTACTAGAAAGAATAATTCGTGATGCTATCATTCAGTTCATTGAAGGGAACAAACTTTTCGCTGTGGAACAGCACGGTTTTAGAGCAGGTCATTCTTGCTTGACCAACCTTCTTTTGGCCAGAGAAAGTTGGGCAAGCTCAGCTGATGCTAATATACCGGTGGATGCCATATTCATAGACCTAAGCAAGGCGCTTGACAGGGTTTCTCATTCAGGTCTTCTAGTAAAGTTAGGTAGTCTGGGAATCAACAAAGTGGTTACCGACTGGATTCAAGAC
Source organism: Trichobilharzia regenti (assembly GCA_944472135.2). Classification (NCBI taxonomy): domain Eukaryota; kingdom Metazoa; phylum Platyhelminthes; class Trematoda; order Strigeidida; family Schistosomatidae; genus Trichobilharzia; species Trichobilharzia regenti. The sequence continues at coordinate 77,237,796 of OX235263.1, forward strand.
TTTCTAAAGGACAGAAGACAAAGAGTACGAGTTAACGGGGTTTTATCAACATGGGAATCGGTTAAGAGTGGCGTTCCTCAGGGTACAATTCTAGGCCCACTTCTTTTCCTGATTTATGTTAATGAGATTCCATCGGTAGTTAAGTCATCCTGCTTACTGTTTGCTGATGACATCAAGATATGGAGGGCTTTGCACGATGACAGTGATCAACTTGCTTTGCAGGAAGATTTAAACTTCTTAAGTGATTGGTGTAAGCACTGGGCCTTGGAGATTAACTTAAGCAAAAGTGTAGTTATGCATGTATCTCATAGTCACGTGCACAATTACTCAATGAATGGCATTACTCTCCCAGTGGTCACTGAGTACAAGGACTTGGGAGTGGTTGTGCAGCCTGACTTGAAAACAGCAACAAACTGTAGAACTGCAGCCACTAAGGGTTTCCGAATGTTATGGGCCATACGCAAGGCTTTTGCGAACTTTGACGCTGATATATTTCGTATATTATATCCGACTTATATCAGACCTCATTTGGAATACGGGATCTAGGCAGCGACGCCGTGTTTCAAATACGAAATAGACTTATTAGAAAGGGTGCAAAGAGTAGGAACTAAGCTAATAAAGGGTTTCTCAACCCTGTCATATGAGGAGAGGTTAAGTCGACTGGGTTTATTTCCACTGTCATACAGACGACTTAGGGGTGACCTAATACTAGCATACCGTATCCTAAGAAATCAATTTGGAGCTAATTTATCTAATTTATTTCTTCCTTCTAGCACCAACCCATTGCGAGGACATCACTTCAAGGTTCAAAAACCACGGTGGAATCGTCTGCATCTGGAGATCCGTTTTTCGCATTGAATTGTGAACCATTGGAACTCCCTACCGGAACACGTCGTATCAGCGCCATCCGTTGATTCATTCAAGGCGAGATTGGACCTCCTGTGTGCAATAAATCGAAAGGATTAACACAGGAATATAGCCTACTATCCTAAATAAATTGTAAACTGTAAACTGACACTAGTTATGTTATTGCCTAACTCTTCTTCAGCAATCGTTTGTGAAAATATTCGATTCGTAGCATAGTGACAGGAGAGGAATAGTGAGATTGTGGAACAAACAACAGGTATTTGTGCATGACGAGACTGGATGCATACCCACGATTGATAATCATCTTGAAAAAACCAACCAACTAGCAAATCAGGCAGTTAGTCAAACTGGATGAAAGAAAACAACACAGATATGCAGAATACTTTATAATTCACGATATACAAAGTGAGTAATCTCATGTATGTTATGGCGTAATAAACGAATGATTATGAGTAAAATCAAAATTCAAGATGTTAAGATATCGACATCGTCGCGATGGAGAATCTCATCCAAATCTCATAAAACTCTTCTTTTCAAGCTTATCTGTAAGAAAGAGTAAGAACAAGGGTTCAAACGAAATAAGGACTCAAACTCTAAAAATCACATGATGAGTCAGTTGTCTGACACTCACCGTTGCTGTGTGGATCGGCTAGAACCTCGACAGAATACATTGCGAAGAGCAGTAGGATTGAGAAGAGCAAGTGGAAGCACACTGTGACATAGTTCACCTACAACACTCAGTGTAACTAACTCTGTATATCGTCACATACCTGATGATTCGGCATCCCAGACCACCAATATAGCAATGTGCACAATTTATCACGACCGAACGACATGCATCTCAACTCACCTATATATATATATATATATAAATCGTGGAAAGGGGGAGATAGAGATTGTATTCATGGGAAACATCGTGAATGAGTGTGAGATTTGTCCCCACCAATGCCTACTTCATTGAGGTTATGCAAATCACGTGATGAGAAATATCTTATCATGTGTGTGTGAGAAAGCCTGTCCTCAATTATTGGAAAGTACACTTCCCATTATTCACCATGTGCAGTGAAAGTGATTATCTCAGTGTGTTCTATGAAAATGGATTTCTCTAGGAAAAGAAAGGAGAGACCTCCGATTTCATAGGTGAGTCGTTGTTTGTGCAGTGTGGAACTGATTCATTTTCCCGCGTGATAGTATCAGGGAATGAAACGCAGTGATTGTCCCCGGAGAGTCTCAGTGTAACATTCAAGGATGGAGTTGAGTGAGTTCACACTCATGTTCTGGGAACGCAATCTCATTCATCTAGGTTGATTAATCGAAGAATCCGGAAATGTATCATGATGTATTACTCTGGAAGCCGGAGGACAAGTTCTCATTGATTTCAGCATCATTTCGAAGAATCTTTGAACTAGATGACGATCTGAGCACACATCTGCTTCCATTATCGACTTTGTCTCCAGCAGGCTGGCTGCTTCTCCAATCTCTTCAGAACTGTTCATATACAGTCTATCTGGTTTGTGGTATGTCCGCCATTCAGGATGTTGTCCACTACTCTGAGTAGTTGTCCAGAAAACTCTTCCGTCTCCTCTGGTTCTGAGTTGTCTGTAGCACTGTGCGTAGCATTGGATAATTCTTATCTTCATTCCTTCCTTCCCGCCTTCCTTTCGAGTTGAATCTTGCTGTCGTCATCTTGGATGGGGAGATCAGTTCCGACTGCATTACGGATTTGGCTGCCACTGCTGACATCATGATGGCCACTCAGTGCCTCAGTGTTCCCGTTGATTTCGTCTGAGTTGGTGACCGAAGTAGACTACTGAGTCGCCAGTTGACAATTTGGACAGTTCATTCAATGCATCTATTCAATCTGTAATGTCAATACTGAATGTGTGTCAACTGAATGTTTCAACGATGACGTAAGTCAAGCGTTCTTTGAAATGAAATAGGTCCATTTCAGAAAACAACCTAGAATGCAGGCTATTTTATCGCGATAAACTGTGCATATTGCTGTATTGGTCATCCGAGATGCCGAACCATCAGGTATGTGACGATATACAGAATTAGTTAGACTGAGTGTTGCAGGTGAACTGTGTCGAAGCGCGCATCCAATTGCTCTTCTCAATCCTACTGCTCTTCGCAATATATTCTGTCGAGGTTCTCGCCAATCCACACAGCGACGGTGAGTGTCAGACTACTGACTGATGATGGTTTTGTCCATAGGATGAGACTGTAGAGTGTGTTCACTGTTCTCCTTCCTCTTCCTATTTTCCAGTGGAACGTGGGGACCGTCAGTTTTTGAGAATTGGATGAAAATGTCATTCCTGACAACGTCAGTATCCTGATGTCATGACTATTTATCTTATATCTACTCTTGTGTGTCTTACACTACTACATAATTGAGTTAACTCACTCTGTATATTGAAGATAATGAAGTGTTCTGCAAATCTGTGTTGTTTTCTTTCATCCAGTTTGACTAACTGCCTGATTTACTAGTTAGTTGGTTGTCTTTGTGATGATCGTCGATGCTTGGAATGTATCTACTGTCGTCATGCACAAATACCTGTCGTGTATTCCGGAGTCTCGCTCTTTCCAACCATCTTGATCCTGTAAATCGAATCCTTGTCAGTGTGTCCTGATACATCATGATACCGGTAGTTGGTCCATCGTTGACACGGTGTATTCGAATTCCAGCACACTAAACCATTAGAAACACAAACGTCTTCACGTTACTCTTTTATCATGCTTGAAATAGCGTCACACATTAATTCTAATGCCATACTGTCTCTTCTCTTGTGTATTTTACATGAGTTCAAGGTTGTATTCTGTTCGTTCATCGAAGAATTCGATGTGAATGAGAAGCACTTTGAAAATATTTAGGCTGAACGACTGCTTTATTTGTGTCTATTAGCCAAATTGACCGACATTTCACATAGTGTATTCAATTGATAATGTTATGTTTTCTTTGGAGGCAGATGTCGGTATCATCATATTCATCTCTGTCTCCCAAATGAGCTTTGTGATCATTCCATATGACTATGACGGAATCCAGATAGTGGTTTCGTTAACCACATCTTCCCCTGTGGACTGACCGATTTTCCCAGTGTGGTCTGCGACAAATTAACACAGAACAATAATCTTTACGTCCTGGTTGCCGAGAAACGCCCACAGACTAGCCTTTTAATCATCTTCGACAACAGTTTGTCCTCGATCGTCCGAATACCTGCATTAATCATGCGAAATACGGTGGGATTGTGCACACGATGCAAACTGATGAGATTTCATACAACATGAAAAATTACTTGAATATGAAATATTGTGAATTCTTGATGGAGCGTGACACATCAAGCATGAGTTGACTGTTCTGAAATGGATCAGTCGAAATGAAGCCTGAAGAATATTGGAGGATACATGATTCAGGATAGGGGAGCGTCTGAATAACACTTTATTTCTAAAGCAATATTTCAGAACGCAACCATACTCCTATACACCACAGATAGAGACGACATATCTTCTACGGTCACCTGTGTTGTACAATACTGTAAGTACTCTCAACTCGTCTGATGACAGATGTGACTGGCCTTCTGTATTTGATATGCATTTCCCACCACCTGTGCATCATCTTCCTGACGTCCAAACTTCTTCTTTTCGACATAATCCTGGTCATTCGTCTTTCTTCTTGTTTCCTTCCAGTTCTCGATGCTAGTCTGTGCCACTAAGTGATGCTAAGCTGTTGACATAATTGTGTTGTCTACGCCTGTTCACATGTTGTTTGAGTGAAGTGGTGATTTCTCTGTGGTGGGACTGCATGTCTTTCCATGGCCTAGTGGAAACGTGGTTTCGTTCTATCTGACTCTTGGGGAGAGAATTTCAGTCGTATTTTGTCCGGACTGTTCCCACCCATCCTGACGTACTTCACTGTTTCTATCGTCAACCGTTATGCTCAGTGTTGTGTATTTTCTGCCAGAAAGGATTTGATTCAAGGAATTAATAGATAAATTTCTATTTACGATACAACTCATTATTATTGAATATTTCGACAGGTTTCATAGTATTAGGCAGTGTTTCCACAATAATGGCATGTCAATTTAGTCTGTGTGTCAGTCATAGATGGCTGTTAAATGATGGTACAGAGGGCAGAATGTTGAGTCGATCAGGTAAGCTTGGTTTCGTGGATTCTTTTAGCATGTCGAGGTAAATTATTTGACGGGGAGTTATGCCTAACCTGCCTTGTAGAATTACGTTTTCAGATTTTTGCACTGTGTGTCGGATATATTGAGAAGACCAACAAGAAAGCCAATGATGTTCTCAACACCAAGCCAAATAGTGAAACGAGAATATGACACTTGAAACAACCAATATTTGTACTTACTGATGATGTGATGAAAAGAAACGATAAGAGTATGGCCAATCCAAATCCATTCCTCCTTGCATATTGGTTGCACGATTGGTTGCTGGTTGGTTCGCTCTCAGAGATTACTTTTGCTGATCTTTTCAGGCCGGCCATCTGATCTTGAGTATTGAGCGAAGACAGCTGTTGATGAAGGTCTGTAGTTTGTCCGAAGTGCCTCTCGTGACGCGCCAAGTCTCTGATCTGTGTGGTAGCACTGACTTCACTTGGAGTTGAAAATCCGAATGTTACATTTCATGCTGAGCGCTGTGGATCTCCACACTGACTTGAGAGTAATGAAAGCTTGTCTAGCTTTCCCGATCCTCGCTTTGGTATCACCGTCAGTTCCGTCGTTCTGTAGTTGAAACGATGCTTCTCATGTAGGTAGGTGAAGAGGTTGCTTCCTTCAGATTCATCCCATCCATTCTGACTGTTGTCTGCTGTTGTTGCTGTTTGTGTTGCTGTTGACCAGGAATCGTCATCACCCCTGTTTTCTCTATGTTCACCTGATTTCCAATCTTTCATGCTTCTTCTGTCATCTTGTTGCGTATCTTGCAGCTTGTGAGAAATCAGATATATATTATCAGCAAAATCCAGATTCTTCAAGCTTTGTTGTTTGGGTCCATTTTGTGCCTGTCTCCGCTATCTGTCGCATTGTCCAGTCCACTGCAAATAGGAAAATCATTGAAGATAGTAGGCATCCTTCGTTTTCTTACTCCCGTCTTCACTTCGAAGGATTCCATGAATTTCCAATTGTGGATTACTCTGCATGCAGCATCATCGTACAACTGTTGAATGAGGTGAATCACTGGTGGTGTCACCCCCTAGTAGCGAAGTAGTTTCCAATATATCGTAGAGTGATACTGACTGTGTTCTAAAAATAAAAGTGCGATGGACGATGAAAAAGATGCTGATAATGTTGATGATGATGAAGAGAATTCACACAATAGTAGCTTCGACTGTGTCTAAATTATTCAGAGTATTTCAAATAAAGGCTTGTTGGAAGAAGAACTTAGTTCTAACTGCATAATATTTCGTGAGGGATATCTAAAACAGCATTTACAAATACACATTCCGTTACGCAGCCAACACAGTTTCGTGGCTAAGCAATATGGACGAGTTCCCTTAAGATATTCCCAGTTCGCAGTTCGCAAGATATAAGCCGATTCGCACTTCAAATCGTAACCACGTGAAAATCAACATGTGCTGACTTTATTATGCAAAGAATGAGTAGAAGGATACGAAACATCTTGTCGAGCCAATTCATCCGGTGGTTCAGGTGAAGAGTCAGAGGATAATATTTCAGCGAACGCGGCTTCTAAAAGTAGCTTACACTGTCATGCATGCATCCAGTCAGTTGTAATTGCAACTGACAACGTTATGAGGGTTTGGGATAGGGCTTGAGTTCAGTCTATCGATCAGTTATTTACCCATAATCAGTCAGTTGAATCTAATGAGGCATTCGACTGAGTCTCGGGTATGTGAAGAAGAGTAATCCACACAGATTTGACGCGTATATGAGCATGTAGGGGATCAGAGAAGTTGTTCGAGTCGACTGAACATTCAAGGATTGATTTGTTTATCTGTGAGGATTGAAGCACGTTGTGGACAGTTGGAATTAAGCGGCTGTACTGTGTGGTGAATCTGTGTTTCTACACTCACTTCATCGCACCGTTAGTAAATTCAAATGTATGTTGTTGTATGTTTGTATTCTCGGCGTGGTGTAGACACAACTGAATGAGGTTGATGGGTCTTCGGAAGGCGACGAGTCCGTCATCTTGATCAATACAGAGCAGGGAGACGCCTGACTGTAATCAGTCGGTACAAGCATCATTTCAGAATGTGTCCAGTCCAGTGTAGTAAATAGGTGGTGATGTGTGACGACATGCTACCAATTGCTGGGAACTTGTGACATGAAGATTCATGATGATGATGGTGATGATCGAATGTAAGCTGAGTCCTTGCTCCATCATCTTGGAAGGCAATCTTAAACTATATGAGTAGTGAGAGAAGACCTACTGAATATTTTGAACCAAACCTCGTAGATTTCAAATGTTGAAATAACCAACTCAATGAGGAATTTGGTTGTAAGCTGTGTTCAACCTGAATAGGAAATATGCCGTATCATAGGTAACGGAAAAAGACATGGCGTCTGCTTTTGTGACTTACAGGCAAGCGTCATTACTCTCAAGTCAGTGTGGAGATCCACAGCGCTCAGCATGAAATGTAACATTCGGATTTTCAACTCCAAGTGAAGTCAGTGCTACCACACAGATCAGAGACTTGGCGCGTCACGAGAGGCACTTCGGACAAACTACAGACCTTCATCAACAGCTGTCTTCGCTCAATACTCAAGATCAGATGGCCGGCCTGAAAAGATCAGCAAAAGTAATCTCTGAGAGCGAACCAACCAGCAACCAATCGTGCAACCAATATGCAAGGAGGAATGGATTTGGATTGGCCATACTCTTATCGTTTCTTTTCATCACATCATCAGTAAGTACAAATATTGGTTGTTTCAAGTGTCATATTCTCGTTTCACTATTTGGCTTGGTGTTGAGAACATCATTGGCTTTCTTGTTGGTCTTCTCAATATATCCGACACACAGTGCAAAAATCTGAAAACGTAATTCTACAAGGCAGGTTAGGCATAACTCCCCGTCAAATAATTTACCTCGACATGCTAAAAGAATCCACGAAACCAAGCTTACCTGATCGACTCAACATTCTGCCCTCTGTACCATCATTTAACAGCCATCTATGACTGACACACAGACTAAATTGACATGCCATTATTGTGGAAACACTGCCTAATACTATGAAACCTGTCGAAATATTCAATAATAATGAGTTGTATCGTAAATAGAAATTTATCTATTAATTCCTTGAATCAAATCCTTTCTGGCAGAAAATACACAACACTGAGCATAACGGTTGACGATAGAAACAGTGAAGTACGTCAGGATGGGTGGGAACAGTCCGGACAAAATACGACTGAAATTCTCTCCCCAAGAGTCAGATAGAACGAAACCACGTTTCCACTAGGCCATGGAAAGACATGCAGTCCCACCACAGAGAAATCACCACTTCACTCAAACAACATGTGAACAGGCGTAGACAACACAATTATGTCAACAGCTTAGCATCACTTAGTGGCACAGACTAGCATCGAGAACTGGAAGGAAACAAGAAGAAAGACGAATGACCAGGATTATGTCGAAAAGAAGAAGTTTGGACGTCAGGAAGATGATGCACAGGTGGTGGGAAATGCATATCAAATACAGAAGGCCAGTCACATCTGTCATCAGACGAGTTGAGAGTACTTACAGTATTGTACAACACAGGTGACCGTAGAAGATATGTCGTCTCTATCTGTGGTGTATAGGAGTATGGTTGCGTTCTGAAATATTGCTTTAGAAATAAAGTGTTATTCAGACGCTCCCCTATCCTGAATCATGTATCCTCCAATATTCTTCAGGCTTCATTTCGACTGATCCATTTCAGAACAGTCAACTCATGCTTGATGTGTCACGCTCCATCAAGAATTCACAATATTTCATATTCAAGTAATTTTTCATGTTGTATGAAATCTCATCAGTTTGCATCGTGTGCACAATCCCACCGTATTTCGCATGATTAATGCAGGTATTCGGACGATCGAGGACAAACTGTTGTCGAAGATGATTAAAAGGCTAGTCTGTGGGCGTTTCTCGGCAACCAGGACGTAAAGATTATTGTTCTGTGTTAATTTGTCGCAGACCACACTGGGAAAATCGGTCAGTCCACAGGGGAAGATGTGGTTAACGAAACCACTATCTGGATTCCGTCATAGTCATATGGAATGATCACAAAGCTCATTTGGGAGACAGAGATGAATATGATGATACCGACATCTGCCTCCAAAGAAAACATAACATTATCAATTGAATACACTATGTGAAATGTCGGTCAATTTGGCTAATAGACACAAATAAAGCAGTCGTTCAGCCTAAATATTTTCAAAGTGCTTCTCATTCACATCGAATTCTTCGATGAACGAACAGAATACAACCTTGAACTCATGTAAAATACACAAGAGAAGAGACAGTATGGCATTAGAATTAATGTGTGACGCTATTTCAAGCATGATAAAAGAGTAACGTGAAGACGTTTGTGTTTCTAATGGTTTAGTGTGCTGGAATTCGAATACACCGTGTCAACGATGGACCAACTACCGGTATCATGATGTATCAGGACACACTGACAAGGATTCGATTTACAGGATCAAGATGGTTGGAAAGAGCGAGACTCCGGAATACACGACAGGTATTTGTGCATGACGACAGTAGATACATTCCAAGCATCGACGATCATCACAAAGACAACCAACTAACTAGTAAATCAGGCAGTTAGTCAAACTGGATGAAAGAAAACAACACAGATTTGCAGAACACTTCATTATCTTCAATATACAGAGTGAGTTAACTCAATTATGTAGTAGTGTAAGACACACAAGAGTAGATATAAGATAAATAGTCATGACATCAGGATACTGACGTTGTCAGGAATGACATTTTCATCCAATTCTCAAAAACTGACGGTCCCCACGTTCCACTGGAAAATAGGAAGAGGAAGGAGAACAGTGAACACACTCTACAGTCTCATCCTATGGACAAAACCATCATCAGTCAGTAGTCTGACACTCACCGTCGCTGTGTGGATTGGCGAGAACCTCGACAGAATATATTGCGAAGAGCAGTAGGATTGAGAAGAGCAATTGGATGCGCGCTTCGACACAGTTCACCTGCAACACTCAGTCTAACTAATTCTGTATATCGTCACATACCTGATGGTTCGGCATCTCGGATGACCAATACAGCAATATGCACAGTTTATCGCGATAAAATAGCCTGCATTCTAGGTTGTTTTCTGAAATGGACCTATTTCATTTCAAAGAACGCTTGACTTACGTCATCGTTGAAACATTCAGTTGACACACATTCAGTATTGACATTACAGATTGAATAGATGCATTGAATGAACTGTCCAAATTGTCAACTGGCGACTCAGTAGTCTACTTCGGTCACCAACTCAGACGAAATCAACGGGAACACTGAGGCACTGAGTGGCCATCATGATGTCAGCAGTGGCAGCCAAATCCGTAATGCAGTCGGAACTGATCTCCCCATCCAAGATGACGACAGCAAGATTCAACTCGAAAGGAAGGCGGGAAGGAAGGAATGAAGATAAGAATTATCCAATGCTACGCACAGTGCTACAGACAACTCAGAACCAGAGGAGACGGAAGAGTTTTCTGGACAACTACTCAGAGTAGTGGACAACATCCTGAATGGCGGACATACCACAAACCAGATAGACTGTATATGAACAGTTCTGAAGAGATTGGAGAAGCAGCCAGCCTGCTGGAGACAAAGTCGATAATGGAAGCAGATGTGTGCTCAGATCGTCATCTAGTTCAAAGATTCTTCGAAATGATGCTGAAATCAATGAGAACTTGTCCTCCGGCTTCCAGAGTAATACATCATGATACATTTCCGGATTCTTCGATTAATCAACCTAGATGAATGAGATTGCGTTCCCAGAACATGAGTGTGAACTCACTCAACTCCATCCTTGAATGTTACACTGAGACTCTCCGGGGACAATCACTGCGTTTCATTCCCTGATACTATCACGCGGGAAAATGAATCAGTTCCACACTGCACAAACAACGACTCACCTATGAAATCGGAGGTCTCTCCTTTCTTTTCCTAGAGAAATCCATTTTCATAGAACACACTGAGATAATCACTTTCACTGCACATGGTGAATAATGGGAAGTGTACTTTCCAATAATTGAGGACAGGCTTTCTCACACACACATGATAAGATATTTCTCATCACGTGATTTGCATAACCTCAATGAAGTAGGCATTGGTGGGGACAAATCTCACACTCATTCACGATGTTTCCCATGAATACAATCTCTATCTCCCCCTTTCCACGATTTATATATATATATATATATAGGTGAGTTGAGATGCATGTCGTTCGGTCGTGATAAATTGTGCACATTGCTATATTGGTGGTCTGGGATGCCGAATCATCAGGTATGTGACGATATACAGAGTTAGTTACACTGAGTGTTGTAGGTGAACTATGTCACAGTGTGCTTCCACTTGCTCTTCTCAATCCTACTGCTCTTCGCAATGTATTCTGTCGAGGCGTGTGCGACCACAGCTGACAATTATCTTTGTGTGCATTTCATTCTCAGCAGTAGCCTCTACGGCATATACGACCCATCTGCTCTCCTTAACATCAATCAATTCATTCACGGATGTAGAAGACTGGACACAACTTCAGAAGTAATCACGACGAAAATTTTAGCAAAATTATGCAATAAAACAAGGTACGAAAACAACGAGTAAACACAATGAATCCAAAAGCACCAATTGATATGACACACCACACGTATATACAAACAGTACACACAAACTCGCAGTTCATGTCTTGATGGAATTCCTTTGAATAATCGCAGGACTTACACCAGTACACCTACAACCCTTCACAGGTTGACGATTGTAAGTTGTGGAATGTCCGGACACAATCAAGATTAACCAACAATTGCAAAAATTGCAACTCACACAATTATTTAACACAAACATATGTACAATCAATACATCAAATGTTGTGGATTCTGGCTTGACGAACTACCCTTGAAGAACTGTAGGACTTACAGCAATACGCCTACATTCCTTCTCAGGTTGATGATACAAGTGGAAGTCGTCCGGACACAAAAAGAATTACCAACAGCTAGATGACAGATGATATCAATTCAGTATATACAATATCAACATATATACAAAATCACACACCAAGCACATTGGACTGCTCATTGATGCGCTACCCTTTGAAGAACTGTAGGACTTACACCAGTACGCCTACAACCCTTCTCAGGTTGACGCTCTAGGTTGGAAAATCATCGCAGAGTTCATTTGCTGATTTCCTTCTATCAGCTATATCCTCAAATCTGAACGGCAACACGCTCATGTCATTGTATCGTAGAATATAGATGACTAACAAACACACGACGTATCTGGTCAACCAAGCGTGGGCACAGAGTAATTTACACCAAAGATAATAACATTCAAATAGTAACTTCAAACTAGAAATGCCTTTATTCATGCAAGTCAATTTAACAATTACTCTTTCGTTTACACTTGGCTTATCCTCTCTAAACTGAGCAATATCTTTCATCCTTTCAAATGCACCAATACTATCATAGTAATCGCAAAAGATACTTGAGTTGATGGGCGACTGTTTCATTGTGGATGACAACACCAACGATGACCGATTGATACCAGATGGTGAAGTTAGCGGTGGATCAGAAGCTGTTGTTGCTCGACTTTCAGAAAGTTGTCTAACTGCAAGACCACCACCACTGCTGTCTTTCACTATCAGCTCAGGTTTAACACTAGCATCTGATGATAGGTGGGCTACATGCTGATCAGTCACACTGACGGTCTCACAAGTATGCATGCCTTCTGCAACTGAATCTGCATTTATTTCCACTTCACGTTCAAGTTGTACAGAACTTTTGTTCAACTTAGCAGTAGTAGGTATATCCCTCATCTCATCATGATCAACCAAAGACAACTGTGAAGTATCATGATCATTATCACGAATATTCAATTTACCATCATCTATCGGTCGACTTCATCAAGTTCAAACTCTTTAATAACAGAAGTAGACAATTTTGGTTCCTCCTCGCAAATCCTAAAAGGTTTTATAACTTCACTCTCACTATTAATACCTTGTAAACTTGTAGGGTCAGAACTGCACTCTGAAGCAATAACTCTATTCTGTGACACTCTATTCAACAATGGCTTACCAGTTGCAACTACAGACTTCTTCACCACGCCGTTATCGTCAAACAATTCGGAGTCAGTCCTGGATTTCACATTAAGCGTATCACTGAACTTGCTCGCTTGTTCACAGTACATAACTGTATGCACTACTTGCAAACGTGTAAAACACAACCGTGTTCGTCCTGCATCGTGCAACTCATTTGTTGAGGCTGTATTACGAAACCTGTTACACTCACTAAGTCTATATGCATTACTAGACATCATAGAGCCTTCTCGATATCCACCTCTCTGAGGCCTATTCGTCATCAATGATTGCGTTTTGCTCTCAGACTGCTCTATTCTAGGGGTGAGATTCAATATACTGGCAAACTTGCTCATATATTGATTGACACTATCTTTTACTAGTTTCAGGATATCATCAAATTTTGGCTCGATACCCTCATCCTCAAATCGGGAGCTCATGTTCATCCACTTCCTTTGCAGTCGAGTAGGTAGGCGTCTTGCTATTACTTCTAGTATAAAACTCGAGTTGAGGTCATTCATGCAGTTCATCGAAATCAAGGTATTCTTATAAGTCATAATATTATCTAAAAACTCAGTAAGTGCCTGGGAGTCATCTTGAAGCTGACTGCCGTTACCTTTGACAGCTTCGTATACGTTCCTTACAACCATTGACGGTCTTCCAAACCTTTGACGTAATATGCTCATAGCCTCAGCGTATCCCTCATTAGGGGGCATGAGTTCACAGCATTGTATAGCTCTTGCAGCATCTACAGTGTAATACCTCATCAAATACATTAACTTCATTTCATCAGTTAATAAAAAACCACTCAGCATGATCTCAAACTCCCTTACAAATTGTAAATAATCAGCCGGGTTTTCATCGAAACATCGTGGTTCAAATTTAGAGAGTTTGATGTTCCTATTATCCCTGAACGGCGAAACAGTAACATCAACCATGTCATGCTTAACATCAGACACATCGTTACAAGTAACAGACAAGTCACCATGACTTACTTTCCTGTTCGCATCCAAGACACTCTGTCCCTTCTTTGACCCAGGCATTGTTGAACTCGACCAAATTCCAAAAACGTTCCAGATATTGCTTGTTCAAAGAGGACTTGACCGGCACCAGGAAAGATGAACGGTGACTATCCAAACTGTTACCAGCTATCTGAATCGGCCAGAATCTGTTTCTACCGTCAGAAACTGTCAGTCACGTCTCATAAACCGTTAATGCCCAGCTCTTGCTACGCTCGGGCTCACGCTGTTCCTTGAAGTTTTTTAGAAACGCTTAGTAATAACGGACGAAAAAACCAAAACACCGATTGGCCGCTCGAGAATTCTTTATTGTAACACCAACATATAAAAAATAATTTATACTAAGGTCTGTGAACAAATATTACAATAATAAATCACAATATTACTTCTGACGGTTTTCTACTGACTTCTTTCTGAACAGCGACCGATGAGACGATGACTGTCGTATTGATGCCTCCCCGAAAATCGGGGAAGTTGGTTTTGAGCAAATAACAATGAATTGATCGTTCAATCTTCAACTACATTGACAATAGGTGAGTTGAGATGCATGTCGTTCGGTCGTGATAAATTGTGCACATTGCTATATTGGTGGTCTGGGATGCCGAATCATCAGGTATGTGACGATATACAGAGTTAGTTACACTGAGTGTTTCAGGTGAACTATGCCACAGTGTGCTTTCACTTGCTCTTCTCAATGATGAGATGTCAATATCTTAACATCTTGAATTTTGATTTCACTCATAATCTTTCGTTTATTGTGCCATAACATACTTGAGTTTACTCACTTTGTTTATCGTGAATTATAAAGTATTCTGCACAGCCGTGTTTTCCATCTTGTTCAGTTTAATGAAGTGCGCGAATATCAGTTGGTTTGATGTTTTTGAGATGATTATCAATCGTGGGAATGCATCCAGTCTCGTCATGCACAAATACCTGTTGTTTGTTCCACAATCTCACTATTCTTCTCCTGTCATTATGCTACGAATCGAATATTTTCACAAACGATTCCTGAAGAAGACTTAGGCAATAACATGAGTAGTGTCGTGAAACAGTTGTGCTGAAAGTGCACATGTAAACAAAATAAAATGCTTAATTACGCAAGAGTTTTAGATTTACTTGAAAGGAGTATTGTAATCACTAGAACCTACACTGTGCAGACACAGTACGTGAGAATGAGAAGCATTATGAAGATGTGATATATGACCGACTGCTTCCATTGTGTCTAACAACCAAATGAATCTACAGTCTACGTAGTCTATGCAATCACTCATGGGATCTTAAATGTCTGAGCAGATTTCATATGCATCTCCTTCATCGCTGGTTGTCAAAATGTACTGTTGATTTCATGATTTTACTGACTGCATTTCTGTTTGTGATATTGTTAGGCTCCTTGTTGTATTTGAATTGACCACGTTCTAGTTACTGGCATTTGTTACAGGCTGAGTGTACTCTTCATCATGTGAATCCATTGTAGAGTTGACAAGGTAGAACATTCCGTGACACACTTATCTGTTGATTAATGGAGAATGACTAGAATTTCGGTTTGTCACAGTGACGCTATTTGATGATTATTGACTCTGCACCATCAACTGCAGTCAGAAGGGAGTATTTCCGTCTGAATGTGGAAGTGACTGCAACAGGATCACAGTTATCAAAAGAAAGTAGTGTGAACGACTTTCTATGCATGGCAAGAGAAAATCGATACACTTTAGTGACATCAAAACACAAGGTGGCTTGAAATGTGTATTTCCCCCATTTAGTTCTCGTTAATTGAATTTTCATTAGATTGTCTTGGAAGTATTCCTGTTCACATGACAATAATCCTTCAGAACGACTGGAGACAGGCCACAGTTCATGTTCATTATTCGAACACTGAAGGACAAAACTACAAGGGATACCTTCACTACAGATCAGATAAGAACGAAGTCGGATACACCACGTGGGAAAACTTTGGAACTCGCTGAATGCTGGTGATGTTCGAGGAGACGTGTACAACCATACTGTTCAATGGCAAATATATATGGTTAGTTTGTGTGTGAGTCTATATTGAATTTGTCAAACAAAAATACAATTAGTAAGTTTTTTGTTGGAGTTACGCAATACAGAAGGCTTTCGATAAAACTGGATGTTGATAGTAACAAAGTGATGAGTTGTCAGAAATGATTGTTTAAGGAGAGTTACTTAATAACATATGTAATTCCATGAAAGAGTTGCGCTCAGAGTGACCATGGAAACAAAATAAAATATGGAATTGCGCAAGAGTTGCAAGTAGTTAGAAAAAACAACGTGCAAAATTTAGGTCAAATCAACAGATTTATTAGCATGATACCAGAAGTAGCCGAATAATTTTTTTATGTGTTCATGCTTCTGGTCCTTTTAACTGAATGGCTAGGGCTCTGCAATGCAAAGAAGACGGAAATGTGTTGCCTTTTGCAGGTTGTTCTTCACTGTGTATATTACTTTGAAGGAGGCGTTTGTTGAGATGGAATAACCAGTTGTAACGAGATGTTCGATTACTGCTCTCCTCATACGGCTATTTCTTCTTCCTTTGTGCATTCACACTGGATAGTGTTTCTTGCACCTGTTTGAGAGGATGAGCGTCGAACGACCGATATGTCTGGGGGCACAGCAACAGGTGAACTGATATATACACATCGAAGTGGTCAGATGCGAGATCTTGTCCTCTGGGTTTCTTTAGAACAGCGGGCGACTGGAGATCACTGCTGTCAGTGTTGGCGCGAAGAACGTTTCCTTTATGGAGGTGGAAATTCTCCTCCTAATGACATCACTGAGGAGATCAACTTTGAAGTTGAGTTTCGTATAAACTATCCTTTTTGGCATGGATGGCGTCTCTTTCATTTTGATTTTCTGCTTGATGCTTTTCCCTGTGAATCTTGTTGGACATCCGTTTTTTATAAAGATTTCTTTCAGAAAGTGTAGTTCATCTTGCGATGTAACAAAGCTTCAGATGAGTCAGGCTCTGGTAGGAAGAGTTCTAATTAGGTTTCTTCTTCGAATGATTGGTGCGCAGCTGTAGAAGCTTGTCAGTTGTCCGTTTCATGTGGGTTTCCTATGAATGGACCTACCTCAAGCTCCGTCAGATCTTCTTTTAGGTTCAAAATCAAGAAACGGAATTTTAGATCCGTTTACTATTTGAAGAGTAAACTTTGTTGCAGGATGGCAGTTGTTGAACATGTGTAGTGACTGAATAAGATCGTCACTGCAATCACAGATAATAAGTAATTCGTCGACATATATAGCATTAAGTTGGAAAATTTTCAGTAGTTCATTTGAATGAGCTATTGTTGTTACTGTCTTTTTCTCGCAGTTTGGTTAACTTGCCTTCTTGTTAGTTAGGTGTCTATGGCACGATTTTCGATTACTTTCTCGTCGCACATTGAAACCAACCTTTTTCCACATTCTTACCATCTCCACCCGTCAGCCAACTCTCATAAACTGTCAATGTCCAGCTCTTACTACGCTGGACATCCAGCTGTCCCTCAAAGACTTTCAGAAACAATTTGTAATAACTAACGCGGAAACCAAAACACTGATTGATGACTCGAGAATCCTTTATTCTTACACCAACATATAACCAACAGTAAGGTTATTACACAAGGTTTCTAAAAGATTTCTGTCTTCCACCGAACAGCGAACGATGAGAGAATGATTGGCGTATTGAGGACGCCCGCAACAAATAGAGAGGAGTTGGGTTTGAGCAAACAACCATAAATTGATCGTTCAATCTTCAACTACATTGACACTCCAGGGCACTTTTTTTCCATCACGACAAATATACCTTGACTTGGATGCCATTGCGAGAACCTGGGTCACACGGACAAAGCTGAAATGGAAACCAAACAAAAAAGCCAACACACCACAGGCACACCCACAACACAATCTTACTCATCGATGACGACCTACGCCTTCCAGTTAAAGGCATCCTCTTGACATATCGCAACACTATCGCCACTTGCAGAAAGCGACGTGACCATACCAGCACCTTGTAAGAGCTATTACTGCTTAGGGTAGACCTCAATTCTAAACAGTCTTACAAAACGTCTTCACCGTTTTGTAGCCCTAGCTGTGCTCTACTTAACGTGCAGATACTGCCGAACTGAATCAAGGTAAAAAGACTTGGTATGGTAAGTGTATCTGGGACAATTATATTTTACACAAACGAAATATGAAATTCAATCAATAAAGAGATTGTACAACTTATCTGTTGACGTCACTGGAGGTAGGCTCAGAGAGTGTGCAGAATGAAAGCACAACGAGAGAGCAAACCGATGAACGTACGGAAGCGTCACAACTCAAAAGATAAAAGTGTGCCAAACATGGATGAGCGAGTTTAAACAAAAGTTCGAGGGTACAATGTGCACTACAACCTCATGATACTCGTCGCACATCCTCTTATCTACCAACTAACAATTACCACTGCAATCGCTTTTCACTCATTTTGCCTCAGTTCTAGCAACGGTGACGTATGCAAGCCTCAGTCGTCTACACTCTCGCTCCCCAGCGTGTGAGACCAGAGCTAATCATTATCTCCGTGTGCATGTCATTCTCAGCAATAGCCTCCCCGGCGTATACGACCCATCTGCTGTCTCTAACATCAATCAATTCATTCACGGATGTAGAAGACGCAAGACAACTTCAGAAGTAAACACGACGAAAAAATTAACAAAATTATGCGATAACAACAAGATACGAAAACAACAAGTAAACACGATGAATCCAAAAACACACTTTGATATGACACACCACACGTATAACCTCACAGATCATGTCTCGATGAAATTGCTTTGAATAATTGCAGGACTTACACCAGTACGCCTGCAACCCTTCTCACGTTGACGATTGTAGGTTGTAGGTTGTCCGGACACAAACATGATTAACCAACAGTTACATTAATTGGAACCCACCCATTTGCTTCATACAAACATAGTGACAATCAACACATCAAATGTTGTGGATTCTGCCTTGACGAACTACACTTGAAAAATTGCGGAACTTACAACAGCACGTCTACAACTCTTCTCATATTGACGCCTTAGGTTGGAAAATTGTCAAGTGGTTCATCCTCTGACTCTCGACTCTCAGCATTCTCCAGTCAACACAGTTTTCTAATATCTCGCAACATTATACCACAACTTGCTCTCACCTGAACCGTCCTCATCAACCCATCACCCCACAGAGTAGCCTTTCTACCACTCCCAAAGGCCATCGACCTGTGGCACATTTATCTGCTACTAAGACTATATCACCAACCTTCAAGTTTCTGCACAACGTTTTCCACTTGTCTCTGGTTTGCAGTTTTAGAACATACTCCTTTAACCATCTTTTCCAAAATATATCTTTCATGTGCCTAGCTTGTTTCCATCTTTCAATCGTAGATATCCGTTCCGCGCTCGAGTACTCTATGCTAGGGTTACCTTTCAATAACAAAAATTTATTTGAAGCTAACACATCGAAAACCTTGAGGTCGTCCCTCACAAGTGATTACGGTCGGTCATTTAGTATTCGTTCAGCTTCACATGAAAATGTCGCCAACGTTTCGTCATTCAAACTCCGGTTTTTAATTATGGAGCTTAAAATACGCTTGATAATTCCTATAAGTCTTTCCCATAGCCCACCTTCATGGCTGGCATGTGGTGGAGTGAAGTGCCACTCGATGTTTCTTTTCAGTAACTCTTCATGAACTCTCGTCTGAGGACCTGTAAAGTACTCTTTGGGCTCGGCGTGACAGCCAACGAAATTAGTCCCTCTGTCACTGAACATCATCTTCAGCGCACCTCTGCGATTTATGAATCTACGTAATGCTAGCACGAATGAATCAGTAGTTAGAGTATGAACCATCTCAATATGCACAGTTCTCATTTTCAAACGGGTGAATGAACAGCCATATCCTTTTCATAGAGTTCTGTCTCTCTTCACTACAAAAGGTCCGAACAAATCCACTCCGACGTACTCGAATGGATAATTCCCTTCAGAAGCTTGTCACTCTGGGAGTGGTGCCATCATCTGCTGTGCTGAACGAGCATTCCGCAATTTACATTCCATGCACTTGTCGATTATTTTACGAACAGCAGTACCTCCCTTCACTATCCAGAACTTACATCGAATACTTGATAGTAGTTGTGAAGAACCCAAATGATCCTCTAGAACATGGTAGTGTCTCATAATGAGATCAGTGACTGGATGGTAGCAAGGTAATAAGGCCGGATGACGGGACGAGATCTACAAACACTAGTAAGCACTCATGATGTCTGTAGAATCGAGGGGACTATAATTGAAACAAAGTCTAATGCAAAATACCTCGGATTAGTTATATCTTCCGACCTTACTTGGTCATCTCATATCCAAATGATTTCCAAGAAAGTGTTTCGTCTAACCTACTACATTAAGAAACTCAGACTAACTGGAGTCCCTCAACCTCTGCTTACACAATTTGTCAACTCTCGTATCCTACCTATTCTACTTTACTGTTCCCCGTTAGTCTTTCCTGGGTTACTGAAAAAGGATTATACCATCCTGAGAAGGATGTTGAAGGTAGTTAGCAGGACTAGCGGTGTAAAACTCAGTCAGCTCGTCACAACATTAGTGGATAAGCATCTGAATACATGTGAGAAATGGTCTAAAACCATACTCTCTGACCCCCAACACCCCCTCTATTCCCAACTCTCTCCCTGCATCTCATCAGGTAGAACCAGAAATCAGTATAAAATAATATATGCTCGCACAACCAAGTATAGGAACTCAACGATACCATATTTGGCCCGTGTTCTAAGTGACAGAGACAATGTTAGGCGTGAAACCTATGACTTGCTTTGTTGTTAATAACATAATTTTGGCCCTTGTTTTTTTCCCCCTTACACTATCTTATTTGTACTCTATAGTGAACAACCTTCTTAAACATACTTAGCTGCTTAAAATTATTATCATTGGCTTACATTTTTATTCTTTATTCTATTCCTTCTTTGTACATCTACTGGGTCCGACTATATTATCACTATGATTATTAAAAATTGTCCCGTCATTAACCATCATGTAACATTAGTTTTGTGGTTGTTCTTTGTTCGGCACTATTTAACTGACAATCTTGTTTGTTATTGCCACTATCACCATCTTAAAAATTTTGTATTATGCATGATTCCTCACACTGCCACTACAAACAACCGCATTAGTACTGACAAAAAAAAACCTGAAATGTTTATCTTATGATTGCTGAGTGTTGTTCAATCAAATTAACTGATCATCTTGGCTATAAACATTTTTTTAAGAACATCTCATAATTTCCCGTATGATTATAGCTGTTACTGTTCACCACGCATACACATATCGTAGCTTCCACTAACTAATACTGAAATATTTTTTTTCATTATTTGTGTTGATCTTCTTTTTTTACTCAGTATTTTTATTTGCATTTTTTTTGGTTACTTCTGTTTCTTTTTTTGGTTTTTTTTATATTTTATTTTTTTATAATACTCCTTTTAAATGTACGATGAAATTAGATGCAATATTGTAGATATGTGCTGAAAATTTCACACTGTACCACAAGTACTGTTTCTGGAATAAAGCGAAATTGTTATGTTATGTTAAGACATAGCAGTGAAGCGATTGCAATCACTCAATCGATGCGTGTTATGGCAAACAATACACTCATTCTTTCTCGTTGTGCCTTGAGCCTTTAATACAAATGCTTTCTTTATATGCACGGGTTCCTTAGGTTTTACCTTGGAATGTAAAATGCTGGCGAATTTTCCCGTCGCCTGGTTGACACTGACGTTCACCAGCCTCACAATATCATCGGATCCAGGCTCAAAACCATATTCCTCTAGCCGGGAACTAACCTCTAACTACGAACCGGTAATATCTTGACAACTGTCTCAATCACCGAACTTGAGTTCAACTCATCCATATTGTTAGGATAAACGAGAGTATTTCGGTATACCAATAAATTATCCAAGAACTTTGAGAGTTCCTAGGGGCTCTCACTTAACTGTGCCCCATTACATTTGACGGTCTCAAAAATCCTGCAGAATACCATAAATGGTCTTTCAAACGTTTTCCGTTATATCCCCATGGCCTCTGTATATCCTTCGTTTGACGGCATGAAGTTACAGCACCGTATACCTCTTGAAGCGACTCCAGTGCAGTACCTCATCAAATACATCAAATTCATTTCATCATTTAATAAAAAACTACTCAACATGATATCAAACTCCCTTACAAACTGTAAATAATCAGCTGAGTTTCCGTCGAAACACCAACGCTCATATTTAGGCAGTTTAAAATTCTTATTATCCCTAGACAGCGAAACATTGACATCGATCAGTTCATGCTTAACATCACACACATCATTGCATATAACAAACAACTCAGCATTGCTTACATTCCTGCTTCCTTTCAAGACGCTTCGTCCCTTCTTTGACCCAGGCATCAGTGAACTTGACCAAAAATTCCAGAAAAGTTCCAGATAATATTTGTCCAAAGAAGACCTGCAGGCACCAAAAAACACGAACAGAAACTATCAGAAACTGTCAATGTCCAGCTCTTACTACTCTGGACCTCACGCTGTCCCTCGAAGACTTTCAGAAACAATTTGAAATAACCAACGCGAAAAACCGGAACACAGTTGAACATTCAACAATCAATTCATGGTTGTTTGCTCAAACCCAACTCCATATTTTTCGCGGGTCATCAATCCAGCAGTCATCGCCTTATCGTTCTTTGTTCAGTGTCAGATAGAAAACTATGAGAAATATTATCGTGATTTATTGTTATAACATTTATTCTTAGACCTTGTGTGTAAAAACCTTATTGTTGGTTACATACCGGCGTAAGAATAAAGGATTCTCGAGTAGTCAATCTGTGTTCTGGTTTTTCGCGTTGGCTATTTCAAACTGTTCCTGAAAGTCTTCGAGGGACAGCTTGAGATCCAGTGTAGTAAGAGCTGGACATTGACAGTTTCTCAGAGTTGGCTGAGAATATAATGAATGGAGCGATTCTTGGTTAAATCACCGATTGTTTGTGGAAGCTGTGAATTTATGAAATAGCAGATTGAGTATATATCAAGGTAATCAGTCTGAGATATGATGCATCATGTGAACTATCTGCAAGAAAGCGAAGTTTCAGAGGATGCAGATGATGACTGTGAGTCTTTTCGAGGATGCACTTGATTTGTTTTTTTGAATATGTGTATTGCTCTTCATAAGAAGCGCTGAATACTTTCATGCCATATAATGTTTGATAGTGAAGAGAATGAGTATTTCCGTGAGAATAAATGCCCAATACTCTACCATTCTTCATCAGCCTCGCTCTGCGGAAATTCGAAATTTTCCAAGTGAACAGATGTCTAAAAGACTAACAGAACTAGTTTGCACAGAAAGATAAGATTATGCTTTGTGAAATCACCTGCGAAATGAAGAATGTACGTTGGAATTTCTGTCGAAGTGGTAGTTGTGATGAGATGCAACTCACTCTCAGTGTTACACTGGTAGGTGAACTCTGTCATCAAAACATGTTACGAATCAACCTACCAACAGGTCGTATCGATCAGGAAGAAAGAGTTACGGCTAAAGATGTAGTTCGCTTGCATAAGGATGTGTCTGTGACGCCAGGTATCATCATCGAATCCAAAGAGGGGCCACTATCATTCGATCCAGCTCGATAAACGATAAAACGGTCGCATAAATGTCCAACATATAATCTCCAAATTGATGCCCACTACACCCTTTGTCTTCCACAGTCGTTAATTGGTTATTCAGTTCACCTGAAGATGTGGCCACTATTATCGTTGTCATTTTTATTCCTGTGTGCAACTTGAGCTATGAATGAACAAGCTATCTCACAACTATCAAGCAATAAATATCCTCTCCTCACAACACACGTAGATGTGAATCGAGCCTCGGATACGATTATCTGATTTAAATACTGGTGTAACGACAGAAGACAAGGGCCAGGAAACAGATCGTCTATTAAGGAAATCACCACATATTCATAGATTTTCACGTACATATTACAGATTATTGTTTGCAGAAAAACAGTCCTCTGATTGGTTGTTTCTCACAGAAATATAACCCCACATCCCCTTGTGACTGTATCTTGAATGTCAGGCCATTTATCTGTTAGCTGTATCTGCCTACGCAAAGTCTGCTGTGATTGGTTGTTGAATCAGTCTTGTTCATATTTTCACGACCAATGTTTGGAACTACACCTTGACGTAACTCAATGTCTACCAATTGGTACTTTATTGACGAACGCATAATCGAAGATTATTCACCAGTAGTAATGGCTCGGGCTTAAACAAGAAGCTCATTACTGAACAGATGACAAGCTATGAAGCTGTGAACGCCTGTTAGCTTGCAGGTTTCATTGCACAATCTTTCGGAGTGTGAATCATAACTATCAATGAATATGCCTAGGTTAGTCTGGACTGTTTTGCAACAGCAAGCGTGCGACTTATACTGATAATGATGATTTGAAATCATGGAATAGCAGCTTCAGTTTTGCTCAGATTAGTCATTGCATTTCAAATAAATGCTTTTAGTGAAAGCTTAGTGGTAACTGCATAATATTTCGTGAGCAATATGTAAAATAGCATTTATAAATGCACATTCCGTTGCGCATCCAACGACGTTTCATGGATAAACACAATGAATGCGCTCCGCTCCGATATGCCTACATCAGTTTGCGAGACATATGCGTCTTCACGCTGCAAATCCCGACCACGTGAAAATCAACATATGCTGACATTATTGTTATATCGATAATGACAATAATGATGAGAATCATCCCACCTGGCTAATTCATCCGTTGGTGTAGGTGAAGAGCAAATAACATGTGAAAATAATACCTGAGTATTTCTGTAGATTTCCTCCAAATAAGTACATGTGGAAAACCACTGACACCATTACCTAAGTTACAAAACAAATTAATTCAAAATGACCGAAAAAGAACTAGTCAATCTCATCATGTTTATGTCTTATTTATTTTTTTATTTTTGATTACAGCTTGATTCCACACTGTATTTTTGGTACAAGTGTGGAATTTTCAACGTGGATATTGGTAGCCCAAATTTCGCAGGCCAACCATAGATATCAGGTGTGCGTCGGCGTGGGCTCGAACCTCGGACCATGTGCATGGTCGGCGAGAGTCCTAACCACTGTGCCACCGACGCACAGATGCAGAAAAACATGACTAAGAGTCGTTATATTGTGTATCTGTAAGTAATTTGACATTTTCTCAACGAAACACTACATATTTCAACTATTTCTAAATTGGCCTTAATTTACGGCCGGATAAGGACAATATCAATTGCATTTTATGCTAAAATTGCCTTATTCCATCAACTTTTAGCAGGAACACAAGCGTAAAAGTGTGTAAAACACGAAAAATCACCTAATTTTGAAGTTTTTCAACAAATAAAGCAAGTAGACATCATACGTCCCAATGAACTACGCCCGTAAACAGGCTGCCCTATGGTGATTCGATCGTAGCGCAATACCCGTATCCCTATGATTGTGCTGAGCAAAAGCTGTATTCGCTCTGCCTAACAAATGAGTGGTCGGCAGATGCCACCCAGTAAGTCCTAGGTGTGATCTACGGTGAACTGACACTATTTGGAGTCTCGGAGCTCAGTAAGTGGTGGGGCTGTTTCGCGTATGCTGCCAACTTAAATGATCGAATCACAATAGCTGAAGATTTCAATTCCCAATCTTTGAATAGTGGCTCGGCATATGCTCAGGGACAATTCACTCGAACGCTACTGGGGATCATTCGACGACGCTAAACCGGTCCCTAGCACAAAGACATCGAAACTAGATTATGTTCTAACTAATAAACAATCACTTGTCGCAAATGTTAAGATCATCGCCCTACTGAAAAGTAGGGTGTCAATCAAAACTTATAAACTGATAATGACCACTGTCAGCCACATCTCGTAAACCGTCAATGCCCAGCTCTTGCTACGCTGGGCCTCACGCATGTCCTTGAAGCTTCTCAGAAACGCTTAGTAATAACGGACGCAAAAACTGAAACACCGATTGGCGACTCGAAGATTCTTTATTGTAACACCAACATATAGCCAAATTTAAGCTTTAAAACTAAGGTCTATGAATAAATATTACAATAATAAATCAAAATACTACTTCTGACGGTTTTGGCCTGACTTCTTTCTGAACAGCGACCGATGAGACAATGACTAGTGTATTGATGCCTTCGCGAAAATTGGGGAAGTTGTGTTTGAGCATACAGCCATGAATTGATCGTTCAATCTTCAACTACATTGACACTCCCCGGTAAAAAAGGGATCCATCCCTTTTTTCCATCACGACCAATACACGTTGACTTGGATGCCATTGCGAGAACCTGGGTCACATGGACAGAGCTGAAATGGAAAACAAACAGAAAAGCCAACACACCATAGGCATACCCACAGCACAACCACACTCATCGACGACGACCTGCGACTCCAGATAAAGGCCTCCTCTTGACATCTTGCAACACAATTGCCGATTGCTAGAACGACTCTTGAATGGAACGTGACCATAGCACTACCTCATGATACTCTAAGCATATCCTAATATCTACTCAATAGGAATTACCACTGAAATCGCTTGTCACTCATTCTGCCTCAGTTCTAGTAACGGTGACGTATGCAAACCTCAGTCGTCTACACTCTCGCTCCCCGGCGTGTGGGACCACAGCTAACGATTATCTCCGTATGCATTTCATTCTCAGCAATAGCCTAGCCTCCCCGGCGTATACGACCCATCTGCTGTCTTTAACATCAATCAATTCATTCACGGATGTAGAAGACCCGAGACAACTTCAGAAGTAAGCACGACGTAAAATTTAACAAAATTACGCAATAACAACAACGTACGAAAACAATGGGTAAACACAATGAATACAAAAAACACCAATTGATATGACACACCACACATATATACAGACAGTACACACAAACTCGCAGATCGTGTCTCGATGGAATTCCTTTGAAGAATCGCAGGACTTACACCAGTACGCCTGCAACCCTTCTCAGGTTGACGATTGTAGGTTGTAGGTTGTCCGGACACAATCAAGACTAACCAACAATTACAAAAATTGCAACTCACACAATTATTAAACACAAACATATGTACAATCAATACATCAAATGTTGTGGATTCTGGCTTGACGAACTACCCTTGAAGAACTGTGGGACTTACACCAGTACGCCTACAACCCCTCTCAGGTTAACGCCCCAGGTTGGAAAATCGTCGAAGAGTTCATTTACTGACTTCCCTCTATCAGCTATATCCTCAAATCTGAACGGTAACAAGCTCATGTCATTGTATCGTAGAATATAGATGACTAACAAACACACGAAGTATATGATCAACCAAGCTTGGGTACAGAGTAATTTACACCAAACATAATGGCATTCAAATTGTAACTTGGAACTGAAAAGGCCTTTACTCATGCAATTTAGTCTAAAAATTACACTCTCATACACCGCTGGCTTATCCTCACTAAACTGAGCAATATCTTTCGTCTTTTCAAACGCACCAATACTATCATAGTGATCGCAAAAGATACTTGAGTTGATGGGCGTCTTTTTCATTGTGGATGACAACACCAACGACAACTGATTGATACCAGTTGATGAAGTTAGCGGTGGATCAGAAGCTGTTGTTGTTTGGCTTTCAGATAGTTGTCTAACTGCAAGACCACCACCACTGCTGTCTTTCACTATCAGCTCCGGTTTAGCACTAGCATCTGACGATAGGGGGACTACACGCTGATCAATTACACTGACGGTCTCACAGGTATGCATGCCTTCTGCGACTGCATCTGCATTTAATTCTACTTCACGTTCAAGTTGTACAGAAGCTTTGTTCAACTTAGCAGTAGTAGGTATATCCCTCATCTCATCATGATCAACCAAAGACAAATCTGCACTATCATGATCATTATCACGAATATTCACTTTACCGTCGATTTCATCATTTTCGAACTCTTTAATAACAGCAGTGGATGATTAGGGTTCTTCCTCACAAATCCCTAAAGGTTTTATACCTTCACTGTGACTAGTAATACCTTGTAAACTTGTGGAGTCAGAACTCCACTCTGAAACTGTTACTCTATTCTGTGGCATTCTATTCAACAATGGCTTACTAGTTGCAACTACAGGCTTCTTCACCACACCGTTATCGTCACACAATTCGGAGTCAGTCCTGGATTTCACATTTAGCTTATCACTAAACTTGCTCACTGATTCACAGTTCATCTTTGTATGCACTTCTTGCAAACGTGTAAAACACAACCGTGTTCGTCCTGCATCGTGCAACTTATTTGTTGAGGCTGTATTACGAAACCTGTTACACTCACTAAGTCTATATGCATTACTAGACATCATAGAGCCTTCTCGATATCCACCTCTCTGAAACCCTTTCGTCATAAATGATTGAGTTTTGCCCTCAGACTGCTCTATTCTAGGGGTGAGATTCAATATACTGGCAAACTTGCTCATAGATTGATTGACGCTATCTTTTACTAGTTTCATAATATCATCGAACTTTGGCTCGATACCTTGCTCCTCCATACGGGAGCTCATGTTCACCCACTTCCTTTGCAGTCGAGTAGGTAGGTGTCTCGCTATGACTTCTAGGATAATACTCGAGTTGAGGTCATTCATGCAATTCGTCGAAATCAATGCATTCTTGTAAGTCAGCAGATTATTCAAAAACTCAGTAAGTGCCTTGGCGTCATCTTGTAATTGACCACCATTTCCCTTAACAGCCTCGAATAATTTCCCTACAATCATCGAAGTTCTTCCAAACCTTTGACGTAGTATATTCCTGGCCTCAAAGTGTCCCTCAGTAGGGGGCATGAGCTTACAGCACTGTATAGCTCTTGAAGCATCTCCAGTGCAATACCTCATCAGATACATCAATTTCAATTCATCACTTAATAGAAAACTACTCAGCATAACCTCAAACTCCCTTACAAATTGTAAATAATCAGCCGGGTTTTCATCGAAACATCGTGGTTCAAATTTAGAGAGTTAGATGTTCCTATTATCCCTGAACGGCGAAACAGTAACATCAACCATGTCATGCTTAACATCAGACACATCGTTACAAGTAACAGACAAGTCACCATGACTTACTTTCCTGTTCGCATCCAAGACACTCTGTCCCTTCTTTGACCCAGGCATTGTTGAACTCGACCAAATTCCAAAAACGTTCCAGATATTGCTTGTTCAAAGAGGACTTGGCCGACACCAGGAAAGATGAACGGTGACTATCCAAAATCGTGCCAACTGTCCAAACTCGTCAAGACCTGACGTCGTACCGTCAAAAACTGTCAGCCACATCTCGTAAACCGTCAATGCCCAGCTCTTGCTACGCTGGGCCTCACGCATGTCCTTGAAGCTTCTCAGAAACGCTTAGTAATAACGGACGCAAAAACTGAAACACCGATTGGCGACTCGAAGATTCTTTATTGTAACACCAACATATAGCCAAATTTAAGCTTTAAAACTAAGGTCTATGAATAAATATTACAATAATAAATCAAAATACTACTTCTGACGGTTTTGGCCTGACTTCTTTCTGAACAGCGACCGATGAGACAATGACTAGTGTATTGATGCCTTCGCGAAAATTGGGGAAGTTGTGTTTGAGCATACAGCCATGAATTGATCGTTCAATCTTCAACTACATTGACATAGGTTGATTTATATTCTCCGTGAGCACCTAGAGTGGGACATTCCGCGACCATGTCTGTGCTATAGGAAGGCGGACCATACGGAAATGCGGAGGCTGTTGTCTAACGCAAAATGGCATATGAACCGAGCCGAGCTCTCTGTCGATGGACACTGGGAAATTCTTAAAGCGATTATTTAAACATTCATCTCAGGTACCGACCCTTTATTTCAATACCGTTAACCAAATGCTAAAATTTTGTTGGTTCAGTGTTAATATCTTTTCATAATATGTGTAGACAGATTACTTTGCAATGTCAAATGTTTACTATATATAAGACTGTCATGGTAATTTAGTACACTAAGTCCTGCCAATCGACCTTACCTTCAGTTCACACTACCTACATTGAACCCTAATTATAGTGTTCTGCTGAATCTTGCTCCACTATTCACGAAACCTATTCTTTTTACTCTTTAAGTTTTTAACTACTTATAAAGTAATCTATTCATTGGGACGCATGCGCACATATGCAAAATGTTCATAAAGATGCATGTGGAGAGCTACTGGAAGCACTCATTAAGAAGGCTAGGGAGATGAAATATGAGGTACGAACATGTCTGGTACCAAGCAATATATTTGCGGTAGCCACAATAATCATAGTCTCAGAGCCTAACATCATAAAAGGAGGGAGGGTGGCACTAGCTGATCAGTAGATATGGTGGTGGTCACTAATCTGAATCACCTCTTTCTGTAGGAACACCAATATGCAATTTGACGGCTCGAGATATTTCTGATTTTTATGAGGGCTTAGATCTTTATCTTGAAAAAGGATAATAATGAACGCCTAGAAAGATCATGCTTCTGCCTTTAAACATATACCGTTCGCTCAGCCTATTGTTGAGATGCGACCATATGGGATCTGCACAGATTTGTGAAGCATCTTATAAATTAACTTGCTGTCCATTGTCGGATCTTTGAATACCACTTCACAATGTCTCATTCCATGCATTTTCTAATAACGTCTTTACTTGATCCTCATTATATCCCATTAAACCTAACATTTTATAGCTCTTTGTGAATCTGATTCGACTTATTCTATTCCTATTCTCTGTAGGGTACGGTTGTGCACCAAATGCACAAAAATGTATAAAATAAAAACAACCGGCATGAGGATAAATGTATTAAAACCAAAAGTGGACATCATGACAGTACGAACTATATGGGTAGCCTTATACATTGCAAATGAACGTTGTCAGCCTAGGGGGTTTCCTTTATGCACTTATTAATGATAATTGCACTTACCTATTTCATTACAATTCAATGATTCGCCTTAGCACTTTAATTTTTCTAGAACAGCTTTCATTCCCTTGTAAACACTGTACTTACCTCAATATTGGTTGGTTATCGTATGCCGACAACCACAGGATGAATATGAAACGAAGTCGATTTTCCCGCTCAACCTGGAAGACAACTGTACAATTCAATAACTATATGGCCTGGCGCAGACAATGAGTGTATTTATATATATGTATCAAATATTTATCTGGTGTCTATCATGGTCGGTCTGACTCTTGGATTTTCGATACATTGAACAAGCCTTCCACTCTGTTCGCAGAATACGTTGGGTGCCTCTCTTCAATAATGAAGAATTTTTCCTTAGTTGTGTTGTGACTAAAATAATGATAATGTATATTTTCATATATACATATAAATTTACATGAGAATGCATGCCATTTTTACAGGCACGATCAAATATGATATAATATCAAATCGTGAATCGTCTACAAGTTAATAATGTTTAAACAGATAAATATTTGTAAAGTTATATTTGTAAAATCTCAGCGAAATTGAAATGATTAATTCCAACGTTTCGTTCGGCAATCTGGTCCGAACTTCTTCAGGAGCCTAACTAGGTCCAAATAGTCAACACCACTAGTCTGGAGATGACTAAAGCATTCGGTTTTGCCTCCGCCAAACATTTAAACAGCAAAGTGTGTGTTACTGGTACGGACCGAAATGGCGACACTACTATTTCACCGGAGGAGGACCTAGTGGCTACTCCCTAGGTAAACTCGACAACAGTACTAGGAAAGATACAGAGACTCGCATCCAGAAAGTCCCCGGGGTTTGATGACGTCAGACCATCTGTTCTGAAACAGTGAGCCGAAGCTCTTTGTAGGTCCTCAGGCGACTTGTTCCAACACCCGATGGATTCGGGGAAACTGCCAATGGAGTGTAGGAGAGCAATCCTTTCTCCGATCTTCAAGGGTGGGGAAAGGCAAAATGCCACTAGTTATGGACCAGTACCGCAACTCCCAGTGCTATAGAAAGTACTGGATATTATAATTGATCACACCAGGGAGCACCAAGGTAGGATAACCAGACTCCATGAAGCACAACATGGTTTCAGGAAAGGCAGATCCTGTGTGACAGACCTACTATCAGCTTGGAACGATTAGACACCATTCTGAGATATGAATGTTCCAGTCCACATAGTCTTCTTAGACTCTGAGAAGGCATTTGACACAGTTCACCATGACCTTCTTCTACACAAAATAAGTTGGGCAGGTATAGCTGAGCCGCTTCTCTCATGTTTGAAGGACTACCTAGGTGAAAGGAAATTCTGCACTAAGATCAACTGGGTACGATTATCCAGACACACCTCGTCATCACTAGTGTCGCAGGGCTCTATCCCAGTGTCAATGATATTTTTGACTTTTATCAGTGACCTATCATACCATCCAAGCTGCCCGACTCTTCTGTGCGCTGACGACGTAAAGATTCGAAGATAAGTAAAGTGCGCGGAAGACTCGGACAGGTCAAAAGCAGACCTAAAGTTTCTGGGAGACTGGGCAGTAGCGGTGGTATGACTTTCAACATGAAGAAGTGCAAAGTAGTGAACTTAAGCACTTATAGACTGCAGAATGCAGGTTACACCCTGTGCAATGATGCTTGTCCTGCACAACGTTGGAGCGCGACTTAGGTCCAGTTCTAACGGAAAATAGGCACAAGCGTAAATTACATGGAGGATGTAGAGAGGACATATGCGGTCATACAATTCACACATAGACAGTCAGGTGCACCCACTCCTGAGCTCTTTCTAAGGTTGTACAAAACACATATCAGAACACACCTTGAAGTGCACAGCATCATTGCGCCCGCACTTCTTAGGAAAGACGCAGACCTCTTCGAAAGAGTGCGAAGATGGTCCGCAAAACGAATGGCTGGTCTCCGAAATAAACCGTGTGATGAAAGGCCAAGTAAATCATTTCCCTTCACACCTAGCCACCCTTAGCTCAAGGGGGATTCGATCGCTGCATACACGATAACAAATGACCAGAGTCACCCAAACAGTGGTGTTATTCCATTGAGTAAGTATAGGCTTCCTCATAGAAATCCCAGAAGGATAGCTCACCAGAGGGCAGAGACACAAGTGCGCTCCAACTTCCCCATCGGCAGGTATAGTTATGACACCGTCTCTGGACGCCTTTAAGTGAAGGCTGAACAATCATGCAGCGGCACAAGGACTGCGTCCAAACGGCCTATCCCCATAAAATCCCATACACCACTAGGGGGTAGACAAATAAGTTCGCCGGTTTACTTCTCTACATCCTCTCCCGTCTTACTTTCCCGACAACTATTACTAAACTTGTTATTATCACCAATATATATATATATATATATATATATATCATAGAGAAAACAGAGGTGATGAAGATTCCTGGTCAACAGCAATATCACCAGGCAACAATCTGCATAAATGGGAAGAGCCTGAAAGAAACAACCTCCTTTGTCTACTTGATAAGCGTCGTTAAAACTACAGGCGGAACTGATGATGAAAGCATGGCGAGCTTTATTTACTCTCAAGTCTGTGTGGAAGTCAACAGCACTTAGCATCAAAAATAGCATCCGAATTTTCAACTTCAGTGTGAAGTCAGTGCTACTATACAGATCAGAAACTTGGCGCGTCATAAAGAGCATCTCCAACAGACTACAGACCTTCATTAACAGTTGTCTTCGCTCAATACTCAAGATCAGATGGCCAACCAGAAAAGATCAGCAACAGAGATCTCTGGGAGCGAACTAACCAGGAACCGATTGTGAAACAGATAAGCAGGAGATAATGGAGGTGGACTGGCGATACTCTGAGAAAACCATAAAGTGACATCGCTAGACAGGCCATCGAGTGGAACCCGAAAGGGAAGCGGCGAGTTGGTCGTCAGTGCAAGGGTGACTTTGAGGTCATGTTTAGAGGAGATGAAAACATGTGGGCAGACTTAGAGCGGGGAGAAACTCTAGGAGAACCGGACGCAATGGAGACGCGCGGCTGAAGCCGTATATTCCTCTAGGAATTAAAGAAAATAATAATATAATATATATGTGTATATATACATATATCAACTTCAAATTTAATCAGCTGTCTGTTGTTACGTCTTCTTTACTCCCTTTTTTGTTACTCTGAATAACTTCACTAATTAAATCTATTATTATTTATATCTCTTTATTTTTTACGAAGATACCGGAAGGCTAACTGTTGAAAGGGTCAACTCCATTCACAGTAGTAACAGTCATAACACACCTTAAGCTACAAACAACATATAAATAATCGCAGGACTACTTTTGGAGTTAACCATAGCTACGACATTGGAGTGGCGGGACGAGCTACGCAGAAGTACACCGAGGATCAGGAACCCATACCTCACAATCAACAGGTGAGCGGAAAGAAATCAAATTGGTTTATACTAGCTCGTAAAAACGATAGTGGATACTGGATACTTCTAGAAGAATTGATATCTGCTCCCGCACTTTCCGCGTTTAAAAAAGAATCAGGCTAGAGGAGATACTTACTCTAAGAATTCTAACACAGTTTGCTAGCCTTTCCAATTGAATATCTGAAGGTGCAGCACTTGTATATGTCAAACGTACGAATCGCCTGCAGTTTATCTCACGGGCGGGAAGTTGGAATTGCGTCCTTCACAATAGTTTTTCAGTGAGATGATGTCGCGAAGAGTAACAAACAAAGGTTTCGCAGGTTTTTCAGTTTTATTGCGAAAATTCCGCTCCTCTTTCAATGCGTACTCTGATTTGGAAAAAGGAAAAGCGATCAGTGTTGGTATGCGAAAGTCAAATTAATGGATCTCTAGTCGTTGTTTCTAGATCTAGATCTGGAACTTCTCAGAAATGGCCCAATACTAAACTAGGACCCATAGACTCCATCAATCCTAAGTATCCTTTACCTGGGTTCGTTGGACTTCCAGTTCCAAAGGATGAAAAGTTACCTGAAAGGAAATACACACCCGCGGTGCATACATTGCCTCCTCTGAAGGAGGAAAAATATGCGGCGGTTCTTTTGGATGTCCACAATGCTATGGAAGTAAGTATCTGCATTAATTTTTACCGTATTTCGAAGGATGCAGAACATCTTAATTTTATGCTAGAACGTACCAGCTAGCATTGACTTTAGGCGCATTGCAAAATCTTCGGGACAGGCTTAAGGGTCTTGTCCCATGTTCTGCATTGCGCTCAAAAAATGCTACCTGGGATTCCCTAATACGTAAAAATTTCTAACAACCCATAACTGACTACTGTGAAATTTACTTGTATTGTATGGCAACTGTTGCTGTCACATTTAGCTGACAACCATTTAAGTTGGGCTATAAATTTTGTTCAGTATTAAATGCAACAAATAAAGCTCTTCGGCCTCTTTCGAATGTCATACAGATTTATAGTCATATTACTTTGGGGAGAACTTCAGGCGTGTCTTTCGAAGCGTATTGTTTAAAAGATTGATTATTAATGTTATGGTTTATGTACACTTCGATTTTCATCATACTGGCGAGGTTTTCATGTAGAAATCATTTTCGTAGCTTATTTGTCTAGTGGATGAACCAATTTTATAACCAGATCTAATTACATCTGCAGGGATAACATATAGGACTGAAGAATGAAAAGTCTCAATCGTTTTACTGCTTCGTACTCTGATTGGTTGTACCGAATAGATAGTCTCAGGGTAGTTCATGTATCTGGGATGGAAAACCAGACAGAACAAATAAGAAACGGTTCAGTTGTGTATACGTTGACAGAAAGTAGTCACGTGAGTAAATAAAACATAAATGGGACCAGAAATAGGTATAATCCCGTAATTATTTATATTGATTGGGGAGACCGGTTCTTAAAATGCTATAGGAAACGAAATTATCTCTGGAGATAAAGTAGAACTTCGATAACTTCCGAAGTCAATTGC
Organism: Trichobilharzia regenti; assembly: GCA_944472135.2. Classification (NCBI taxonomy): domain Eukaryota; kingdom Metazoa; phylum Platyhelminthes; class Trematoda; order Strigeidida; family Schistosomatidae; genus Trichobilharzia; species Trichobilharzia regenti. The sequence goes on from OX235263.1 coordinate 77,273,871, forward strand.
CGTTTGGTAAGAATTTGGAGCACAGTTCAGCCGACCTTTATCTGCATTACAATTGCTCACTATCAAACCATAGCTTGGAGTGAATGTATGCATCAGTTTTTCAACTGTAGCCGGGGTTGCAAAAACTGTCAGTGATCTAAAACAAGGCGAAGTACCATGAACTGATAATATTACTCATGACGCTTTTGAGGCCAAGATCATCAGTGGCCTACCTAAATTGACTGAGTTCACTCTACTTGCGTCCTACCTGGATACATGGTCTTGAATATAATCAAACTTGACAGGTTAAAGTCCATTACTGCTTGATGCATGCAGATTCCGGCTTGTGTTATCGATCAGTAATACATGTCATGCAATTTTTCTTTCTTTACGTATTATCTAGTCTTGCATTAGTTATCGGTGTATGCTGGCCGTGTGTCGTCTAACATTCGACAGGTGCTATATATATATATATATATATATATATATATATATATATATATATAGCACCTTTAACATAATGAGTTTGTCTCATAGTCCTCGCGTAATCGTATCAGCATTTACTTATATTTTGTAACTTTACATATTCCAGCAGCACGTTTAGGTTTTTGATCAGTGTACTTTAATTGTTTAAATCACCAAGTCATATCTCTACTTTTACACCAAACTCCGAGGCTAATGTGTATATCGTCCTCATGATGATAATACCAAATTTTAAAATGTTTCATTTTTGTAACCGAGACGCCTTAGGTGCACATTAATAAATCGGTTCACCTCTAATCTCTGGGATTACAATGTGGTCACCCAAATTAATGAAGGTGGTATTGTTGGTCAAAAATCACTTTAAAAATGTATCAACTAAATAAGTAGATTGAAAGAAGTTTGGTCATTCAAGGAAATGTTACTGGTCCACTGTATCCTCAGTGCGTTTTAAGTCTGCAAAGCACTGTATGTAGTTGAGTATCTTTAGAACTCTTCACTGTATTGCTCACAGTCAGTCTGATTTGTTCATCTGAGTCAGTTTAGTACTATTAAAACATGTATTGCTAATCTATCTGTGAAATGTGTTTCATGAAGCTGGAACGGCTGACTGATAGAAGGCTTAACACAGTTATCTCACTAAGAATTTTGTTCCGTTTTACGTTTCTTTTTTCACCTTGTTAAGGTTTGTAGTTTCCTTGTTTAAAAATATTTTTGTTTATATTTTTTTAATCAGTTCAATGATTCTCAGCCTTCAATAATTCCGTTGATATCTGACCAGCTTGAATGCAGTATACACACCTGTCCAACTCTAGTTCAGCGAGGTTAGTTTATTTCACCTTATTAATTCGACATGAATTGCAGATCTGGCGAATGTCTTTCCATCAAGAAAACTTTCCACTACTCCTTTAACAGCTTTAATTCTTAGCCATCATACAAATGAATCGTTGAATATGTGGAGTGAGGAAGCTGCAGATGAACGCGAACAATTAGCACAATCTGTAGGTTTTGGGGGATTTTTATCAACGAAATTTTCTTAAACAAAATTGTATAGTTTATCACTTCTGCGATTGAAATATGCGCTTCATTGAAAGAACTGGGTTACTGGGCTGACTTCATTGATCCATTCACTGGGAAACCGGTTAGCTTTATTAAATAACTTGCTAATCTTTTATATTGTTTATTTAGTACATCGGAGCACACGGTGAAGCAGTTCTTACAGAGACAGATGAAACTATGAAACACTTTGGATTTGAATTAGACAATTCAGTGTGTTGTAAAATGCTGCGTCATCCTAAATGGAAGAATCACGTATTTGTTGGACTGATATTTACAGATGCACCACGGAATCATCCAGTACTATCACATATTTAACTATTATTAGCTTTATCGCTTACATTCTTCAGTCTTACAGACTGTTCTTCAACACTTTAAAGTGCGCATACTATAATTGTATCTGATTAAAAAACAGGATTATCTCAGTCCTTCGCTGTGTTGCATACATATAAATTTTGTGAAACTTACTTTTGTGTTGTCAATAAATTACAAGATTCAGACACAGAATTCTTTTTCATAATCTCATTGTTAAAAAAAGGTTGAAAATTACCTGATAAATTTAGTTTTTGTAGGATTACTTTGGCATTGAAAATGATCAGGAGAACGAAGCAGCGAAACATCAAAAGGCTAAATGTAAAGCGCTAACTGCATCAATAAGTACGGTTTGATCCTCAGTTCTTAACCTGTTTAACTGAAACAATTTAAGGTTTTATTGATGATCAGTATTTTGGTGATCATGGTGGTAAAGATAATGATAAGGCGTGTGAAGACAAAGCTGACAATAGCTTCGTGAAAGACAATCCGCGTGAGAAAATGATTCATTCATCAAAATTTGATGTTTTCGATGAATTATCTGAAGTCGATTCACAGTATTTCGGTAATTTACTTGCTTGTTGGCTTTTCTTTTTTTCTAGTTTCGCTTTATTTCCTTCATACAACTGCTTAATTATAAAATTTATGTGTTCGGTAAATTTCGATGATGATTGAAACTTAGTGGTATTTTTGACTGTTTAATTTGACTATTAATTAAGTACTATAATATGGTAATATGTTGAATACTGAACAGCATCTTTGCACTTTTAGTCACAGCCATCAATTTTATCAGTATTACTGGTATATGATGTAATATGTAATTTCAGGGTATATAGTTTCACATGAATTCTTTTGTTCATTTGTGTAGTGCTATACCTAGAAAATTAGTTCCTTCAATGAGCGAAAAGTATCATATATTTTTATCAAAAGGGAAACTATGGTGTTTGTTTGTAGAGTATGCCTATTGGTCTAAGCCATATTGCTTAGATGGGTTCTTAGAATTATTAAAATTCAATGTTTGGACACTCTCAGTGACATATTTCGAAATCGTTCAAGGGAGTTCAGGTTTGTTCACTTCTTATTGTCTTTGTACTCTTCAACATTTGCACTAGTTTTCATTCACTTATTTCTTTACTTATTATCAAATCTATGTTTGTGTACATCTATTCCAGTGTACTGTTTCAGCTGATGGAGTCCTACAGACCGGTTTGTATTGATGTTTTACCAGTCATCATAATAACGTCTCTATTTTCTTTTTATTTAATTTGTTTATATTAATCTCGTATTTCCCGTTGACTGATTTTAAAACAAAACATTCTATCTTTGTTGACATATCGGCTACTTGTAAGGACGCTGTCTGTCTGAAAATTAACATTCTATTTGGTAAATAAATGACTGACACATCCAGGATGCGCGTTTCATCCTATTTATATGACCCGCCAACTGGATGCCTTTACAATCCCCGGTAACTGGTGTGTTACCTAGAAACAAATAACAATTAATACCCATTGAACAAAAGGCGTTTTCATGGCCTAGTGGGTAAGGCTCTGGAGTTTGAAACGATGGCCCCAGGGGTGAAGTTCCGGTACGAATACCATAATTCACTGGGGATGGAGGTACTAAATTGAATGAAATGCGCCTCCTGAATTCCACTGCTAGTCACCACCCACTAAACAACACCTTTTTATTTAAGTCCTCCAGCCAACAAATTATCTTTCCTATAGATTGGTTTGTAAGGGTTAGTTATGTTTTTACGAGTTGATCACGGATTGATATCAGTTAGAGAACCATTGAAAACCAGGGAGTACTGGACAGCTGCTGTTTCATCCTAGTTTTGGAATCATCGACAGTACGCACCCACCACCAGGGTTCGAACCCAGGACCTTCCGGTTACAAGGCAAACCCGTATACCATTCAGCCACTGGGACCCGATTCAATGGCTCTAATTCTAACTTCTACCAATTCGTGATTTAGCGCGACCCCAACCATTGTCGTTGGTGGGACATCCATCCACACACGTGACGTCTAATTGGACCTCACTGGTCACGACTTCTCACTAGAACTCAGGAAACTCCAACCTGTAGCAAGTCACTAGCGAGCATCAGATTAATTTTCTATAGATTGGTTTGTAAGGGTTAGTTGATGGATGTCCCACCAACGACAATGGTTGGGGTCGCGCTAAATCACGAATTGGTAGAAGTTAGAATTAGAGCCATTGAATCGGGTCCCAGTGGCTGAATGGTATACGGGTTTGCCTTGTAACCGGAAGGTCCTGGGTTCGAACCCTGGTGGTGGGTGCGTACTGTCGATGATTCCAAAACTAGGATGAAACAGCAGCTGTCCAGTACTCCCTGGTTTTCAATGGTTCTCTAACTGATATCAATCCGTGATCAACTCGTAAAAATTATCTTTTCTCAGTGGCTGTAGGTGCAATTGATTTTGTCGTGATACGCTGGCCAAGTTTCTGACCCGTATAGAGGCAGTGTCTGAATTCATATTTATGTTGAAAATCCGAATCTTGTTTTTTATGCTGGGGCAGAGTACCGAAGATTTCCAAACTGGTTTCACCTTGATGTAGGCGTATCTTTCCTTTCCGATTCTGGTTGGCTGGCTTTGACATCTTCATCCGTTCCACCAGCCTGTGGTTTAAATGATGCTGCGTAGCTAGATAAGTGAAGGAAGTAACGTCTGTCACATCTCTCCCATTGATGATGGTTGTTGTTGCTTTTGGTTGGTGGATATCTTCATCACCTCCGTCTTCTCTATCTTCACTTGGAGTCCTGTCTTCGCTGCCCACCTCTTCAGCCAGTTGGCTGCTTTTCGCCTGCCTGCCAAGTTTTTCAGTTTGTGTGACATTAAACATAAATCACCCACACGCGAAATCCAGATCTTCTGGAGTCTTCTTATTGGTCGTCTAGTGTATTCCTGACTCCTCGCTCCCAACAGTCTGGAGCATAATCTAGTCCACCGCAATTGAGAATATTATCATCGGTGATAATAGGCAGACAACCAGCCTTGTTTTACTTCTGTATTCACTTCGAACACCTTTCGAGTTTTCCGTTGTGGATCACCTGGCACGTGGCATTTTCGTATAACCAGCTGTTGAATGAGGTTGATAAAGACTTGGGTACTGCACGCTGTTTTGTTGAAGTAGTTTCCAAAATACTTCTCAGTCAACTCTGCACTGTCGAAGTCCTTTTCGTAGTCGATGAAGTCGAGGTAGAGGTTTGATTGCCATTCTATGCTTTTTTTCGATGACAATGCGTAGAGCTGCAATTTGATCAGCACATGATTTGCCCTTCCTGAATCCATCTTAATCTGGTTGGCGGAGTTATGGATCCAGTGCACCTTTTAATTCTCTTCAGAATGACACGACCCGGTATTTTACTTGGCGTGGACAGTAGCATGATTCTGCGCCAGTTTTTGCATACACCATTCCCTCCAAACCTTTTGCAATATTGGCATGAGCACATTTGTCACAATATCTGGGTCCATGTTCAGTGCTTCGTGGGAAATCCGTCTTACCCTGCTACCCTCCCACATTCAGGATTTTGGCTTTCTCTGGAGAGTTGGTGTCCATTGGCGCTTCCGTGCGTGCTGTTGGTGGTGGTGTATTTCTGGGCAAGTCTCAGATGATGGGCGATTCAAGAGACCTTTGAAATGATCAGCCTATTGTCTCATTTTTCTCTTCTCTTTTGTAATCAGGTTCCCTTGAACATATTTTATTGGTTTCATCATCTGGGTTGATCTCTTCCCAGATAGAGACTTGGTTATCTGATATAGTGTCCTAATGTCCCTCTTGCCTGCGGCCTGTTCTGCTCCAGTTGCCGGCCAGTGTGTCTAAGAATTGTCTTTTGTCTCTCCTAGCACTCTTCTTCACTCCTCTCTTTATTCAGTGCAGTGTACATTGAACTCAGCTTCTCCTTCTCTTGTCCATCTCCCTATTGAGTCATCTCTTTCACTAGCGTCCTCTCCTCGATTAGCTTGCAGGTAGGTGTCCGTTGAGAGCCAGTCATCCATTCCGTGTCTTGTCTCTTCTTTCTTCCTAGAATGGTTGTACACGTTTCCCTGAGCATCACCAACATTTAGAGAGTTCCAATGTTCTTCCTCACAGAATTCCTCAGTGATGCCACGTAGTGTCTCCGACTTTGCTGTGATCTGATCCGTAGTTTTGTCCTTAAGTTTTTGAATGTTGAACCTGAGTAAAAGTGGTCTGTCTCCAGATGTTCCGAAGGATTTCAACTTCACCTTGAAGGTTCTCTGGATTAGGTGATGAACTGAAACCACATCTGCTCCCCTTCTCGACTTTTTATCATCCTTTTTGTCGAGAGCCTGTCGACTCATGATGAGTTCTTTCCCTGTATCATCTGCTCCAAGTTTGGCATTCATATCGCTTATCAGGATTTTGATGTAGTCAACTAAGATATTGCCCATTCCTGTTTGCAGTTGTCTATAAAGCATCACCTTCTCTTGCTGTGAGTTGTTTACAAGTGCATTGGATGACTGTAATCTTCCTTCCTTTGTAGTTGAATATTGCTGTCATGATCCTTCATAAGGAGATTGGTTCCCACTAAATTAAGGCTTTGGCTGCTACTGGTGACATCATGATAGCCACTCAGTGCCTCAGTGTGCCCGTTATTGTCGTCTGGGTTGGTGACTGGAGTAGATTATTGACTCACCAGTTGGCACTTTTGACACTCCACATCCATTCCATCTGCTTTCGCAGATTCACAGCACTTCCATGCCTCATTTTCTCATTTTTGGCTACCTGGGCAACCTTCCTAGCTTCTTATGTTGCATGGATATTCGATATTTCTACTCTTATTTTTGCTCTCATCTGCTGACTTGCTTCCCGAAGGCTGGCTTTCACCAGCCCGCTGGTCAATATGCCTCTCCGATTCCAGCGAAGAATAAGTTTCTTTCTTTTGTATCTTAAATATATTTCTTGTGCGTCGAAGTTTCTGTAGCATTTTGATTGGTTTTGTGGTGTAGGGTCGCTTGCCCCACGCCCAACCCCTCCCTCTTTTTTCGGGCTTGGGACAGGCTAGAAAACTGGAGAGTTAGTAAACTAGGCGAGTTTCGAGAGTGTCATGCGTCACCCTTATTGTCATCTTTTACAACAACCCAGAAATATTTGGTCGCATAGGCGACGCATTAACATCGACCAATAAAATTCTGAAGTTTTAGAAAGCGAACACCATGTTATAATGTTCTGATGGTGGATATGCGGATATCTTGTTTACAGTGTTTGATATGGAATCTAATGAGGGAATTTCTGGCTGGTTGGAAAAAGAGTTCTCAGAGTGTAAGAAGCAGAGTGTTACACACAGTATGTACTTTTCAGATAAATAAATTTTTAAGAGGTCAGTGAAAGTTGTATTAGTCTGAAGTGGCACACATTAGCAATACTTTTTATCATGCAGTGAAGTATTCTCCTCAGTTTGCCTACATAGTGATACTGAATAGTCGAGTAACTTGGATAATCAGTCTTACTGTATTTATCGGGATATATGTTTTCTAGTTATGTTCTTATTCCCGAGTATAGATATAGAAAGTGTCTCTTGATGATATCATACTAAAGTCAAGGTAATAGATTGAATCATACTATGAACACAATTGAGGTAGAGCATCACTATCTCATTTGCTAAATCGTTGTAGCAGGGTTGTAAACTGTAGCCTATCGATTAAAAGTCAATTATGTTTGCTGGTGAGTCACAGCTCTGTTGTTATTGAAGAAAACATGAATGGATATCGTTAGTGGTAACGGGGTCGTTTTCACGAAAAAATATCTGGAAAACCATTGGGCGAAAGCCTCTGTATACATTTCCGTCATATGTTTTATGTTTGATAATGCTGTGAGACTAGCATACATCATCACCTGGTTTAAGAGTAAAGAAGGAGGCTAGCTGTTAGATCTAATCAACTTAATTATTTCATGCCTTAATTTTTTCAACCTGTATACACAATGTTTTTTTTGCATCATTATTTTTGTTTGTTTGTAAAGTGTCGTCAACCCCAATCATATGTTCAGTGATAAAATCTCAACTTCTGTGCGAAAAATATGACAAACCACTTCATCCCTAATTATTACACGACATGCGTAGACTGTTATTCCCTGACTAGCAAAAAATAAGATAGTACGGGTGAAAAGTTGTTAGTGCTTTACATATGAAGGCTATTGTGGATTAGTGCTCATTAGTGGAAAAAGCAATTATTTCACTATTATTTATCCCATGGGTTCCATTTGGAGCATAGAGCTTCAATAACACATTGCTGTTTCACTCTGTCCTGTGCGTTCACTTCGAATTGGTCACAAGATTGCCCCAAGTCTCTTATCTCTTCACACAATCTTCTCCATGCCTGCGGACGCTAAACTTGTTGCTTTCTATCCAGGTTCCACTAGAAAGCCCTGGCATATGATGTTAATCAATGGTGTCCTCAGCGTACGGCCAATCCATTTCCTTCTGGATATTTATTGAGCAATAACTTTTTGCTTGGTTCATTGCCAGCGTTCTCTGTTGTTTGTCCTTTCTAGTCGCCTCATCTTATGTACGGACTGGGAGTAAGTGTTGTTGAAAGTCTGCGACAGTCTGTTGGAAGTGGTTTTCGTGACGTAACAAGTTTAAACCATGTAGAAGTATTGATTGGGCATCACTGTTGAAAATCCAAATGTCTTTTATGCTGAATACAATCGATTTTCACACGTATTTCAGAATAATGAAGGTTTGTTTTGTTTTCCCTACCGATTGTGCCGTTCCCATCCTCACCTTTGCCAACTGTACTTGAAACAATACCTCCAAAGCCTCAGGATGGTCGGGGGTGGGTGTCTTGCGCTGCGGGCTAGCCACCCCTCCGTACACCTCTTGAAATGCTCCCATATGACCGTGCGTCTTACATAGCCTCTCCTGAGGAAGTCCTACTCACTGCCTTCACGTGGCGGAGGTGTTTTTCACCGAAGTGAGAGGGCAAAAGCGGATGCCCGGCGCTCTTCACCGGGTTGACTGTCCATTGGATGACAGTCTAGGGGAGATGGCTAAACCCTGATTCCAAACCTCCAACGACTGGCGTATGAAGCTCACCGGAGTTCACCGGCAGACGTATGGACAAAGAGCTTATTGGATGTCTGGCCCCATTCAAAAAGGCGTATGAACCGGTCACCGGCTGCCAATGGATAGTGGACTCCCTACTCCACTCCTACTGCCTTGTAGGTCACACTTGGCTGTGTAAAGGCTAGAGCTGCACTCTCAAACAAAAGGCCGAGCGATGCTGGGGACATCACTCGTACCCAATTCCCATGAAACTTCATCAACTCTCTTACAAACATTCGAGATGTTCATGAAGCCGGTTCATCCTCCCGTAGGAGATAGCCGAACTAAAGAAGAAGACAGATAAGTAGGAGAAACGACTTCCATTAGATTTCCGCTGTCAATGGTGATTGGTGCTTCTTCTTCTTGTTGGTTAGGTATCTTCACCACTTCTATCTTCTCTACGTTCATTTAAAGTTGTGTCCTCGTTGCCTCTTCTACCAACTTTTTGGTTTTTGCCTGTAGATCGTCAAGTTTGTATGACACTAGACATAAATCATCCTCAAAGTCCAGATCTTCTAGAGTGATTTCATCAATCCAGTGTATGTCTATCTTGTCACTCTCCAGGGTCTGTTCCACGATCCATTCAATCCATCATAACCAGAAATATCGTCGTTGATTGTAGGCAGTTTTGTTTTACTCCTGTCTTTTAATACATGGTTATTATTAAATTAAGTATCCAACTTCTATGTTTTGTTGTATTTGTTGATATTATGATTCGATGAAGTAGTAAGTTGAAAACACACGTTTTGGTTAGATGTGCGGCTGAATGTCTGTCACCGTCAATCAGTACATATTTTTTGACTATGTACACACACACTGAAAAATAACTCATCATCTGTGAAATTTATAAGAAGTAGAATGTTATTTTATTGTTACAGTTGTTGTACTATTATCTTATCGTATTTTCTTAAACTATTATTATTATTATTATTAACTTTACAAAGCTCCGTCAAGCTCTAAGTCAAGTATGATAGGAAATTCTATGCCAATAACTGATTCATTGTCAATGTCAAAATCATCAGTCATCAGACCTGAAAGAAAATCTCATCCTCATCGTGTCTCTCCTATTGTTAATGTTTCAAAGAATAGCTCTAATCGAAAGAAACAGAACATACATCTTGAGAAACCTGTACATGATTCCAGTTCTTCCTTAACACAAGATGACGAATTAGAATATTCTGAAGAAAACGATAATGACGATGATAATTACGAAAGTGATCCCGTTGAATATGGTGCAGATACTGTCAGAATTGTACGCCAGAGAACTAAGCTGAATTTATATACTGGTACTAGTAAGTATTATCCGTTTCGCATTGTTTCTTTTTTGATGCGATTATATTGGCTCAGTAATTCATATCATGTGTGCTTGAGATATTCTGATAATATATTGTTCTGTAAATAGGAGTGCTATAGAAGTTAAATGAAAAATGGAAATTTTCTTTTTCACAAATGGTGTAACTTATTTGTACTTAAGATTAATAAACTGATGTATTGAGTTCATCCTGTGACGGTGTAATGGACTCCTTGCTTATATTATTATTATTCCTTCGGGTTTAGAGTGGAATATAAGGCTTCAATGGCACATCTCCATTTTACTCTATACCCTGCAGTCTTTCTAGCTAGCTAGCTCCATTACTCCCCACAAGCTTCCATTTAGTCCACACATGATCTCCTTCATATCACCGCTGACGCAAGTCAAAATCATCTTATCTTATTTGGGTTTCACTTTGAGACGTAGTTCATGATGTTACTCAAAAGTCTCTACAGCATATATATATATATATATATATATATATATATATATCCAGTGTATCGTTTTCTTCTGCGCATATATTGGGCCATAGGTACTTGGTTGAGTCGTTATCAGAGTTCTTTGTTGTTTATCCTTTCCGGTTATCTGACCCTTAGTACAGAGCTAAACAGCTGTTAATAAAAGTCTTTTGTAGCCTGTTGGAAGTGCTCTTCTTAACGCGAACACCAAGAGTCTCTGAAACACATAGAAGAGCTAACTTGACGTCAGTGTTGAAAATCCAAATATTGTTCCTTATCCTGAGTGAAATAGATTACCACACTGATTTCAGATTAATGAAGCTCTATCTCGCCTTTCCGACGCTGTCTTTGACATCCTCATCCATACTGTCTAGTTGAAACGGTGTTTGCTAGGTTAGTGTCAGAAGTGACTCCCTTCAGATTTCTCCCGTTGATGTTACTTGGCGTTGTTAATAAGGTTTCTTCATTACCTCTGTCTTCTCTCTGTACACTTGCATCCCTGTCTTTACTGCCTGTTCTGTCAACTTCTTGGTTTCCGTTTGTAGAACTTTATTTTTTTTTATTACAGCTTGAGTTTGTGTGACAGTAGACATAAATCAGCCGCTCCCTCCAGATCTTCTAGTATCTCCCTATTGGTTCAACATCGGCCCGTCTTTTCTCTACCCATGGTTTGTTGCATGTCCCAGCCCACCACAGTCAGAAATATCATCATTGATACTAGATAGTCTTCAAATGCTTCATTGAGCTTTCCATTGTGAATCACTTCCCATGTGGGATCATCGTCATTTAGCTTTCAAATGGGGTTGATAGAAGTTTGGAGCACTCCGTAGTGTTGAAAAAAATCTCCAGATTAATTAACGGTCGATGCTGTCGAAGGTCTTCCTGATATTATATATGATTCGTTTTATCCGATGGTAATGATACTATATACATAGTCAGGCACACTTGGTGAATAAACAAAGCAATAAAATTATAAATCGGATCCCAGTGGCTTAATGGTTTACGAGCTCACCTTGTGACCAGAAGGTCCTGGATTCGAACTCCGGTGGGCGCCTACTGTTGAAGTGTCCAAAACTAGGGCGAAGCAGCTGCTCAGTACCCCTAGGTTTTCCCATGGTTCCCTAACTTATGTCAACTCATGATGAAACCCTGAAACCAATTAGATCCCTGTAAACCAACCAATACTTGAGTAACAATAATAGATGTTAACATATTTCAAGAATTACTGAGATACATACGTAGTTATCTTCTCTTGTTTAGCTTTAGATGTATCTTCAAATAATAAACAAGGTTCCAGTATTCCAGAGAAGTTGGATAGTCATGGATATCGTGTGCCTGATGAGGATATATTTAAATTCGACTTCTTAACTGAAGAAGAAGCTGCAATGGTACTGTACAAGTCAATAATTGATATAAGAGGTTTGTTAAAAGTTCATCTTTTTTCTGAAGATTTGCTAAACAATTTTAATGATGCGTTGTTCGTGACGCATGACCCCGAGGTAATAACTAGATTCGGGTTCGTTTTAACTTATGCTTCAACACACGACTGTTCTTCGTCATTACTTGATGCTTTTATACTGAAGCAGAAGGTAAATACTGGCCTTTTATCTGTAAGAATGACTTTATTAGAAAATTTGATGCGCACTAGTGATTGGCTATAGGATAAAGTTGGCTGGAGTTCTAGTGAGGAATCTTGACCAGTAGGGTCTGCCAGGTCGGATATGACAACGTGAATACTTGCTGTTCGCACTGGCTGGCTGTAGCGCGAACTAATAGAATTTAGAATCCATAGGCTATTCGATCCCGTCTCAGTGGTTGAATGGTCAACGAGTTCGCGTTGTAAGCTGAAACTCCTGGGTCCGGTCACCAATAGGATTGTGAGTGCGTGTTGCTGAAGAATCCAGACTTAGGGTGAAACAGATATCCAGTACTCGCCTGGTTTCCAATGGTTATCTGACTAATATCAGTATCTGTGATCTTTGTTATTCCGTGGTATCATTTACCATACTCTAAGGATTTTCAAGCAAACAAACAAGCAAACATGTTTACAGTCTTAATTAATGGTTGGGGTCGCGCTAAATCACGAATTGGTAGAAGTTAGAATTAGAGCCATTGAATCGGGTCCCAGTGGCTGAATGGTATACGGGTTTGCCTTGTAACCGGAAGGTCCTGGGTTCGAACCCTGGTGGTGGGTGCGTACTGTCGATGATTCCAAAACTAGGATGAAACAGCAGCTGTCCAGTATTTCCTGGAATGTAGATTGGTTACATTCCTCATTTTTATGAAAACTTTTACCTTCAGAGGCTTTCGCACAGAATAGTACAAATAACAGCATATTCCATGTAACAGCTTTGTGTAGATCACGTGAATCAACTTATACCATCGGTTCTTAAAAACAGCACTCTTTCATTCTCGTTGGTGGTGGGTAGCAGTGGAATCCAAGATATGCATTCCATTCTACTATTTAGGAGTGGTTAGTCGGATCCAGATGCATCTCCCAGTGAGTGATGGTGTTCCCACTAGGTCTTGAACCGTGCACTCGTCGTTTCAACCTACTAGGTCATGCGGGTCACGAAAGCCACCGGTTGTTCAACAGGTATCAGTTTTTATTTGAGTTTAGGTCGTAAGTGTTACCATCTTTCACTGAGAATGCACTTACACGCAGTTGATGAGTCTTAAATATAGGACGAAATGTGTCTCCTGGATTTCAGTGTGTGAGTTACCACCCCCAACCAAAACAACTTCACTTTAATGCCTTGATGTCATCGAAACGTCTGTACTAGGAGCCGACATAACATTATGATCGATCAGCGGGGAATGCAAATTAGTGTAGAAAAACAGGCTACTCTTTTATTATTTCCATATATTTTTTGATGTAATGCATTTGCACCTCCATACCCTAATATGTTTTATTCTTATCTCGTTTGCATGTTAACAGAGAATGTAATAATTATGAATAAACCATATGGAATAGCATCTCAACGTAAGTACAATTATGCATTTTCATATTTATTTAATCAGACTTTGTAATATATGTTAAGTATGCATAGTTATGCAAGCTTTTGTCAGAGCAGAGGGTAAACGTTTTGGAGTTACACTAGTGTTATAATTATAATCATCACAGGAAGTTATTGACTAATATAAATGATAATCGCATTAAATTAAGTTGACTGAAACATTTTCACAGCACAACCTCCTGAAAGGGTGTGTAGAAAATTGCCATTAAATCACTTTTGTTGCTGGTTTAAGAAAAACAAATTCTTCTGGAATGTCTTCATGAGCTTGTAACAACTGAAAGTTGAAGAGCAGATGTTTTACTATGATAATCAAAAGTAATCAAAAGTCAGTTTAGTGGTGCAGTGTTACTGTCGGAGGGTTTTCTAACATTCCAAATTTACCTATGCATACTTCTGTTTTACAGTCAATTTACCGTAGCACAAATAGTAAGGAGTATTGAAGTAATTAAGTTTTGATTTAGTTGTGTTTTCTGACTTAGTTGATTTAACTGCGAACCTTTCTTTGTCCTTCTAGACAACATCTTCAGTGTAGGTTTTAGGATAAAATAAACTCATTTAAATTCTGCACGAATGATATAACTGTATCTTCTGAGAACGATTGTCTTGATTGCTTACTAATTTATGTCTCTATTGTTAATTTTTGTATTGGTTTGGAATTTGGAATCACTTGTTATGTGATATATTTTTTATTATATTAGTTGGTTGGAGGCAGTAGGCCACAGGAAGCCTTGACGGGACCTAGGTTTCGTGCTAGTTGGCACTCACCAGTCAACAAGGCGTATCAGGAAACTTGAGGGAACTCATGTCCCTTCTGAGATTCGAACCCGCGTCACTCAGTGAGTACTGCAGTCAGAGACGTTAGCACTGAGCTATTCGGACTCGCTATTGACCTCCTGTAGGACTGTGGTGGATACTTTGATTGGACACTAGCCAGTCACTGGTGTGATGTGTCTAGTCCTTTCTTTCTTTGGTCCAGACTGAACTCTATCGGTCAGGTTTTTATTAGTTGGTAAATTTGGTCTATGATAAGTAATAAGTTTATTAATCACTGATTCATTTGAGTACCGCGCTGAAGATGTTGTCTAGGAGGGCAACGAAAGCTTTACAATTAGGTTCTACTCATAAGCAGTTTTCCTATAAGCTTAAAGGCATTTCTTTTTGAGGTTCATACCAAGTAGTTTCACAGAGTAATTTGTTAGTCATTAATTTACACTGGCCACCATATATCATATTAATTTGCTTCTAATCAGTTTGAAGATACCTATTTTGTGATGTGTGTATGTCTAGTTGCGTTTGTCAAGGATGTCCACACTACCCATCTGGGTTACCAGGATTCTTAATTTCCTTCAAACTATATAAAAAGTATAATCCCGTTAAGCTTAAACTCACGGTTAATGTTCACACGACAATTGAAAGCTCTCATTGTTGAGGGATTAGGTGATGTGAATTGGAGTCAATCTCAATAATCCAGTTGAATTCACGCCTTATCTTCCTCTTGTTTTCAACGCCACATTTCTTAAAGGCTTTTCTCTTATTATAACATCTAATGTCTATTTTTTCTATATCTTGTATTCCCTTTCGTTACGTTTTACTTATGCGATGTACAATTGGGAAATGTGACTATTTAGATGACGACTTATGTTTGAATGAATGTTTGAAGGCTGATGAAGTCTCTAAAACTGCTCTGCTATAATCAGCTTTAAAACATGCTACAAACGGTTCTTTTTAATATTGACTGCGTGGCATTTATTATTATTATTACTGTTTCCTTTAGTTCCTTGAGGAACATAGGGCTTTAGCTGCACGTCACCATTGCATTCGGTTCTCTGCCAATGTTTTCACCTAGCTCCACGTCTGCCCACATGCTTTCATCTCCTCCTCACATGACGTCCTCCATGTTATCCTTGGACAATCAACTTGCCGCTTCCCGTTTGGGTTCCACTCTAGGGCCTGTCTTATGATGTCACTTGATAGTTTTCTCAGAGTATGGCCGATCCCCCCCATTTCTTCCTGCATATGTGTTGCACGATTGGTTCCTGGTTGGTTCGTTCCCAGAGATCCCTGTTGCTGATCTTTTCTGGCTGGCCATCTGATCTTGAGTATTGAGCGAAGACAGCTGTTAGTGAAGGTCTGTAGCTTGTTTGAGATGCTCTTTATGACGCGCCAAGTCTCTGATCCGTATAGTAAGTGGCACTGACTTCACGTTGAAGTTGAAAATCCTGATCTTGTTTTTGATACTCAGTGCTGTTGACCTCCACACAGACTTGAGAGTAAATAAAGCGCACCATGCTTTCCCCATCGTCGCTTTGATATCCTCATCAGTTCCGCCTGTAGTTGAAACGACGCTTATCAAATAGGCAAAGGAGGTTGCTTCTTTCAGACTCCTCCCATTCATGCTGACCGTTGCCTGGTGATGTTGCTGTTGACCAGGAATGGTTATCACCCCTGTTTTCTCTACGTTCACCTGATGTCCTATCTTTGATGCTTCTTCTGCCATCTTATTGCTTTTCACTTACATATCTTCTAGTTTGTGGGAAATCAGATATATGTCATCAGCGAAATCCAGATCCTGCAAGTCTTTTGTGTGGGTCCATTTTATGACTGTCTCCTCGTTGCCCGCTGTCTGTTGCATTATCCAGTCCACTGTAATCAGGAAAATCATTGGAGATAGTAGGCAGCCTTGTCATGCTGTCGTTTTCACTTCGAAGGATTCCATGAGTTTCCGGTTGCGGATTACTTGGCATGCTGCATTATCGTACAACTGTTGAGTGAGCTGTATAATTGTTAGCAGCACCCCGTAGTAGCGAAGTAGTAGTTACCAAATCACCTCTCGATAGACGCTGAACTACCGAAGGCCTTTTCAAAGTCGATGAAGTTGAGATAGAGAGGTGACTGCCATTCCAAGCTTTGTTCAATGCTGATACATAGCGTTGCCATTTGAAGGATGCATGACTTGTTTCTCCTGAATCCAGCCTGTCCCAGTCGGGGTTTTTCATCCAGGGCGTTTTCGATTCTCTGCACGATGATGCAGCTGACTACTTTGCTTGGGATGGACAGGAGCATAATGCCGCCCTGACATTTGAAGGAGCAAAATATTTCAAGAAAGGTAATGATATCATCTAAAAGTGTACTGTATATATTATAACTTTCTCGGAAATACTATTATCCCAAATGTAGTCAATCATCTTTATCATTCGCCTTTGGAATTACCATGTATTTACTATTTTCAAGAGTTGATTTGTAAGGATTAGATTTGGTTTTTTCGAGTTCGGCTGCGGATTGATATCAGTTAGAGAACCATTTAACACCAGCAGAGAGTACTGGACAGCTGCTGTTTCATCCTAGTTTGGGAATCATCTGCAGTACACACCCACTGGGGTTCTAACCCAAGACCTTCTGGTTACAAGGCAAGCTCGTATGCCATTCAACCACTGGCACCTGAATCAATGGCCCATGGAGTCTAACTTATACCAATTTCCGATTTAGCATGGCCACCAACCAATGTCATTGGCGGGAAATCCATCCTCACTCCCGACTGGATGGACCTCACTGTGTTCAACTTCTCACTAGAAGTCCAGGAAACTCCATCACTAGCGAGCATCACGAATGAGTAGAAGTTAGAATTCATGGGTCATTGATTCAGGTCCCAGTGGCTGAATGGTATACAAGCTTTCTTTGTAACCGGAAGGTCATGGGTTTAAACCCCAGCAGTGGGTGTGTACTGCCGATGATTTCCAAACTAGGATGAAACAGCAGCTGTCCAGTACTCTCTGTTGGTGTTAAATGGTTCTCTAACTGATGTCTATCCTTGGCCAAACTAAAAAAAAAATATTTTCTATGTAATCATCATTGGTAAGATAAATGCTATTCCACTAGTGATCTCTGAATTAATACCATTTCTTTTGTCAGCTGGAAACAATTGTAAACACAATATCATTGATCTGTTACCGCGTGTTGAATTAATTGTAAGGAAAAACAGAAAGGATAAAGGTCACGGTGATGCTGAACAACAACAACAGCCTGGAGAATTATCACTGGTTCATCGATTGGACAAAGATTCCAGTGGAATAATGCTCATAGCTAGGTATGTGTATTCATTTGAATGAATTGTGCGTATATTGTTTGTATTTTTTCAGAGTCATGGTTTGTGATTTCTTTTCTGATATTAAATATTACTATTATTATTATTATTCCTATGGATTCTGAGGGGAAATTAAGCCTGCAACAGAACATCTTCATTCCACTCTGTTCTCTGCAGTCTTTCTAGCTGGCTGCACAGTTACCAATAAGGTTTCCTCACACAATCACCTCCATGTCACCCTGGGACCAAGCCCAACTTGTCGTCTGTCATCTGGTTTCCACTCGAGGACCTGGTGTGTGTTCAGTCCATCTCCCATTTTCTTCTGCATATTTGTTGGGCAATAGGTTCTTGATTGTTTCTTCGCCAGAGTTGTTTGTTGCCTTATCTAATTTTCATTATGGATAGAAGGCAGCTGTTGATAATAGTCTGCAGTAGTGTGTTGGCATGGTGCGTCGGTGGCATAGCGGTTAGGACGCTCGCCGACCATGCACATGGTCCGGGGTTCGATCCCCGGCCACAGACGCACTCCTTTACCTCACTAAGCCAGAAGTAATCTTGGTAAAGAGGAAAAAGGGTGGGACATTAGGCTAGCAACCCCATCCTGTAAAAATTAAACACTGCTACAGAAACTTCAAGCCATTAGCTTGGAGCCCTATGTTCCACTGGGAACGTGAAGGGGAAAAAAAGTCTGTTGGCATTGATTTTTGTGGCACACCGTGTCTTTTAACCATACTGACAAATTGACTTGACATTAGTGTTGGTAATCTGAGCCTTGTTCTTTATGCTGAGTGTAGTACATATCCCCCCACTGATATCAGGGTAATGAATATCTATCTCGACTTTCTGATTTCAGCTGTGACACTTTCATCCGTATAAAAAGTCCACATTTAGACACTTTAGAAAGCACAAGGATTGGGCTAAGAAATATTTTCGTTTCAATT
The DNA here is from genome assembly GCA_944472135.2 of Trichobilharzia regenti. Lineage (NCBI taxonomy): Eukaryota > Metazoa > Platyhelminthes > Trematoda > Strigeidida > Schistosomatidae > Trichobilharzia > Trichobilharzia regenti. The sequence goes on from OX235263.1 coordinate 77,292,595, forward strand.
AGATCCTTATCTCTGACTCTACTCCAAGATATATATTCATTATTGCTAACGTCTCTGATGTAAGGCTGTGACAAGTAAGATCCACCAAGACAGACGTAGTGACGTAGTAGGCTTCAAACATATAGCACAACGATGAACAAACCCATCAGTTGATTTGGTATAGCTTTTTAAAGTCATGATACCACCACACAAACAAATTCGCTCTTTCCGGAGCAACTCAAATCCAGGAAATACTGGAAAACACTAACCTCCTCGGAATGCAACAATAGCCTTGTAAGGTCACGCATTAGAAATGAATCAAGCGCTATACAACATTGAACTGCGTTCGTGAACCTCATTGGATAATTCGACATCGTTCGTGAATCTCATTGGATAATTCACTGACTGGTAGTTAGTGGTGTCGAAAGTTTAACTTCGCCGTGACATCTATTCACCAGGGAAATCAAATTAGGGTGATTTTGTTGCATTATAAATGAGCGGGATTTCAGAACCATGAAGCATAAGATTACGACCGTGTATCTAAATAGTCACGTGCTCGCCTGATGACTTTACAATGGTGATCTTATTCTGACATAGATTTATGGGTGCAGACTGCTGCATGGGCCTCTGGTAAGATGAAGAAACTGTACGGTGCATCTTGGTTTTTTCTGGTGTTGTAATTGACTTCTGTTCATAAAGAAGCATTTATCCACCATTCTTAAGCGGTGATTGCCTTCAATTCACATTTCCGAAATGTCGATCTTAAATTCCATAGTAGTAGTTAAGATTAACCTGGCGTTCTCGCTCTTAGACGATGAGTTTGTACCTCAGTTGTTTGACCGTCGAATGCTGTTTTTTTTTCATTCGTTTGCTTTTCAACTGGAACGTAGGACTTCAAGCATGAACTTTGGAATTTCAGTAGTTGTAGTGTGTTTTTTTCTCAATGGGATAAGGTTGTTAATCGCATGCCCAAGCTTTTCTCTATACTGGGATCACTACCGGCCAAGTGAGGTTTAGAAGTGCATCAGCTGGGAATCGAACCCGTGATCACGAGCATTCCGCCACTGAACCACCGACACACTAAGCAGAGGGGATTGGTTGGAAAGGTCGATCACTGTAGTTCAAGTATGTATTTGCGTCATTTCACCATTTATCATCACAGTTCACACAATTTATTTAACTCGTGCTTAGATAAGCAAACTTGACATGTTTCATAATGTACATTGATGCCATGTTAGAAGAAAGCCAAACACATTAGTCATGCGTGAGGTCAGTGAGATCCAGGTGATTTCACTTCAGAATGTGTTTTTTCTATGTATTACGAGATTTTATGTTCAAACAATTCAGTCTATAGCACTGTGAATTCAGAAGATTTAGGTATAGAATACCACTTAGATTAGAATGTGAAGGTGTAGGTTAACACTGCAAGTCTTCAATTATCATCGGTTGAAAATTATGCATTCTATTCCAATCCTCTAAGTTTGGTTAGTACCTCTGAATAGTTTAGGCTGTTTTTTGAACTCAGCTATATAGGACACTTTTTCATGCAAAAGGCTATGAACCACGTATATTGTGTGTGTGTGAGCTGTCGGTACTATCCATTTGAACTGATTAAAAATGCCTATTAGACTACCTGGTCCTAACCGGCTACTGTGCGTCGGTGGCACAGTGGTTAGGATGCTTGCCGACCATGCACATAGTCCGGGGTTCGATCCCTTGCCGGCGCACACGTGATATCAATGATCGGCCTCCAAAATTTGGAATACCGATATCACATGCTAAAAATTCCATACTTGTACCGAAAATACAGTGTGGAATCAAGCTACGATAAAAAAAGCCAGCATTGATGAATCCTTCTCTATCATCCACTGGGTACCAAATAAATCGCTAAAAACATTCAGGTACCGCATACTCCAAACGGCAATAGTCATAGCGATTTACGTGAAACAGCCAGCGCTTTGTGTGCAAAAGAAGCACGTCCAGCCACTGCCCTGTCTGGCTTTCATTGGAAACTATAAATCCATGAATTTGTATTAATATTTTTCCGAATTCTTCTGATATTCAGTGTATTGTTATGTTAATGCTACAGAACTGTAAACTAATTATTGACTCTATGTTATTTAAACAACATTGACGTTGTTAATAACACTAATTCATTCACTATTATGTATTTATAACTGTAGAACCTGATGTAGAAGAGATTATCGAGAAGAATATTCTCTGTTCAATAACATTCCATGCGCCTAGACTGAAGTAATAAGGGAGAAGCCGAACCCGGAACTCATTGTCCGTAATTCGAGTACTTAAGCCAATGTACCACATTTCTAAGAAATTATTTCAGCTAGACTCCACCTGAGCGAGTTAAGCTTCTCACCTTTTCACTGTTTAAAAATTGGTTGAGCTTGATTTTCCCCTAATGCCTCTGTTCATTCACTTTATGGAGTAAATCTGTTTATTTCTCAGAATGCCAGCTATGCTAAGAGAAACTTTGGAGGGAACCAGCTACTAGATGGTTCGATTAGCCTTTCACCCTCATACTCATTTTATGCGTCGGAATCGCTATAGTCCTCTACTAAAGTTTCCTCTGTCTGCAAGCTTCGCAGGTATACTTCACCATCTTTTGCATCTCAACATATCGGTAGAGTATTCAGTAGGTCTAAGGTGCTGGTTTTAGGTACCAGTTCAAAAAGGACGTGTGTTTGAGTCTCACCTCCTCTAAGGGCTTTCGAATGACGATTATCACCGACCAACTCTGCAAATCGCACCAACAGCAGCATCATGCGTCGATATCCCCATACTTCATTCCCCACTATCATAATCCGTAAAAATATTCTTTCATATCAGAATGGAAATGTGATTAATTGGGTTAGGTATTCAACTTTCAGTCATGAGTTTGCAATCTGAATCCCCCTTCACTTAATTCGGCCTAGTTAACTGGGGTGGCATCACCAGCTGTCGTACGTACAGTGAGTGTGGTTCATTGTCTGATGTATGAAAATCCTGGTCTTGATAACTAATTTAACTGATCAATCCAATATAACTCATGTCTGAACGTGTTTACCGCTATTGTTTACGTCCAGTATCCTTCGTGCGGAAAATTTTATACTTTATATAAAAATGTTTTGCGGTGATCTGCTTACCGACTTTTTTTATTTTAAGTGAAAATTTATGCATCAAACTGGTTTACAGCCATGATTATTTCGTATTTTTTTGTCTGCCTAATAACATATATAATATATATTGAATAAAAATGAAAACAGCTTATCATTTTGGATTTCCAGAAAATCGTATCTTAAAATGAAGGGTAGTTTTTGATGAATATGACTAGAAAACAATTCCATCTCTACCATCATATTAACTTTGATCGATTTAATCCAATGAATTCCACTGACCTTGATGCATGAAGCTGATTGGTTTCTGTTCCTTTGTAACTTTGACTGTTTTCCATAAAATCGTGTCCTTTCTACAAAATTCAAAAAATTTAAATATTCAGATTTAATTTTTGTGAAATTTTTATGAGATATGTAATTTTTTGTTGAATGACTCTTATACAGATCACTCGATATTATCAGCGTACAAATTATTATTTATTATTATTGTATCCTTTAGTTCCTAGAGGAACATAGGGCTTCAGCTGCGCACCTCCATTGCCTTCGGTTTTCTGACAACTTTTTCACCCTGCTCCAGGTCTGTCCATATGCTTTCATCTCCTCCTCGCATGATCTCCTCCAAGTCACCCTTGGACGACCAACTCGCCGCCTCCCTTTCGGGTTCCATTCGAGGGCTTGTCTAGTGATGTCACTTGATGGTTTCCTCAGCGTATGGCCAATTCATCTCCATTTCTTTCTGCCTATTTGTTTCACAATCGGTTCCTGATTGGTTCGCTCCCAGAGATCCTTGTTGCTGATCTTTTCTGGCCATCTGATTTTGAGTATTGAGCGGAGACAGCTGTTAATGAAGGTTTGGAGTTTGTTTGAGATGCTCTTTATGATTCGCCAAGTCTCTGATCCGTATAGTAGCACTGACTTCACATTGGAGTTGAAAATCCGAATCTTATTTTTGATGCTGAGTGCTGTTGACGTCCACACAGACTTAAGAGTAATGAAAGTCTGTCTTGCTTTTCCGATTCTGGCTTTGATGTCCTCGTCAGTTCCGCCTGTAGTTGAGACGATGCTTCCCAGGTAGGTGAAGGAGGTTGTTTCTTTCAGGTTCTTCCCACTTATGCTGATTGTTGTCTGTTGTTGTTCCTGTTTTCGATGTTGGCTAGGAGTCTTCATCATCTCTGTTTTTTCTATGTTCACGTGTTCAGCGTACAAATATTGTGTAGTTATTAAGTTGAAACAAGAATACATACTAGTTGCATTCTGGACTTTTCATTAGTCCATGTCTGGTTCAAATCTCCTATAACCAACTTCATATTAGTAGAATATTATATTATCATATACTTTCAAGCTTATTTGGCGACTCATTCTAGTGTAGGTGTATAATTGTACGGACTGGTCTAATTTTAACGAATTTTTTAATTTGTTAGTTGTTTGGGCTGCTTAGTGTATTATTTTTTTGTGTGTTGTTACCACTTTCTTCTAGCGATATTTTGTTCTTCAGACTTATAACCAGTAACAAATTCTTTGTGCGGCTGGCATTTTCAGAGTGTAATGTTTATTGATGTGAAGGATAGCACGCCTAATAGACCTCGTGTGTAGTTGATAGGATGAGGACTAAAGTAGAGTTTTGGTACTGCCTCATCTATTTGTATTAGTTTATACAGATACTATAGTCAATTGTATTGTCTGACATTATATATATATATATATATATAAGACGACAGCAGAAGAGGTTCGAGCACAATGTGCATTAACCTTGAAAAATCAAAAGAAAACAAAATCAAACTTAACAACATCGAAAAGATTACCTTTAATTAGTCTCAAACAAGATAAAACCTCTTCTGCTGTCGTCTTATCTATTGAGCTAAGTGCTACTTCTATGTTAGGAATGACATCCTCTGGTTTTAATTTATTAACTGTTACGTTGAAATTTAGTCCTTTCTCAAGTACTTTTATCTCACTAGAGCTTAGTTCCCTTGATGCGAGGTTGATCACTCACTTTGGTGTTAAATAACTATCCTTTAAAATTCATTAGGAAGATTGAAAAAGGCCAAAAGAAAAAGAAAAAACAATTACTAAACTAGTAATAATAACATAAATAAGAGAGAATATAAGTCCTCTACAGTTATACCATATAAAGAGGGGGCATCTGAGACCCTACGTAGGATTCTCAGTAAAGTAGGAATTAGGGTGGCATTTAAACCTACAAACTCACTCAGGGACAAGCTCTGTAGGTTAAAGGACCCAGTTGACCCAATTAGACAAATTAATGTAATTTTCAAAATACCCTGCAATGACTGTGAATGTGGTCAACTGCATAGGTCAAACTAGTAGGTCAGGAATAGTCAGATTGTCAGAACATAGGAATTTAACTAAGGTAAGAATGGTTGACCCCGAGAAGATACGTAATTTAGAAAAAAGCTCAGCAATTGCACTGCATGCATTAACACACAACCACACAATAGGATGGGAGAGGGTTAAAATTCTAAAAAGTAATCTAGGTAGGGGGAGAGAGAGGTTGATTACTAAATCCTTGTTCATCGAGTCTACACCCCCAACACATGCAATAGGAATGACTCATCACTCATACCTGAAATATGGAAAATACTATTACCAATCAAATCAAGTGAAAATCAAGAGAAAAACAATGGAACTATATAAATGAATTTAGGAAGTCGTGTGATTACCTTGATATGATTATGAGCAATAAATTGTGCTCGAAACGTCATCAGTAAACATCACTGTATAACACTGTGAGACTTTATCAAAACAAAATTTACCTTTAAATCTTTTAACTGTAATATCCCTATTGTAAAATTCACCCGTGATTGGCTAACTAAGTTTCAAGATAGAACTTAGCGCACAAGTTCAAGTTGCCTCACTTCGTATAGCACATAAAAGAAAAGAGAAAGAATAATAACATAGAAAATACATAACAGTTTAGTGGATATAGAAGACCAAAAATAGTGAATACATTGGCGCCATCGAGAATGATTTTGAGCCATATCACCAATAGTCTCCAGCTATTGATTCTTATCTCTCTGAGGAATCCCTACCCTTAAAAAACGAAAGAAATTAAGATTCTCCAACCCGGGAGCCTTACTCCGATTGAAACAAACTGGATTCAGGAAAAGCAAATCATGTGTGAATCAAATTGCAACTCTATGCATCATCATAGAACAGAGTTATAGAATTGCAATCAAACTGCGACCTCAATTTCATTGACTTTGAAAAGGCCTTTGACAGCATTGGCAGCGAAGTTGATTGAAAACTGCTTCAACACTATGCATTATCCCAAATCTTTGTCAACCTCATTCAACAACTGGCTGTATGACTTTGCCACGTGTCAGGTGGTTCAAAGCGGCAAAGAAGTCTTTGAAATGAAGACGGGAATAAAGCAATGCTGCCTATTATCATCAATGGTATTCCTGATTGTGGTGGACTGGACTATGGGGGGAAACTGTTGACAGTAAGAACACATGGAATACGTTGGACGTATAAGAATACTCTAGAAGATCAGGAATCCATGTATGGCTTACGTTTGATGTCACACAAACTCTAGGACCCATAGCCGAAAACTAACAAACTGTCAGACAAGGCAGGTAGTGGAGACAGGATTTCAAGTGAAAATAGCGAAGACGCAAGTGATTAAGACAACTAAAGAACAGCAACAACCAGCACCAATCACCATCACCGGGAAAGATTTAACACAGGTTACTTCATTCACCTGTTTGACCGGGAAGCACAGTTTCAACCACGGGCTAGCGGAACGGATAAGGATGTCAAAGCCAACCAACCAGGATCGGAAAGGCGAGAAACGCCTTCATCAAACTGAAACCAGTTTGGAAATCTTCTGCACTCAGCTAGCATAAAGAACGGGCCTCAGATTTTCTACATCGAGTCACTTCTATTATGGTTCACAAACTTGGTATCCGCGTCACGGAAAGCATTTCCAACAGGCTACTGTAGGTTTTTATCAAGAGCTGCCTTCTGTGTTTCCATCAAGAAACTTAGGGAACAAACCAATCATCTGCATTCCGAAGGAAATGGAGATGAACCGGACACACGCTAAAGAGGCTATCGGTTGACATCGCGCACCAGGCCCTCAAGTTGAACTCTAATGGAAAGCAACGATTTGGGCGTCCGAGGGTGGCAGTGGGTAGATTGTGTGAGGAGAAAAAAAAGCTAATGGGCAGTCGTGGGGCCATCTGAAGAGGACCGTAGATAACAAGACAAATTGGAGATTTGTTGTTGTGGCCTTATATTCCTCTCGGAATAAAAGGGAACATTAATAATAACAACCAGGTAACGTGCACTTAGAAGATGTTTACTTGGATGCTTCAAGCCGTTTTGATATGCTATTTCTATTATTGTAAACAAAAAATTATCATTCACGTACTTGTGACCATAGTATGTCGGTGATTCATTAGTAGGAATGGCTGCCAAACAAACATGTGACTTAGGTTCGATTCCAGTCGCATGTACTCCTGAATCTGGCTTAGCTAGCAGTAAGTGCAGTAAAGAGGGAAGATTGGACGGTAGGCCAGCAACCCCACCCTGTATAAATGTACCTGAGGTACGGAAATTTCAAAGCTGAAGCTTGAAGCCGCCCTATGTTCCCATTTGCTTTTGTGGGGTAGATTTCATTGAAACTTATTACTTCATATTTGAATCGCGGAGGTGTGTTTCATTAGTAGCTTACGTACGTAACACCAGGTTGAATCACATTCCACCTACAGTCTTCTATCCTCAAGTGGATGGTATTATTAACTCCTCTCACAAGTGTATAAACATGCATTTCAAAGAACGTTGACTAATTTAGTCCTGTATATTGCTAATTGAACTAGTCACAATACTTTATCTAATTCATTAACCGAAACTTTGTACTTTTGCCTAAAATAGTCGAAACTTACAGTCCGTGTTTGTTATTTTGTTGATAATGATAAGCATGTGATCATATTTAAGTGTAAAATGTAGTATTACATGTGACTTACTGTTCGCTTAAATATGAACATGATTCACGTGGTTCCTGATCATTTCAGGTTTATATCTTCCTTTCAGCGTGAACAAAGGCTATAGATAAATAAAAATGATTTAATATCAAATGCTTAGTGATACGACAGCACTAAACACGGCTTATGTGTATTATTATTGGTTATTGTTAGCAGAGAAGCAGCATCTTCTGATTGGTTGTTTCCCCGCTGAAGGTTATTCTGTCATCTCTTTGTTGCCGTTTCTTAGACAGTTCAGTCATATATATGCTAATCATATCCGCCCACGCTGTCTGCTGTTATTGGTTGTTGAGTTTCTCAAGGTCAGGCCTACATATTGTTTCCTCTGCTGAATCTGATTCGGGACGTAAACATTGACGTAAATTGTTATTTATAACTTTGGCTTGCAGACAGCTCTCACTACAGCAGTATGCGACAGCATGCAGCTGCATCTGCTTTCTCGATTGCTATTTTATAGCATAAGGCAGGTCACATATTGCGTTCTGAATAATTCCAGCTTCAAAAGGAAGTTGTGGTGAAATTTCACCTTGAGATGTGTGAATTGCAACTCGATAATTTTGCTTGTATGTTCGTCCAAGTCATTGAGGAGTGCTTGAGTATATTGTCTCGTATGAGATTGTAGTAAAAAGTAAGTCAGTCGCATAAGACGTGGTCTTCAGTGTTGTCTAAATAGGTAACCTAGTGTGATATGACTTATGGAAATGTGTGCACTTTATAAACATGGGGTGAAGCATTTTAATATGCAATTCGGAGGTGCAGCCTTTGAGTGCTTCATTACTCTTCATCTATGTTCATTGGCAGTTCGTGCTGGCTTCTCGTTAGTAACAAAGATCTTAACCAGATTCAATGTATACTTGGCAAAAGGTTGTTTCTTATACAGTGTATAACACTTGTTCCTTACTTATGCGCATCTTACTTAATCTCTCTATGTTTTTTGTCTTCATTATTAAAGGAACAGAGATGCTGCATTAAAACTACAAGAAGCATATTCTAGACGTTGGATTAAAAAGGATTATTTATGCGTCACTGTTGGTATACCAAGATCAGAGTATGGTTATATTCAATTACCGTTGATTGAACGAAATTTCAGTGGGATTCGTAAGGTAATACGTTGTCATCTTCGAGAGTAATACATGCTGACTGATATTAACTATGTGGTGAAAACTAGACTACAGCTGTGTCTCATGCTACTTCTATAGTACTCAGTGGCTAAATAAGTAGTGTAGCTAGGTACTTGTTGACCTGCAGGTTCTCAGATCTTTTATTATTATATGCATTGAGTTACTTACTACTAAATCCTTGTAATTTTTCGATTATTTGACGAGTAGTTACATCAAAATAGCATATACGATATATATTGTGCTGGAGTTACTGCTTTCCGAATTAACTACTCATCACTTTGTTTGGTGATGAAGACATTACGACCCGAAATTACGAGAAGATTATGTAATCTATTATAGTAGTTATTATAATAAAAGCTGAATTTCTGCCTCATTCTGTAGTACTTCCAAAATTGCCTACTTTTTGTCGGATTTTCGGCATCTGGTTTAATCGACTGCAAATATTTCAGTGCCATTGCCTTTTGCTCAGATATCAAATCTGAGCACTGGTTTGACATCTGGTTTACAAACTTCTCTATTAAAAGTGATGATATAAGTACTCACCAATCAAACTTTATCAATACCAGTTAAAATGAGCACTATTATGAAATTCTTTCGAAATATAATCGATTTGGTAAGGCAGGATGATGAGAGCTACCTATTATATAGTTTAGTTACAAGAAACTTTCACTAACCACTGGTTTCAGCATCCAAGTTACCAATGGCGTTGTACACTGATCTAATCGTCTCAAAGTGAGTCGAGTCGCTTCAAACCACCCAAATTGTGGTTGTCTAATGTTTGTCTTTACAAATACTATGTAGAATAAAGTTATTTCCATAAAGATGCTAATTATCTGTCTCTCTGTCTGTTTTCGACATAGAACTTTGCACATATGTGCGACAGTTCAAGTCACCACACTCCATGTAGCACACAAAGCAACAGAAGAAAGTACAAGAAATGCACAGTAGAGACAGTAAACAGAGGTGTGAGACAAAGGAATAGTAATAACGAAGAACGATATAGTTTCATTGGAAATCATGAGTCACAAGGAGTAGATGCATCTGCGCCATTGAGAACGATTTTGAGCCATATCACCAATTGCTTTCAACCATTGGTTTTTACCGTCCCGAAGACTCCAACCAGGAAGTATACACCTTCCTACGTGGCTTAGACTAACTGTTGTAGATCTCATTGACTGGTGCCATGTTTTTGTTTGACCGCCGCTAGCTCTTTTCCAGCCTGACCTTACATCAGCTAACATTGCCTCTGGGGAAGGTGATTGATGGCTAGGCATGTATGCGTAACACATATCCTAACCATCTCAGTCTTTGTAACTTCACAACCTCGTCGATTGATTTCCCTGCTTACCTAGAACTGGACGCCTAACCTCAATATTGCTCACCTTATTACGCCACTTCTTACGGGAAATAGAGCGCAGGAACCTATGATCAAAAACAGCTAATCTTTTAATGTCTTCCACTCTCAGTGGCCAGGTCTCACAGTCATAAAGGAGGACGGAGCGGACTGATGAGCAGTACAATCGCCCTTTGGTCGATAGTCGGATGTCATGTCTACGCCAGAGGCGGCGTAAACTGGCATATGCGAAACTAGCCCTCTGTATCCGTGTTGAGATTTTGTCAGAGATCAACCCGTTGGGGCTGATAGTACTTCCCAAATAAGTGAAGCGGTCAACGTGCTCTACCACTTCATTTCCTATTTCTATTCTAGGAGTCGGTGTAGTCCAGTCCTGTGACATCATCTTGCATTTGGCGGGGGCGAATCGCATCCCAAACATTCGTAGATTGCGGCTCAAGGCGTTCAGAAGACTCTACCCGGTTTTGTCAGCGTCCTCACCTGGAATGACTATATCGTCTGCATATTCTAAGTCCACGAGATTATTCTCTGGTAGCAAGTCAATCCCTGAGTCGCTGAAGTGAGTTAGGGTTAAGTCCATTAACACATCTATGATGAAGTTGAATAGAAATGGGGATAATGGGCATCCTTGACGGACACCACTAGTCGTCACCACTTCAGATGACAACTTGCCATAAGCCCTCACCTGGCTTCATGAGTTCGAGTAGAGTGAGTGCCTTAATCAGTGCAATGTATTTTTTCGGCATTCCTTTTACAGCCAAGCATCTCCAGAGAACCTCTCGGTCGACAGAATCGAATCCCGCCTTTAGGTCAAGATCCAATACTAAGATTCAAACAAATTCACAAAATGTCATGCCGGATCGGTCGGGACCCGGATTAACAACGACCGCGCTTCCTGCTGCCGTGTCACAGGGCAGAAATGATAAATATGCTACTGAGACACACCAAACAAAAACAGGCCGCGTGTGACTGGCCTTAAGCAGTTGTCCCCTGGGCTCTGCGGTCACGCGGTGTAGGCAGCCGGGAAGTAACAATCGCCCTCACAATCCGAAATGCACACGAAACCTCTCTAATCCTCTATCATCTTTGTCTTCATCTTCATCTCTATTATCTTGCCTTCCTTCTACTGATGGTATTTATAACATCCAGTAACAGGAATATTTTTAAATTACAAAAGAAATGCTAAATGCCACGCTAAGTTGTTTGCCTAGCAATTAACTATTTACATTTTAATAGTTACAGCTGTGTAAAATTTCAGGTAGCAGAAGATAAAAAATACTTCCATTGAGTTCTGTGTAATTAACTCTCATATTACTGAGAATAAGAGTTAACTGATAGTATTTAAAGTTATTTCATTTCATAGTACTATAAATATCCCTCTTTACCGTGAATCAAAATCATTGTGTATCGGTGGTTCAATGTTAGAATGCTAGCTAGCCATTCAGGAGGTCCGCGTCCCATTCCCAGCCAACTGATGTACTCCTTATGTGACGTGTACTACTGACAAGACTTATAAGTAGTATACAGGTATGAATATTGTATATCATCTGCAAAAATATCGAATAAAGGAGAGATCAATGTAATGGCGAGCAGTAGAGATAAGCGATGTTTGTGAAACAACATTAAAAAAATAAAAGGAAGACAAAAGTAGTACAATACCGAAGATTTGCTCAAATTGTGATTTTAATATATATATTGCAGACTTATTTTGCCTGTATCTGTATTTCGAGTTGCCAATAAATAATTCCGTTTTTCAAGTATTGGTTTGTAGGGATTCTACTGATTGGTTACAGGATTTCATCACGATCTGACTAGCTCTATTCGGGTAGTTAGTTACTTGGGAATCTAGTGGGACGTCGTGACCAGTAGGGTGCAGCAGGTCGGGTGTGAGGACAAAATGCCCACCGAAGACATTGAATAGCGGTCGCAATATGTCGTGAATTGACAGAAGTAGGAATTCAAGGACCATTTGGTTGGGTCCCAGTGACTTAATGGTCTACGAGCTACCTCGCCTTGTAACTAGGAGGTCCTGGGTTCTAACCCTGGCGGCGGGTACGTACTGCTGAAGAGTCCGAAACTGGGACGGAGGAAACAGCTGGCTGTCCAGTGCTCCCAGGTTTTCCAATGGTTCTGTAACTAATGTCAGCGCATGATGAAATCCTGTAATCAAATAATTCCGTTGCCAAATACTCTTGTGTTCTACTGTTACACCGAACCTCAATTTATTAGTTGGTAGGAAGACCGGACAAGAATGAAAGTTGGGAGGATGAAATTAGTGACACCTCACCCCGTAAAAATACCGCTGCTGCTGCAACCTCAGAACTCAAAGTGTGAAGCCGGAAAGGAGGGAATCGGAAACAAAGTGTGAATGAACTTCATTTCGTTATCTGGAAAGAATATATTCATGCCACAAAAATAAATTTATTACAAGAGGCTTAGAAACAAAAATTATACAGGATTAGAATATAACTGTAAAATAGTTATTTTAAACGAATAACAAATGGGAACAGGAAGAGCATGGAAACAAACTTAAAATAACTGTTCTTATAACTGAAAAAATGGGGTTAATTAATTGAAGACAAAGAGAGGAAAATCATACAGAGAGAACGAAAAAGGTAAATTTTTTTTTGAGAATCCGGGGGCTAAGTGAACAAACTGAAGCAATACTTTTCAACTTGAAGTGGAATTTATTGTTTAGATTTTCAGTCTGTAATGTGATTTGATGGAAAACATTTTTGAATGCATCAATGTAAACTGTATGCATTACAACCCCTTCGATATAATTTTCAATAATAACGTAAGTTTACATTTTCACTTTCTTTTAGATGTGTATTCCTAAGTTGGATCGCCATACCCAAGAAAAGATATGTAAAGAGATGCAATTAGATGTTGATAATCATATGACTGATGGTCATACAACAGAAGACTGTGACATAACTGATGCTATTTCTCTGCTACAAACTAAAATGCAAGTAAATAAAAATCCAATCACATGGTATCATATGTTGGATAAACGAAATTCTGCTGCATTAATGCTTTGTTCAACACTGACAGGTATGCTTCCTATACATCAGTGTAAATGTATTCACTTTTTGCATACAATTTTGTGTTTTCAAATGTTGGTTTGCAGGGATTTGATTGATTTCACGGTCTGACTTCAGTTGGAGAATCAGGGAGTATTGGGCAACTGTCACTTCCTTGTTTGGGATTCTTCAGCAGTACGCACCCATAACCCTACTAGGAATCGAACGTAGAACCTTCAGGCCACAAGGCGAACTCGTATACCATTCAGTCACTCGACGGAACTTAATAGTCCATAGATTTTGACTTCTGTCAATGCGCGATATGGCACGACCACCAATCAATGCCATCAGTGAGTACGTTTCCCCACACCCAAGTTAGTAGACCCCACTGATCACTACTTCCCTCTAGGACCCTATGCAGACTTCATCTTGTAGTGAGTCACTATTGTTAGTTTGCAGGGATTTTATTCGGTAATCGTACTATATGGTGAATTGGCAGAAGTTAGGATTGATAGACCGTTGGATTCCGTCCGAGTGGCTGAATGGTATATGAATTTTTCTGGGTTCGATTCCTGGTAGGGTCATCGGTGAACGCTGTAAAGAGTCCCCAACAAGGACGAAACAGTTGTCCACTACATCATGTTGGTTCTCAATGTTTCTTTAAATGAAGTCAAATCATGATCAAAACTGAAATTTATATTCGCCAAGGCTTGAATGGGATTGCAATTTAAAGTGTGCCCACATTATTTCAAGGCCTGTCTTCAGTTGTAGGTAGCTTAATATATACAATACATTTTTAAAAAAATGGTCATAGAGTTTATTTCTTTTTAAACAGGAGTTATGTATGGGAATCGTAGTTTAAAGAAATAACAATGAGTGAAATGTGACAACCGGCATGAAGAACTAGATGTTTACCATAAATTTGGATGAATATCGGAGAGGTGTCTGTTTTATGGCTTATGTCAAGACACTGCTATTTAACCAGCAGACATACAGAAAGAGGATTACGTAGTAACTAACATATAAAAAGGCATTTGGAAGTGATCTGAAATCGGTTAAGTGAGTTACGATCACAGATCTAAAGAAGGATGATGATAGTGATAATAATAGCTGCAATAACCATATTAGCGGTAGAAAACAAAGGGCAAACGTAACCTTTAGGTGAAAACGGGCCAGTCACCTTGGAAACCAAGGCGGTGAAGCCGAGTAAATGGTACTATATTCATGAAAGAAAGTGTTGAACGAAGTGTGATGATGCCAAAAAGGATATCTGGTTAGATTTAGATCAGGCTAGTGGGGTGCAAATTCGCCTTCCAGCGCGATCACTTTCCCATGTCACTGGTGTGTCTGCACCTCTTTGGTGTCTAATGCTGAACTTTCACGAAAACACCATACACAATTATGCTAGTCCTGTTAGGGGAGGATGCTGACAAAATGCAGAGTTTTCTGAACACCTTGAGCAGCAATCTTCGTATGTTTGGTATGCGATTCGCCCCTACAAAATGTAAGATGCTGCTACAGGACTGGACTACATCAACTCCTAGCTGAGTGATAAGGAGTGAAGTGACAGAACATGTTGACCACTTCACCTATTTGGGAAGTTGTATCAGCACCAACGGACTGATTGGTGACGAAATCTCAGCACGGATCCAAAAGCTCGAGCTGCTTTCGCTGACTTACACCATCTCTGGCGTAGGCGTGACATCCGGTTATCAACCAAGGGACGTGTGTACTGCTCATCAGTTCGCTCCGTCCTTCTCTATGGCTCTGAAACATGGCCAATACGCGTTAAAGACATGAAAAGGTTGACTGCTTTCGATCATAGATGTCTGCGATCTCTGTCTCACGTTAGGTGGTTTAATAAGGTAAGTAATGTTGACGTTAGACGTAGTGTTGGGCAAACAGGGAAAATCAGTCGACGAGGCTATAAAGTTACATAGATTGAGATGGCTAGGTCAGGTGGTGCGCATGCCTAACCATTGCCTCCCCCGACGACGGGCATTACTAGCTGATATAGATAGGTGGAGGTTGGAAAAGAGTAAGTGGTGGCCAAACAAAAACATGGCCTCATCAATCCATGAAATCCTTGACAGTTAAACTGAGTCGTCAGGTAGGGAGATGCAGACTTCCGGGTTGGGGTCCTCGGAACTCTAGGAATCAATGGGTGGAGACAATAGATGACATGGCTCAAAATCGTTGTCAATGGCGCAGATGTATTCAGTCTCTGTAATCTTTCATGTTCCTTTTTACCATTACCCATTCTGTCTCGCTCTTATACTTGTCAGACTGTATTGATTCTCTTCACTCATCTTCTTGTCTAACTCTGTGTGCTATTTGGAACGTGGCAACTCGAACTGCTGTACTTCGGTGCCCAGTTCTATGTTGAATCCAAACAGACACAATTATGCAGTAATTGGGATGATTTTTACCAAGGTAAACTGAGATAAAGTATAGTGCCTTTCTTTCTCCAAGCACAGATTGGGTTTGAGTAGCATGAGATAATAGTAGATTTAACAAACTGAATTAAAGTTGAATTTTCTTTTGCTTGTGCTCAGATTTGATTAGTTGTCGGTCAATTACTTAAGGTTAAATATAGCGCTTTGTTGTAAGTCATTTACTCAAAACTTTGTGAATCTTCTTCCAAACTCCTGTGAAACATCTAGTTCTATTTTTTATGTCAGTAGTCATGATTGTGTTACCATATTTCCCTTATTTCTGTTTCCAATAAACTACGATCTTCATGCCTCACTTCTCAGTAGAATAGAAAGCAAAGTGTATGTTCGTATTCCATTAATCCTATATGTATTTTAGTCTGTTTACAGCTGGAAAAATTAGCAATTCGCTCGTATATTCAGTTAAAGTCGAGGTGCAAACATAAGGAAGTTGTCATCATGTCTTATACTAGTGAGGTCTACAACCAAGGATATAATAATAATCATAATGGCTGACAGACTGTGTATGAATTTAAGGATGACACCAGCACCAATCGTCTTCGTAGGATTTATCGCTTTAAACCAGATAGCCAATTTACTCTGCTAGTTCTAAATTTCAACGAAATTTTGTTTAGAATACAAGCTCCTGAATAAATGGCTTCAGTACTGTTGGTGGAAAAGTTTATTTAATACAGTGGGCGTTTGCTTTATGGAACTTATGGCTCTATTGAACGCATAGAGCCTCGGGTTTTTGATCTATACGGCGAGGGGTTCTGCTTTACAAAGAAGTTGGAAACATATTGTCTTTGGTAGGTTTTTGTTTAATTTGTAGATGGTTGTGAATATTGCGTCAGTTGGAACACTGTGAAAGATGTTGACGAGGTGTTCAGTTATGGCGCCTCTGATTCATCCAGTGCCTCTTCTCCGCAGCCATGAGAGATACTATTCTGTAACACGTCTTGAAAGGACGCGCATAGAACGACCTGTGTACTTAGCTACGCAAGAGCAGATGAACTGATTTATGTACATTGGAGTGGTCATATTCAGGAGTTTGTCTTTCGCATTTTTTGGAAGTATTGGGTGGCTAGAGAACATCACTCTTAGCGTTGCTGCAGGTAAGATTTTCTCTAGAGAACTAGGTGGCACAGTGGTTAGGACTCTAGCCATTGCAAGTGTAGTGATTGAACGAATTTCTTCTCTATGCAGAGTTCAGGGCTTAGCAAGTGAATTGTCATTGTTTCTGCAGTTCGAAGAAGTCTGACTCGTACAATTTTAGGAAAACTGCTTCGTATTCTGTAGATTTCTTTGAAGTTTGTTTGGGGTGTAGCTTTTGGTGTCCGGAATCTATCAGACGTTTTTAGATAGATCTGCCGGGGCATCGTTTTTCTCCTTTGTAAAACCATGCTGGTAAGTGTTCGATGATACGTTTGGATAGCGAACTCTGGGTACGGCCGATACGGCCATACCAACCTACCGATATCTTTGCTAAGACCGCTGATGTTCCCTCTCTAATAATTGACGCTCAAAAAATAATAATTATTTTTTTTTTTTTTTTGAATTTTTAATGTGTTGTTTCTGGAATTTCTTATCTGTGAACTTTTATTTGTAATTTAGTCTAATCACTTTCTTTTCTTGTTTACTTTTTGTACTTTCAAGGTGTCAAACATCAAATCAGAGCTCATTTAGCATTTGGCTTACAGACACCAATATTAGGTGATCATAAATACTCTCATGCTGAATATTTAGCACCACAACGTTTACCAAAGTATTTATTAGAAGCACTTAAAGTTAGACAGTCTAAAGTACGTTATCTAGGATTACATTTGCATGCTTCAAGTGTACATTTTCGTGTCACACCAACAACATCATTATCATCTATGGATGGTGGAGATTTTTTCAATTTTATTCGTTCAAAAGGGTCTGCTAACTCTATGAATAATAACAGAGGTCCTCTTAAATTTTATGCACCACTACCTAATCATTTTCGTGATAATTTAAAACGAATAGGATTAAAGTTACCGGGATATTTAAGACAACTATACCGATGATGATAATAATAATAATAATAATCTGTGCATTACGATATGTACAATATTTCTTAGTCCCGTGAATGTAATTTTACTTTGTACTTATCAGTCATACATATGTAGAGTTATTTTCACCTAGTATCCATCAGTATTACTTTTGTTATTCTTACTATTGTATTATCTATTGCCTGGTTCGAAAGCATTGTAAATCTTACTGGTTATTTTCCATATAAAAATAGACTTGTGAACTTTTTACAGTTGTTTCATTTCGCTCAGATTATCATCTGTGTAACTCGATAAAACATTTTACAGGTTAGCATGATGAATGGGCGTATCAGTAAATACCAACTAGCAAATACCCTTGGAAGCATCAGTCGCATGGAAAATGATATTTTTGCGGTATTGTATATATATATATATATATATAATGTATTGAAAGGCATAAAAATGTCACACAGAACACCATTGTCCTAAGTGTGACAAAATTCACTCCGAGTTTCTCATAGGAGTATGAACAGAGATGCTCAACAATATTCTATACATATATTCATTTGAATTGCTGTAAATAATCTTCTTTTGAGATCCGTTAATAGCTTTAATCGGTTTGTTTTTTCGGTCTTCCCTAAAATCCGTTAGTACAATTGGTGTGGGTGTATGTAACAGGACCCACAAAATCTTCAGGGTGATTAAGTGAATAAATCCCAGGGATAACAATGAATTATATTGTTTCCCCTCATCTGTGCATAATACAGATCTGGGTCTATGACAAAAGCAATCTACCAAGAAATATGGCTAAGAAATAATGTAATCATTTAGTTTACATCGCCTTACACTACTCGTCTCAATTGAATTTCACAACAGTGAATGTGTCCATCAACCGATCTACTGCACCTACTTTTATACTCATAATACATTCACATGAACAAATTCTTTCCTTTCCAACCGATCCTACATCCAAGCAATACTAAAGAGTTCAGTCTATACCAAGATTCGGACGTAACGTCGTTAGAGCAGGCATCTCACTCGAGTCAAGTTGAATGAAAGCTTGAATTCACGTGAAGACACTCATTGATCCACTTAAGATCAATGTCGTAGTCGCACTCCGTTGGCAGCAACCGTCGCTTAACTTGGTGAATGAATGATTTACGACATGGAATTAAAACTGTCTCCTTGTTATTTCTAAATTTAGCCTTTCTGCCTTACTTGATTGATGATTTAAACAGTGAAGATGTAGATTATTGCAGCACAAATTTGCCGCATTTTCGTCTTCAATATAATAGTGAATAGTTACAACAGAGGCAGTCAGTTACGATTTGAATTTCCTTAGGGAATTGGTCTTTGCACTATGTGCTAGGAAGAACGTTGTTATCACATCAGATGTTGGGTTTGGCTACATTTAAAGGTGTCATATCAACTTCGTTACGCATCTGGAATATCGCTTGCGTCGTTTGCCATACCTTGCGCGAAAGCATCTCGCAATATTTCAGACAGTATGCTAATATCTGTTCACATATTTCTGAACTGTGTACATGGTACAGAAAATTTCAGTACTCCACAATATTTGTCTCTGTACAAGATTTACATTTAAAGTAGTAACTTAAAGTATGTCATATGACATAGTGTTATGTACTAGTTTTCCCCGTCGCCAAATTGTTATGTACTCGTCGCTAAATTATTGTTATGGACTGGTCGAGAAACTAATAGTCCTGACGCGAGAAGGCGGAAATCAGAAGACCACTAGGTTTGCGATGATACTTCTATTGTCCAAACACAAGGAGACGAAAATAAATGGTCTCACACCAAAGTGATAAGTAAGTAAAGTAAAGTAGTTGTAAAGTAAAGTAGTTCACACAAATTGAGAATGCGAATATATATAATAAATAATTCAGACAAGCGTGGGAAAGTCATTAGACAGTCTTAACATGAATGGCTAATTATAATGGAGTGTCGATCCAATTATACATAGCGAATATAGCAGACATGCCAACAAACATATATGGATATATGTAACCAAGCAACGGACTGTCAACAAACACTCATATTATATATAATATAATATAAGGAGAATACACGTTATTAAAAGAGACAAGTCCATACAAGTGAAGTGGTCACAGACTAACCGAGCAAACAGAAAGAGAGACCAACATGCACACACACACACATAAATATATATATATGTGGGTACATATCACCTCCCCTTTTGAGAAGATGGATGATTAGTAGGATGTTTACCTGCGGGTTTATCTGGGACCTTTGGGCTTGTTGTTGACGCCTGTCGTTTCGTCTGATTGTTGGGTTTGCGGCTTCGGCTTCGTCCGGAATTGTCTGGCATTTTATGCTTCTTCACTGTATTGCGTAGAGAATTTAGTGGGACATCAGCCAGATGCAAACGATCGAACCAATCAAGTCCCAAAACATTTAAATCATTCTTCGTGACGTAACAAATTCCTGTGAATTTGGTAGTGCGGAAAGAAACAGAACATTTGAGTTCACCAATAAGTTTGAGCCGCCCACCACAGGCGCTGAGAAGAGTCTGGGAAGTATTTCCGATTGGTGGTCTTCCAATATTATTCCAAAGTTTCTCTGATATAACAGTAATATCAGAGGCGGTATCTAGCTGCAGACGTGCATCATGACCATTCATCTGAAGGTCAATATATTTCCGCATAGCTGGTGTTGTGACTTGACAGGTTGCGCGTAGACTCAATGATCTCCTTGGAGATTTAGGACCGACATGTTGTTGAGCTTTTGCTGGATTATGATATCTGGGTTTGCGTGGCTGACAAAAACCATTTTTATGACCGATGATTTTGCACTTGCTGCAACGATGATTTTTGTACGGACAAGACTTTACAAAGTGCCACGCGCCACAATGCCAGCATGGTGATGGAGGGGTCTTCTTTGTCGTATTTTGTGAAGTTGGACGAGTATGTGTAAATTTCCGCGGAACATTAGGAGAAGTAGGTGGGTCAGGAGTAGATGATGAGAGATTTTTGCTCTTGCGTAATGCACGAATATCAGAGCTTCTCGGAGGTGTTGATTCGACCAGGTGTGTGTCTTTCTGCAGATTAATCAGCCGTTGATATTCATCAGCTATGTCATGTAATGTTAACTTGGGATTTTGTTCTAGCTGATTGAGCAGTGGAGTTCGGATATCTGTGAAACGAGGAGATTGGAGACTGCATATGAGGATCAAGGCTTTGAATTGATCATCTGTTAAGGACCTGAGTCGAAATCTCTCACATTCTCGGTTGACTGTGCCAACGTGAGTAAGAAAATCATCATTTTCATTCATTGCCAGCTTGAGGCAACGATAACGTATACTGAATAATGAGGAGTGGTCTCCGAAATGTTCACGCAGCAACTTTATTGTATCATCGAAACAATTGTCACGTGGTTTCTGTGGTAAAATTAGGTTGCAGTACCGTTCATATTCTGCCGGACCCAATTTACGTAGCAAAACTCGCACCTTCCAGGCATCGTCTTGTGAGGCGAGATCAACAGTGAATAAATCCTCATAACGTTGATACCATGTGTCAAAAGTGACATTAGCCTCTGGGTCATAATTGAACTGTGAAATACTGTTCACAATGCCGTCGACAGATGGTAGTGTGGTGAGAGCAGGCTGCTAGCCGATTGGTTGGCACTAATCTACGTTAAGGTCTAGGTCACTAATATGGGCCGTGAGAAAATATGAACAAGGCTGAGTCAACAACCAATCACAGCAAAGTTAACGTGGCAAAATATGATTCGCAGATAGAGAACTCTATTTGTCAAGGAATCCCGAAACAACCAATCAGAAGCCTGCGTTTGTCTACCTAACTTCTGATAAACAACCAATCAGATGACTGCGCTTGTCTATAATAATGTAGTTGAAATATGTATAAATACGTGTTGATTTTCATAATAAAACGATCTGTTGCTTCGCCCTTGTCTTCTGTTGTTACATTTGGTGTCGCTGCCTCCAGAAAATGAAGATCCCGTGGCCAGCTGCGTTTGAAGAAGGAGACATAAGGAGCTTCTTACGTGACTTCGAGGCTGTTGCTGAGCTGGTGGGTGTCAAGGAGCAGGCAGCGAAGGCAGTTGTCTTGGGGACGCTGTTGAGAGGCCGAGCGAAGGCTGCATATGACAGCGTAGACAGGTCAAATGGCACAGCGTCTTGGAAGAAATTGGTTGAACGACTAGTGTCCGAGTTTGACAGCGAAACAGACAGACAGCTAGCAATGCAGCAGTTCCGGTCAATGAAGCTTGGACCTGATGGAGACCCGCTAGTGTTGGCGGTGAAACTGACTAATCTACTTCGACGCGCGCTTCCCACTTTAGATGAAGAATCAGAAGCGCAGTTACTGTCTTCCCAATTCATCGAGAGTGTCCCAGACCACATTTCTCAGCGATTACAACTGGTTAACGCAACGCAGCCGATGGATATTAGCGAGCTGGCGAAGGTGACCAGACAGCTGCTGAGCACAACGGTAGCCGCTATAGACCAACCAAAACCAAACGAATATGAGCAGAAAATTGAAGCATTGCAGCGGGAAGTGGCGGCGTTAAAGTTGGCTGATAGAAAAGACCGGTGTTTTGAATGCGGTAAGCCGGGACACTGGAGAAGATACTGCCCAGAAAGGCGAAAAAGAAAAAATTTCAGACGGTATAATGCTTGTTCTTTCTTTCGTATGAACCTAGATTTAGTGGGGGCTATTGAGAAAGGGCTCTGTATTCGAAGTTGCGAGTGAATGATCGAGAAGTAGTATGTTTGATAGATACAGGGGCGGCCGTGTCGTTAATAGATAAGAATTTATGTAAGAGTGTTAGCCCGTGTTCATTGACAGTACAAACAGTAGGCGGGTATGTGTTGCGTATCACGGGTAGATCGAACTGTACGGTCGTTGTTGGTGGCTGCGAGGTGACGTTTCCTTTCATTGTTGTACCCGAACTACAGCGAACGATATTAGGAGCGGATTTTCTGCGTGAGATTGGTGCCATAATCGACACGCAAGCGAACGTGGTGGTCACGAAATACGGGCATATCAACATGTATGAGACCAGCGAGATAGCAGCGATTAAGCTGCCGACGGTACACAATGTGACAGAGTTAATTAGTAAATACGATCATCTGTTCACTGGAGATGGCGACCCATACGGTTATTGCGATAAGGTGAATCATGAAATTCCGTTAAGTGATCCGAAAGTAAGGTCATTTACAACGCGAAGAGTTCCATGTCATCTGGAAGGCGAAGTGGAGCGACAAGTGCAAGAGATGTTAAAAGATGACATTATTGAGGAAGCTGATAGCCCGTACAACTCTCCAGTGCTGTTAGTAAAAAAAGCGAATGGGAAGTATAGATTCTGTGTTGATTTTCGACAGTTAAACAGTATGACAGAGTTAAGACCGTGTGCCATGCCAACAGTGGTAGAAACTTTAGATCGCCTACAAGGTGCGAATGTGTTTTCGGTTCTCGATCTTCGCTCAGGATACTGGCAGATACCGATAAAACAAGGTGATAGAGATAAGACGGCTTTCATCGTGGGTCAGACACAATATCGATTTAAACGCATGCCGTTTGGACTAGCAGGTGCACCGTTTACGTTCAGACGACTGATGAAGCTATTACTTAGGAACTTGAAAAACGTGGAGGTTTATGGTGATGATCTCGTCATATACAGTCAAAACGAAAACGATCACGTCAACCATGTAGAAGCCGTGCTGCGACGCATCGAAGAGTTTGGACTACGCGTCAACAAAACCAAGTCCCAGATAGCCAAAAAGAATGTTACTCTGTTGGGACATAAAGTGGGAAATGGTGAGATTAAACCACTGCCGGAGAAAATTTTGACGATTAAAACGATTCCAGCCCCGAATTCAAAGAGAAAACTGAGACAATTCTTGGGTAGAGCAGCGTTTTATAGCCGCTTCGTGAAGAACTTCAATGAGATAGCAGCCCCTCTATACAGGCTACTAGGTGAGCCAAAGTTTGTTTGGTCGGAAGAATCGCAGAGGACATTCGACAGAATTAAACAGCTGCTCGACCACCAACAAATGACGCTAAAACTACCTGTGCCAGGAAGACAGTTCACAGTGTGCACAGATGCCAGTGACTACGCTATAGGTGCGGTCCTAAGACAGGACGAGGGAATCGTTGAGTATGCCAGTAGGGTTTTGACACTCGCAGAGAGAAAGTATTCAACGATAGAGAAAGAATGTTTAGCAATGGTATGGGCAGTCGACAAATGGAGACCTTATTTACTCGGCCGGCGGTTCCACATCGAAACTGATCATAAGCCGCTACAATTTTTGAAGACAGCGAGAGACCCACGGGGGAAGTTGTCACGGTGGATGTTGCGTCTTCAGGAGTACGATTTTACGATCTCACACGTTCCTGGAAGTGAAAATGTCTTGGCAGATTTGTTATCGAGACCAGAAGATGAGTCTGAGTTGCCCGAGGTCGCTTACGGAGTGCATGCAGTAGAACAAGACCCACTAAGACTTGCACGTAGGCAGAGGTTGGACGATACGCTGAATACAGTAATACAGGTGATCACCAACGGAATAGAAGTGGATCAAACTACGGCGAGTAAGGAGCTAACCACACTACTCAGACAGAGGGATCGACTCAGAGTGAATGCCTACGGGACTCTGACCTGGCGAGAGAACGACGGAAGCTGGCTGGCTGTCATACCTCAATCGTCGCGCCACGACATGATAGAAGAATGTCACCAGCTAGCGCATACAGGCGTGGCCAGAACGACCGATCTCCTAAGACAAAGTATGTACTGGCCAGGTATGAGAGAAGACGTAGCAAGATACGTACTTGGATGTCCACGGTGCCAGCTGATGAAAGGTGACCGGTGTATACGACCACCACTTCAGTCGATTCCAGTTACCGCGATAGGTGACTTGTGGTCCGTAGATGTCATGGGTCCATTTCCTCAGACATCCAATGGTAATCAGTACCTCTTGGTGATGACGGAACACGCGACACGATGGGTAGACGCCGTAGCAATCCCAGACCAACGTGCAAGAACCGTGACAGATGCAGTAGTTAGACACATTGTTGCAGACCACGGCGTACCGAAGACAATACTGACAGACCAAGGTCCCTGTTTCGAGAGTGAAGAGTTTACTTCCCGTTTGCAACAGCTGGGCATCAAGAGGATCAGAACGACCCCATACCATCCACAAACGAATGGCCTAACGGAGAGAAACAACCGTACACTGAAGGAGTGGCTGGCCTCGAAGGGCGGGAACTGGGAAACGGAGCTTCCACTGATTTTACTAACACATCGGGCTACCACTCAGGAAACAACGAAGAAGTCACCCTTCCAACTGATGTATGGTAGAAAACCACGATTACCGGTACACAATGAGACCTGGCCCATGCACCAAAAGTGGAGTACGACGAAATTAAAAGCAGAGAGGAAAGAGGCAGTCAAGAATGTAATACGGAAGCAGCGCAGTGATGTCATGAAGTCTCAGATGAAAGAAAGGACGCAGTGCATTACCTTTGCAGTCGGGGACCAAGTGAAGTGTAGAGACAGGAGATATACAGTTGGAGGCGGGCTAGGTTCACGGAAACTCCTTCCAAAGTGGGAAGGACCATACACAATCACAAAAAGACGGGGTCAAGTATATACCATCCGAAGAGGTGATAAACAGAAACGAGTTAACGCCAGTCAGCTCCAAAGATGGGTACAGTGGGACAAGCCGGTCAGTAACAATCCTCAACTAGAGGATGTAGCACCCAGAAGGTCGGAACGTCTGCGCACGAAGCTATTTGACGGGGGGACGAGTGTGGTGAGAGCAGGCTGCTAGCCGATTGGTTGGCACTAATCTACGTTAAGGTCTAGGTCACTAATATGGGCCGTGAGAAAATATGAACAAGGCTGAGTCAACAACCAATCACAGCAAAGTTAACGTGGCAAAATATGATTCGCAGATAGAGAACTCTATTTGTCAAGGAATCCCGAAACAACCAATCAGAAGCCTGCGTTTGTCTACCTAACTTCTGATAAACAACCAATCAGATGACTGCGCTTGTCTATAATAATGTAGTTGAAATATGTATAAATACGTGTTGATTTTCATAATAAAACGATCTGTTGCTTCGCCCTTGTCTTCTGTTGTTACAGTAGCATGGTATGATTGGGATTGCTTGAAGGTGAAGCTGGACCAGTCTGTTGGTTGACGAACATTTCCATTAGTTTCAATTGTTGTTCAAACAATAATTCCAATTTAGAATAATCCATAGTGAATTGTTATGTTGCTGCTGCTGAGTGGTTAATAGTAGTTTTCCCCCGTCGCCAAATTGTTATGTTCTAGTTTCCCCGTCGCCAAATTGTTATGTACTCGTCGCTAAATTATTGTTATGGACTGGTCGAGAAACTAATAGTCCTGACGCGAGAAGGCGGAAATCAGAAGACCACTAGGTTTGCGATGATACTTCTATTGTCCAAACACAAGGAGACGAAAATAAATGGTCTCACACCAAAGTGATAAGTAAGTAAAGTAAAGTAGTTGTAAAGTAAAGTAGTTCACACAAATTGAGAATGCGAATATATATAATAAATAATTCAGACAAGCGTGGGAAAGTCATTAGACAGTCTTAACATGAATGGCTAATTATAATGGAGTGTCGATCCAATTATACATAGCGAATATAGCAGACATGCCAACAAACATATATGGATATATGTAACCAAGCAACGGACTGTCAACAAACACTCATATTATATATAATATAATATAAGGAGAATACACGTTATTAAAAGAGACAAGTCCATACAAGTGAAGTGGTCACAGACTAACCGAGCAAACAGAAAGAGAGACCAACATGCACACACACACATAAATATATATATATGTGGATACATATCACATAGTATTCACGCACTATGAAGAGAACCTATTCTGTACACCTTTCCTTCAAGAATCGCGAAGCTGTGCGTTGGAAACCCAATTAAATACGTGTGCTAGTTTATGTAGTGATCATCTGATATAGCTGCATGATTGAAACACTGAGTAGTTTCGGTATTTTTGGTGAATAGGAACTCCGGTAGCCCAGTGATTTTAAGCAGGCCGTCGTATATATAAACAGACTAGCATTGATATAGACTTATTCAGGTGTGGGACCTTGTAGAACCAGGTACATGTCAAGATCTATTAAGTTCGTTCTGGTTAATCAACGTGTTATCTGCTTCCTGGTGATCTGTGCTTTATGTTTTTGGAAGTCTCTGAAAATGTGGGGGAATATACAACAACGGGACATAGCAACAAAATGCGAAACTTGAATGATGGTTATAAAACATTTATTCCGGGGATTTCTCTTCAGTGAATCAAGGATAACCCGTTTACAGCTACGCAGATGCCACATTTTCCACTCCGTATGTATACGTCTGTGTAAAAGCGCATTAATCCAAGTATTTCACATGACAAAATTTATAAGCACAGTTTGTGTATAAACTTCGATACACTGTCACTAAAAGTACACTGATCACAAATACATTTGTGAAAGTAATATTATAAAGCAGTTTTCGACGTGTCGACTCTTGTTGTGCGATTTCCATGGAAATGTGGTTCATTAACTTGAGCAATCCATTTTCTGCTTAAGGCACTGAATAGTGTCACCAGCCTGTTGTACAACTCCCAATGGCATTTCGTGTTTTCCTGTTGGGTTGTCAGCTCTCACATCTTTGAGATTTGGTAAATAAGTTCTAAATCTTTTCCCCTTGACCCTTTATTTTCCTCAACTAAACTGCACGCCAGAGCGCTTTTCCAATTAACTGAGTCTTTTTAATTTCTGTTTCGTCATCAGTAATAAGAAGTCAGACAGAGTACTAATTTATTGGGTAACTGGATTAATTGCGCTTAGTGAGGGCTGTAGTGTAGTTCCTCAAGAGCATTAACAATCCCTTACAATTTGTGAGCCTGAACCTCATTTTTGCCATATTTTAAGCCCGATTTACTCACAGTTTGGATTTCTACATTGGTTGCTTTGTTTTTAACATTTGCAAAGCGGGTTTTCGTTGTTTTTGCCTCATTATTTGTACTATTTCACACTGCTGACATTTTTTTTATTATTTTGTGTCCCATAACTTATATAACCATGGCTGGAAAACGACTCTCCTGTGCAGATGGCAGTTGCACTTCTACTCCACACCTACCAGAGGAATCGACCACATGCATGGTCTGCAAATGTTGAAGCCTAGTTTGCTCTGTGGCGTATTCATTCCCAAGAAACTAAGGCAAACTTAATTATCTTCAGTCTTCTTGGAAATATCATCGGGACCTGTCAGATATCCTTGACGACCCTTCCCCTAACCCTTCTGATCATCTATAAGCGTCTGTAACCAAAAGAGTAGTACTTACTGACCACCAAAAGAGAAAGAACACTTCAGATTCTTTCAATGTGAGTATCGTGAGCCCCTGCAAGTGCTGGTTGCTGTTGTCAAAACTGACGGAACTTTCGTAAAAATAGTTGTGGTCGTGAGGATTGACTCAGAAAGCGCAAGAGATTCTTTCACCCTACTACAAATCACCTTTGACAGAATTAGCAGAGGTGGTCGACAGAACTTCTGAGCTTACCAGACTATGCATCAGCATTTCTACAGCCTTAATTACTAACGCCACACGCGAGAAGGACCTCCATTCAGACAGTCCATTTACCGAATCAAATAGACTTGTCAGGTTCTAGGTAGGAATTTAGAGGTAGAAGTCCTCCCCGTAATAGCCCGTTTCGCTCTCAAGGAAGGCACTCAAAATATAAAACTTGTTTACCTGGAATTTGTTGGTGTCTTAGGCGTTATGCACTAATGCGCATAGCTGTGCTTGTCCTTGAATCTCTGGAACTAACCAGGCGGGATGGCACATAATAATGTCTTACGTCTCTGAGGAACCGCTACGTTGTCGCGCCCCCTATGTCACAGACCGTAACTCTGGTTGATACTGGGGCAGAAGCTAGCGGCATCCCACTTACAGCAGGAGAATGTCATCTGCTAACACTAATACAGCTGTGTGCTGCCAATGACTCATCGGTAGAAGGTTCTTAGGCTTTAATATTGGACTTTGCCTTTATTCCTGCTGGGTTTCCATCGCGGCCGAGCATTATTGTTATGGATCTATTGCACTACAATCAGTAGCTAGTGGATGCAGGCAAGCACAAGTTGATTGATCCTACCACACGAATCTCCATCTTCGTTGTTTGCACTCATAAACCCTCTCTCAAACTGGTATATTCAACCTCTGACACTTCAAGTCCATACCATGCCATAATCCAATCTCTTGCCAATATATATTCAAGTACAGTAGTTTTGTTTCTTATATTACATCTAATGTAACTAATCACACCACGACCACTGATTCTGCATGAATTCTAAGAGTCCTTGTAATATAGGATAGAATTTCTAGCCCGGCTCAGGTGAAAGGTAGAGCCAAACCGAAGAAAATAAATCAGAAAAACCATCGGATGAATGAACGGAAGAGCTGTCGGAGAGAAAACATTGGAGTGAAGAATTATCTCAAGTGTCCGTCAACCTTCGGGTGAGAGTACCTCTCAGTACATTGTTGATAGTTTTATTAGTAGCAGCAGTAGTAGTGGTTCCATCAAGCCAATTCCTTCTGGGTGACAGTCAGTCGTGCGAGTCTCACGAATACCCAATACGTTACAGATGTAACGCATAAGTTGGTTCACGGAAGCAGCACCTTGGTTGGAATGCAGTGGTTGCGGGATACCAAAGCGAATAATTCAGTTGTCAATAAGCGCCATAGCCACGGTGGCTAAATCCTGTTGCTGCAGAGGCACCACTTCATAAAAAGAGTTAGCCATTACCAAGAAGCTGGCCTCGTTTTGATATCGGTGGAGGTCGAATTATATCAGTGCTGACTCTTTGGCTCGATGCGGTGGTTAAAATGAGTACAAAATGTGTTAAGGGTGTTTGGGCGGGCTGCTCTTTCCAGCTGCAGACGCAACAGTTTTGGGAGAACTCTGAAAAATTCCAGTGAAGCAACAACCGCCGGAATCATTGGCGGATAGCATGTTCCATCCTCTTCCCACGAGCATGACATGGTAATGTATTTGGCTAATTAGATCCCGCACTCCTGCTGTTGGAACTAGGATATGGCGAGATGAATTCACTTAAACTACAAGAGGAATGTCGTCTTTTGGGTGGGGTTGACGCCGTTTTCCACAGATGCGACATGTAGCTGTAGTAAGGTCTCATGATTCCTTAAGTATCCGTTTATGTTCCGTATCATTGTCGTGGTTAGGTAGGTTATAAATCTGCATCCTCCACTTTCAGGGACGCCTAGTCAAGATCTGGCGCTGTACTGAGGAGGGCAATAAGTGTTGGGCACAAACTAGACACAATGGAGAGAGCATCGTAATTTGCATGTTGTTTTTCTGGTCTATATTCAGAAGTGAAATTAAACTCTTGTAGACGTTCTTGCCAGCGGGAAGGTTGATCCTCCTCATGACGGAAATTCTGCAACCATCGTAGCGCTCTATGAATTGTCTGAACCTGAAATTCGTCCCCCAGTAAGC
This sequence comes from Trichobilharzia regenti, assembly GCA_944472135.2. Lineage (NCBI taxonomy): Eukaryota > Metazoa > Platyhelminthes > Trematoda > Strigeidida > Schistosomatidae > Trichobilharzia > Trichobilharzia regenti. Next base: position 77,323,180 of record OX235263.1, read on the forward strand.
AATGGAAAGGTAACTTAAGAAATACACTAGGATTCTTGTCCGGCAATGAGTCGTGGAATAAAATCTTTCTATCTTATCTAACGTCAAACTAGTCCACAAAATAACTCGCATTTTAGGCGTTACCTGTGGGAAATTAGCTCAAAATCACTGAATACTAGTGCCAGCATCCAGGACGAAAGGAAAGCTCCCGGGGGTTCCAGCCTGCCTTTGAGATTCTCAGGAATCGCCTTAAATGTTGTAAAAACATCGTGTGGATGACAGGTTGATGAGCCAGTGTCTTCTAGAAACAACGCTCTCAAACTGCTCGTTGACCCTTCAGGAACAACTAGCGATTTCAGAGAATAAGTGAAAGATGACAAGTAAGGAGTTGTCCCAGCTTCTGACCTTCGCTTGTTTTAGTTATATTGTCACACTTTACAACTAAATTTCAGACAACTGTGGTACCTCTTGGAGGGGAATTTCGAATACAGAGTGTTGTGTGTGGTGCTGCAAGCTGTTCCTGGGTTGGCATACTTTCATGGCGCTGTTGGGGCGTGGCGACATGTGGCCTTGGTATGCGGATCCCAATGCGTGACACGATGAAGCGGAAGTTGGAGAAAAGACCTTGTCATCACTGCCGATTCGTTTAACCACCCGAAAGGGCCCTTGACGTAGATCGCACTTTGCTACTCGCCTCTTTTCTTCTATTTCCCTTGTAGTAGAAGTTGCACAGATCAACATCCAGACTGAATCTGAGAAACAATCGCAATCACTTACTCATATATCATTCTTCAAGGTTCGGCTATTAATGATCCATTACCTTGCTAAAATCCACCATCACCATAGCAAGACGCTGTACAGCATCCTATACAAGCACTGTCAATGACCCCAAATGGCTTACATATAGGATTCTACGTGTTAATCAACATATTTGTACGGAACAGCCATGCAGCGACAAATGGCGGCCTTGGCTGACGTGGGCGCAGTAAAACAAATCTGCGTGACAATAACCAATAATTATCTGCATTCAGTACAATTGACATCTGGTGTTAATTGCAATAAAAATGCTGACAAAATCATACAAATAAATCACTCATTTTAAATTAGTACCCGATATGAACATAAAAAAAGAACAAGATACGATGCCGCACGCAACAAAGCTATATGGAGGAATTCACTCCAAGCTTCATTTTTTCCCAGATATCTGTGATCCCCATAACGCATACTTGGTTTTTTTCGTTAATGCGAAGGCAATATTTCTTTATTTCTTACTGTGCTCCATTGAACGACTAGCTCTCAGAATGTACACATGAGCTAATGTCAGAGAGGACAGCAACTATATAACTTTTTATTTTATTTCTGAGTATATCTTGATTCCACACTGTATTTTTGGTGCAAGTATGGAATTTTCAGCAAGGATATCGATATCCAAAATTTTGCAGGCCGACTATAGATATGAGGTGTGCGTTGGCAGGGGACCGAACATCGGACCACGAACGTGGTCGCCAAGAGTTATAACCACTGTACCACCGACGCAGAAAACCCGCGAAGATATGCAAGATGGCTTATAAAAATGCGATTTAAGTTCATGTGACGCCTTAAATCAAATTCATTTGATGTAAATGATGCCTATCCATGCCTGTACAACTGGTGTGTTCTACATTGATAGGAATAAATATATATAAAAATCCTCAGGCATTTTAAGATGAAAATATCAAAGTCTCTGCATATGAGCTGCTTAATTATTAGTAGCTAAAAATTAATAGTCACTATTGGGATCTCCTTATCCTTCATGGTCACGGGTATCTCCTGATGGAGCTCAGGATACATTCGTGATCTTAGAATGAATGATTACGTAACAGGTTTACTAGTGGTAGCATGCACATTCAAGCTATTATTCGACAGAAAGGTGATACTAGCCCTTAGGAGTGTTACAATTCAGAAGGACCATCCATAGTATCCTTGACCCGTTGCACACTGAAATCATAACAAGCTGACGCCAGTTGTTGCCCTAAATAATTATGGTTTTTAAAACTCTACGTGGTAATGCAAATCACATTAGTATCATATCAGTGGCTGAAAAATATTAACTTGGATCTTCATCAAAATATATATAGTTATCGCGAGATTCTGGTTTCATTCACCATGAGATTTATTCGATCTGTCATGAACGATCTCATAGGAAACTAATAGAATACCTGCATAATTTATTTGAGTTCGTATCTTTCCTCGTAATAATTCTTCTGGAATATCAAGACACTTTTCGTACTAATGCGAATATAATTTGAGAAAATATGGCCTATTTCAACTACCGAAAACAAAAACTAATAGAACTTGCCCAATTTTCACAAAAAGAGACGCTTAAAATGCATGTATAAGCATGAACACGACAACCCATATCATGGGAGAAAGTACAGTGTAATAGCGTTTATCTTCTCACACTTTCCATACGTTACCTGATCAAATGCCTCACCAGGTTTTGTCTTTACAATTGTTTTAGTGGTTAAATTTATCCAAATTCATTACGGACATATTTAGGTTCAACGCAATATAAGTGAAAGATTGATCATTCATATTTTACGTTAAGCCCGTGTATAGCAATCGATGAAAAGACATACTAGTCGTCTAGGCTGGACTTATATAGAATGTTCTGTTAAAATTTAGCTTGGAAAGTTTTCTGTCACTAAGTTTTAATAAAATTGTGTTATATGTTATCAGATTTGATGGGAATTCCCATATCCTAGCCAGTTATATTGGTGTCCGCGTCATGTGATCCGACTGAAAAACACTCATAACATATTAGTTGCAACGATTAGTGTTTCGCGCGGACTGTATCAAAATATGTTTATAATGAGAAGGATAGGATAGTTGGAGGGTAATCTTATCTACACAAATAGTACACTTTATCTATAAGCTGCACCTCTCTGCTCAGTATAATTCAATAAAAACTTCACATCTCAGGATATCAATACAGCCTATTTTCGTGTGAAGAACAGTACATTTTCACAAAATAATTCCATCAGTACTTGGAAATCACCTGTAAATGCTGACAGAATACTCTGAGGGAACTTGCTTCAAGTACACCCTTGAACTGTGTAACTGTAAATCGCCAGATTATTTGAAGAGCTCGCTACAGTCACCGATAACATTAAGGTGTGTATTTATGTTTATTTCCTGATATATACATCATAATTGTCCGAATTTCATACATATCTTTATATGACGCCTTTACTTTATAAGACCTAAAGGTGTATTTCGAATTTTTGAACAGTAATTGCAATTTATGTATCATCTAACGCGCGCTCCTTGAATAAGACGTGCTTTTCCTCTCTAACCGGAAATATCCAATTTTGTGAATTATTCGTTTGGGAAACCTGATCTTCCTACCCGGCGAATTTTATTCAACCATTTCTTCCTCACCGAGCCTGTGTGTGGTACTTCCCGCTGTCTCGAACTACTTCCAAAGTTTCAGGTGCTAATTCTGTAGCAACATCCTCCTCACTCTTTCAAATATACAGGACTTGTGGGTCTGTTACGTGATTGCTGTGAAGCCGAATAACCTGAAAGTTGCAGTTAAAGTCAAAAGCTTTTACTTAAATACTTTAACCTTTTTTTGTGTGCTCTCTATTGTCTTTTGCTGTAAGTCTATTGGACAAAATAACAGTCTCTTATTATTTAATCACCAGTATTAATTTAGGAGTAAAATGACAACAGATTCTCACCCTAAAATAAGTAATGGGACATCATACTCTGTAGTCACCAGGGCTTCAGCCAAACTGGGCAAACAGGTGAAGCTGATGGACTCACGCATACCGGTCTTGAAGACCTCTGTGTGCTATTTGGAACGTGGCAACTCGAACTGCTGCACTTCGGTGCCAAGTTCTATGTTGAATCCAGACAGACAGACAGGTCTTGAAGACCAGGGCTGATATTCCCAGCTCGTACAAATTACCTATGCCGCCACAGTCCTACAGTGAAGCTGTGCAAAGTCAGCCGAGTGGATGTGGCTCCACCCCTGTTAACATGACTAGGTTAACATATCCGAGTGGGAAAATTGCACTAAGTGAGAACTGCATAACACCCATCCAATATCCTGATTACGAGCTAGTATAACCCAGCGATTTCCTTGAGCTCGCTTCTTGATTGTGAGGTAGAGGTTCCAGATCTTCGGTGAGCTTCTGCGTAGTAAGTCCCGCCACTCGACTGCTTTAGCTCTGGTAGACTCCAGGAGGAGTGGTGCGGGGATTGGTCGAGATGTGGTTTGTAGTATGCAGTATGTTAGGACTGTATTGCTGCCGTGAATGGAGTTTGACCTAACTCCCGTTGGTCATTCGGTGTAGTCATAAAAGCAGAATAGTAGTAGTAATAATAATAATAATGGGTTGTAGTGTAGATAATATAGGTTGAGATAAGTGGAATAATAAAGGTGACCTAAGGAAAAGATAGAGTGAGAGAAGGCAGAATAGGTCGTGGGGATTTAGTTTGTACGCTTATCCATTGACAGTGTGGTTTCAAGTTTTATGAGGATAAGCCATTGAGACACAAACCTTGCATTTCTGCATGATTGTCTAGCTTCCGCTTAAAAATCTCCAGAGATGGCGCTGTAGTCACGGCCGCCGGTAAAGCGTTCCAGAGACGGCAAACACGAAGCGAAAAGAAATGTGATCGCACTCGAGTCTTTGGTCTCTGGTGTGCTATCCTTAGCGGGTTACCTCGTGGAAGCCTATAATCACTTAATGGCAGGATGCTTTTATTTGGGTGGGCCTGGTCATTTAGGATCTTGTAGACGGTGATGAGGTCTCCCCTGTGCCTACGGTAACTAAGTGTGAAAAGACCTAATTTCTTTAGTCTTTCCTCATATGATTTGTTGCGGAGGCCGATCACCCATTTTGTCGCTCGTCTCTGGACACTTTCTAGAATGTTAGCATCCCTTTTGAGTAGCGGAGGTGCAATGATATTATGCACCTCAAGGTGTGGCCTCACATATGCCTTATATAACCTTAAGAACAGTTCGGGAGTGAGAGCTCCCAGCTGCCTATGCATAAAGTGTAAAGTTGCGTAGGCTTTGGCGACGTCCCTCGAGTAATTTCCACTGGTGTCTAGCTTTTCTGTTAGAATAAGACCTAGATCTCGCTCTGATGGAACACAACTCAAGTTCTGGCCACCAAGGGTGTAATTTACACTCTGTGACCTGCCGGAATGAAGTTGCACTACTTTGCACTTCTTTAGGTTGAAAGGCATTCCGTTAGCCAGAGCCCAGTTTCCCAGAGTTTGCAGGTCAGCCTGCAATCTATCTGAGTCTTCCGATGAGTTTATTGCTCTCCAAATCTTTACGTCGTCAGCGTAAAGAAGCGCAGAGCAGTTTAGTTGGGGGGGCAGGTCGTTGATAAAAATCAAAAACATCAACGGCCCTAGGATAGAACCCTGAGGAACCCCTGATGCCGAGGTGTGCCAGGATGATCGGATGCGGTTGACTTTGGTGCAGAATTCTCTCTCGCCTAAGTAATCTGTCAGCCATGCGAGAAGTGCTCCAGAAACACCCGCCTTGCTTATTTTGTGAAGGAGCAGACCATGGTGAACTGTGTCGAATGCTTTCGCAAAGTCGAGAAAGATCACGTGGGCTGGTACCTTTTTGTCCCAGGATAGTGTCCAATCGTTCCAAGCTAGTAGAAGATTCGTCACGCAGGATCTTCCCCTCCTGAAACCGTGCTGTGCTTCGTGAAGAAGGTTAGTCCCATCGAAGTATTTTCTCATGTGGTCGTCAATGAGACTTTCCAATATCTTCGATATCACTGGAAGTAGAGCAACTGGTCTGTAACTGGTCGCATTCTGCCGGTCACCACCCTTGAAGATAGGGGATAGGATTGCTCGTTTCCATTCACATGGAAGTTTCCCTACATCAAGGGAGTGTTGGAACAGATCACTTAGGGGTTGGCAGAGACTTTCTGAACACTGCTTCAGGACAGATGGTCTGATGTCATCACAACCTGAAGACTTTCCCGAAGCCAACCTTCCCAATTTTGCAAGTACCATAGCCGGGGTAATTTGAAATGTACCCAGCAGGTTTTCACGTGTTGGTTTTGCGATGTAATCTGGATGTTCTGTGGGGGTAATATCCTCGTTACTGTTTAGTTGCCTGTGAAAGGCTAGGCTGAATGTCTCTGCCATTTCAAGACTAGTAAGAGATTTCCCATCAGAACCCACTAGATTGCATGCTCCCTGGTTGGTCGGTTTTCTTTCGGACATAAACCTGTATAGGCTTTTGGGGTTCACGAGAAGCTTATTGGCGAGGTCTCCCTGAAATGTCCTTCTATCGCTCCGGACTCGTATGTTACATCGATTCCTGAGTTCAAGGTACACTTCATGTTCGGGTTGACTCTTCGATCGTCGCCACGCAAACCAGGCTTTTCGCTTCGCCTGCAGAAGGCGTTGTGTCCCCCTTTTAGCCATGATCGTTGCTTCCTAGCTTTTGGTGTGACTAAAGGAACAGTGTCTGAGACCGCCTGGTGAATGATCTCCTTTACCACTCTCCAGTGTTCTTCAACTGTTAGCTCTGTCCATTTTTTAGGCCAATTTGCTTCAGACAGAAGTCTTCGCATTTTGGTGTAGTTGGCTTTGTTATAACACAGATAGGGCTGTGTATTGTCCCACTGTAAGCGCTCGCGGAGGACTATGTCGAATACTATGACCGCGTGGTCACTACTACCTATGGGAGTCGTGATCTGAACGTTTTCCACTAGTAGCTGGTCACTAGTGAGCACGTAATCCAGTCTAGAAGACTTCCCATCAGGGCCCCATCTAGTATCCATCTTGACATTTTCAGTGAATCCAGCCTTCCTGATGGTATGCAGCAGATTTCGATCAAATCTATCATGGGCTTTTCCCGACACCAAGTTAAGAGATGGGGCATTGAAGTCACCAGCTATGACAATTTGATCATAACCCATGTCTTGAGTTGCTGAGATTGTATTTAGCAGTACCTGGTTGTGGTCTGCTCCACATGAAGGTGATCGATAAATGCTGCCCACTAGATATTTGCAGTACCCAACGGTGAAGTGGCACCATATGGAGTCAGGGAGCTCTGTGAGGGGAGGGTCCATCGCGTGAACACATCTGAGCTGTTTGTCGACGTATATGGCGACTCCACCTCCTTCTTTCAGGTCCCTATCTCGCCTGACTAGGACCATATCATTTATACTGACTTCGCTGTCTGCCACCGTAGGGGTTAGCCAGGTTTCCGTCAGTATTATGATTTTGGAGTTCAGTTGTGATTGTAGGTGTCTAAGTTCAGCTATTTTGCCTCTTAGCCCTCTCACATTACTGTACAGGCAACTGGTAGTCAGTCTCACCACTTCCCCGTATTGGGGGGTAGTTGACTTGATATTGGCTATCGGTTGAGGGGTTATCCTACGAACTAGTTGGCCGATTCCCCGGGAACCGGCCTGTTGGCGTTTTTTTCTTCTAGTTCAGTCGGAGCACTCGGATGACACTGGCTATCATCGTCCGTGCTGCACCGCTGTAGTGTGACTAGGGGTTGAGGATTTTTTTTAACTACGCTTTGTTCTCTCCTTTGAGTGCGAGGCCGGCTCTCGCAGCAGCGAATGTGTTTGCTGACCTTGTCCTTGGTCTCGTACCATCTTTGGAGAGCGGTAGTCAACTGGTCTTGGGAGCTGAACTTGACAGCTAACAGACGTGGCGAGTTAATTGACATAAGATGAGTGGGTCGAGGCAGTCTATAAATAGAGACAGCCCCTGAACTCCCAGGGCCATCTGGGATGCCAACCATCTCCATTGTTGTACATCATGACAATGCTTTTCGCAGGCGTTCCCAGTTACCAGTTCGGGAATGCCATGCACAACCATGGAGGCAGAAGGAATGAGCTCTGGCGACTCCCTCGCCATTTGTCTTTCCTTCCACGGCCTGTCTGGCTTAACGCGTATGTTACAGGCCCTCCCTATAGAAAGGACTTGAGAAGCCAGTAACACTTTTTCAACATCCTCAGTAGAGCCCAATGTTACCCTCAGTGGGGATGGTTTGCCTTCAGGTGCAGCAGTGCCCTTGTACAATCTGCATAGATTTACTGGTTGGATGTCCAAACCCAGTGTGCTGCACAAGATGGACCACTGTTCCTGATCAAATAGGGCCCTATCTTTCAGCAGACTACTGCTACAGTCTGGTACATTAAAGAGGATTACACAATTTGATCTACTAACCGTGGGCTTGGGCTCGGTCCTCGCACATTTGTGATTTCCTTTAAGACCGTTTTGGTTCGTCTGGTTCGACTGGGTATTTTTTTGTGTCTCAGTGCTGTGGCCAATATTACTGGCAGACGAGAGGGGTCTTTTTCCAACGACGGAGACCCGTGGTTCTCCAGCCTCTGTGTCTGGAGCGGTTATGTCAAGAGTTACAGGTTTAACCAGTGAGGATTTTGGTATCCCCGGTTTACGCGCATTTGTACTAATTTCCGGATTGGTGCTGGTCGAACATTTCATATTTTTCCCCGCTACTTCTGCGCCATCTTTAGTTTTCAAAGGACTACGCGAGGCTACATCAGGACGGCAACTCGGGCATATGTACCAGAACCATTGGCATGGGTTTTTACGCATAAAGTCATAATATGCTTTTGGTACCCCATTGTCGCATCTGCAATGCACCCATCGCTTGCAAAAGTTACATTCGAAAGCAGAGTCTGCTTGTTCGACAACAGAAGCGCAGACCTTGCAGTCGTCTGCCTTCTTGGGGAGCGTTCTTGTCGTCTTGCGACGTCGTGAACGTTTCTTTTTGGCCTTCCTTAAATTAAATAATCCCCATGGTAGACCATGAAACAAATAGGAAGGCCAAAAAGAAACGTTCACGACGTCGCAAGACGACAAGAACGCTCCCCAAGAAGGCAGACGACTGCAAGGTCTGCGCTTCTGTTGTCGAACAAGCAGACTCTGCTTTCGAATGTAACTTTTGCAAGCGATGGGTGCATTGCAGATGCGACAATGGGGTACCAAAAGCATATTATGACTTTATGCGTAAAAACCCATGCCAATGGTTCTGGTACATATGCCCGAGTTGCCGTCCTGATGTAGCCTCGCGTAGTCCTTTGAAAACTAAAGATGGCGCAGAAGTAGCGGGGAAAAATATGAAATGTTCGACCAGCACCAATCCGGAAATTAGTACAAATGCGCGTAAACCGGGGATACCAAAATCCTCACTGGTTAAACTTGTAACTCTTGACATAACCGCTCCAGACACAGAGGCTGGAGAACCACGGGTTTCCGTCGTTGGAAAAAGACCCCTCTCGTCTGCCAGTAATATTGGCCACAGCACTGAGACACAAAAAATACCCAGTCGCACCAGACGAACCAAAACGGTCTTAAAGGAAATCACAAATGTGCGAGGACCGAGCCCAAGCCCACGGTTAGTAGATCAAATTGTGTAATCCTCTTTAATGTACCAGACTGTAGCAGTAGTCTGCTGAAAGATAGGGCCCTATTTGATCAGGAACAGTGGTCCATCTTGTGCAGCACACTGGGTTTGGACATCCAACCAGTAAATCTATGCAGATTGTATAGGGGCACTGCTGCACCTGAAGGCAAACCATCCCCACTGAGGGTAACATTGGGCTCTACTGAGGATGTTGAAAAAGTGTTACTGGCTTCTCAAGTCCTTTCTATAGGGAGGGCCTGTAACATACGCGTTAAGCCAGACAGGCCGTGGAAGGAAAGACAAATGGCGAGGGAGTCGCCAGAGCTCATTCCTTCTGCCTCCATGGTTGTGCATGGCATTCCCGAACTGGTAACTGGGAACGCCTGCGAAAAGCATTGTCATGATGTACAACAATGGAGATGGTTGGCATCCCAGATGGCCCTGGGAGTTCAGGGGCTGTCTCTATTTATAGACTGCCTCGACCCACTCATCTTATGTCAATTAACTCGCCACGTCTGTTAGCTGTCAAGTTCAGCTCCCAAGACCAGTTGACTACCGCTCTCCAAAGATGGTACGAGACCAAGGACAAGGTCAGCAAACACATTCGCTGCTGCGAGAGCCGGCCTCGCACTCAAAGGAGAGAACAAAGCGTAGTTAAAAAAAATCCTCAACCCCTAGTCACACTACAGCGGTGCAGCACGGACGATGATAGCCAGTGTCATCCGAGTGCTCCGACTGAACTAGAAGAAAAAAACGCCAACAGGCCGGTTCCTGGGGAATCGGCCAACTAGTTCGTAGGATAACTCCTCAACCGATAGCCAATATCAAGTCAACTACCCCCCAATACGGGGAAGTGGTGAGACTGACTACCAGTTGCCTGTACAGTAATGTGAGAGGGCTAAGAGGCAAAATAGCTGAACTTAGACACCTACAATCACAACTGAACTCCAAAATCATAATACTGACGGAAACCTGGCTAACCCCTACGGTGGCAGACAGCGAAGTCAGTATAAATGATATGGTCCTAGTCAGGCGAGATAGGGACCTGAAAGAAGGAGGTGGAGTCGCCATATACGTCGACAAACAGCTCAGATGTGTTCACGCGATGGACCCTCCCCTCACAGAGCTCCCTGACTCCATATGGTGCCACTTCACCGTTGGGTACTGCAAATATCTAGTGGGCAGCATTTATCGATCACCTTCATGTGGAGCAGACCACAACCAGGTACTGCTAAATACAATCTCAGCAACTCAAGACATGGGTTATGATCAAATTGTCATAGCTGGTGACTTCAATGCCCCATCTCTTAACTTGGTGTCGGGAAAAGCCCATGATAGATTTGATCGAAATCTGCTGCATACCATCAGGAAGGCTGGATTCACTGAAAATGTCAAGATGGATACTAGATGGGGCCCTGATGGGAAGTCTTCTAGACTGGATTACGTGCTCACTAGTGACCAGCTACTAGTGGAAAACGTTCAGATCACGACTCCCATAGGTAGTAGTGACCACGCGGTCATAGTATTCGACATAGTCCTCCGCGAGCGCTTACAGTGGGACAATACACAGCCCTATCTGTGTTATAACAAAGCCAACTACACCAAAATGCGAAGACTTCTGTCTGAAGCAAATTGGCCTAAAAAATGGACAGAGCTAACAGTAGAAGAACACTGGAGAGTGGTAAAGGAGATCATTCACCAGGCGGTCTCAGACACTGTTCCTTTAGTCACACCAAAAGCTAGGAAGCAACGATCATGGCTAAAAAGGGGGACACAACGCCTTCTGCAGGCGAAGCGAAAAGCCTGGTTTGCGTGGCGACGATCGAAGAGTCAACCCGAACATGAAGTGTACCTTGAACTCAGGAATCGATGTAACATACGAGTCCGGAGCGATAGAAGGACATTTCAGGGAGACCTCGCCAATAAGCTTCTCGTGAACCCCAAAAGCCTATACAGGTTTATGTCCGAAAGAAAACCGACCAACCAGGGAGCATGCAATCTAGTGGGTTCTGATGGGAAATCTCTTACTAGTCTTGAAATGGCAGAGACATTCAGCCTAGCCTTTCACAGGCAACTAAACAGTAACGAGGATATTACCCCCACAGAACATCCAGATTACATCGCAAAACCAACACGTGAAAACCTGCTGGGTACATTTCAAATTACCCCGGCTATGGTACTTGCAAAATTGGGAAGGTTGGCTTCGGGAAAGTCTTCAGGTTGTGATGACATCAGACCATCTGTCCTGAAGCAGTGTTCAGAAAGTCTCTGCCAACCCCTAAGTGATCTGTTCCAACACTCCCTTGATGTAGGGAAACTTCCATGTGAATGGAAACGAGCAATCCTATCCCCTATCTTCAAGGGTGGTGACCGGCAGAATGCGACCAGTTACAGACCAGTTGCTCTACTTCCAGTGATATCGAAGATATTGGAAAGTCTCATTGACGACCACATGAGAAAATACTTCGATGGGACTAACCTTCTTCACGAAGCACAGCACGGTTTCAGGAGGGGAAGATCCTGCGTGACGAATCTTCTACTAGCTTGGAACGATTGGACACTATCCTGGGACAAAAAGGTACCAGCCCACGTGATCTTTCTCGACTTTGCGAAAGCATTCGACACAGTTCACCATGGTCTGCTCCTTCACAAAATAAGCAAGGCGGGTGTTTCTGGAGCACTTCTCGCATGGCTGACAGATTACTTAGGCAAGAGAGAATTCTGCACCAAAGTCAACCGCATCCGATCATCCTGGCACACCTCGGCATCAGGGGTTCCTCAGGGTTCTATCCTAGGGCCGTTGATGTTTTTGATTTTTATCAACGACCTGCCCCCCCAACTAAACTGCTCTGCGCTTCTTTACGCTGACGACGTAAAGATTTGGAGAGCAATAAACTCATCGGAAGACTCAGATAGATTGCAGGCTGACCTGCAAACTCTGGGAAACTGGGCTCTGGCTAACGGAATGCCTTTCAACCTAAAGAAGTGCAAAGTAGTGCAACTTCATTCGGGCAGGTCACAGAGTGTAGATTACACCCTTGGTGGCCAGAACTTGAGTTGTGTTCAATCAGAGCGAGACCTAGGTCTTATTCTAACAGAAAAGCTGGACACCAGTAGAAATTACTCGAGGGACGTCGCCAAAGCCTACGCAACTTTACACTTTATGCATAGGCAGCTGGGAGCTCTCACTCCCGAACTGTTCTTAAGGTTATATAAGGCATATGTGAGGCCACACCTTGAGGTGCATAATATCATTGCACCTCCGCTACTCAAAAGGGATGCTAACATTCTAGAAAGTGTCCAGAGACGAGCGACAAAATGGGTGATCGGCCTCCGCAACAAATCATATGAGGAAAGACTAAAGAAATTAGGTCTTTTCACACTTAGTTACCGAAGGCACAGGGGAGACCTCATCACCGTCTACAAGATCCTAAATGACCAGGCCCACCCAAATAAAAGCATCCTGCCATTAAGTGACTATAGGCTTCCACGAGGTAATTTCAATGGCCTATCCGCCTTCAAAAGTTCAAATCAACAACTCTGACCAATCTTATGCGGGATAGTTTATCCAAAAAATTGATGTCCTCATTATAGGCATCCACGGTGAAATAAGAATAAAATTTGTGCAGTGTGGTAGAGTATAATTCATTACGTCATCAGTAAACATTATACCAATCAAATCAAGCGATGAAAAATAATAGAATTATATAAACGAAGTTAGGAAGTTGTGTGAGTACCTTGATATTATTGTGAGCAATAAATTGTACTCAAAACGTCATCAGAAAACATTACTGTTTAACACTGTGAAACTTTATCAGAACAAATTTTACCCGTAATGGAATTTACGGTGAAATTAGCAAACCAGTAGATTTCACTGAGTTTGCTGGTGAACTATTCGCCGAGTTGTAGGTCTTAAGCTGGGGTAAATGAGACATGGAACCATGGAACTCACTTGCAAGTTGAACAATTTGATTGAGGTGATGGTGAAGCAAACTTGAGTAGACTTAGTCTAGGCTACATGTTTTTTTAGGGGAGGTAAATTTAAATGAATGTTATGTTTTCTTATGCATTAATTGGAAACTAGTGATATTGGAGTCCAATATGTTGTTCGCTAATCGTCATAAAGATTTTGTTGAACTGCGATACACTTCGTTCTGACATTTTCCTGCAATTGTTGTCATTTTTCCTAATATCCGGAAAATGCCGCGTAGTCGCACTTGAGTGTTGTTTATTTTTCTCTGGGTGTTGTCGGATTTCTGTTACGGCAGAGCTTTGTTTGAAACATGAAGCAGAGCATTATCAAGTAGGTGATGTCATTTATGATGTAAGAAGGCTGTTCACATGAACATGTTGAAATAGAGGGACAGTCGTATTATTCGGCCATCCTGTTTTCACGCAGTGTAGCCTCATTTGTAATTTCTGAGTGACTGACTTATTAACGGTGATCTTGGTGCTAAAATGCTAATTAGCTTAGGTTTCCGTTCATCCGAAGCACACAGAATTTGGGAAAACAAGTTTCATGTAACTACAATGGACGAATTTGTGTCAGGGATAAAACGACAAACTGTATATTGGTGAAAATTTTATAGCACATATTCACTTACCGATTTCATCCAACATACTTGCACGTTGGAGCTGTTCTTAGATTGATTAACTTTCGGCATTTCGATTTCTTATGAAATATTCAGATTTCTGATGTTACTTTGACTCATAAAATTAACTATCTTCCATACATATACGATACACTAAGTATTTTTCTAGGCATTCATTAGCAGCTTGTTTGTGTTGAGTTTTCTTCGCATTAGGGAATTAATTTCACCATATAATCTTATCTGAACTGTACTTGCAGTTTTATAATCTTTCCAATGTTAACTTTTTGGACATAAAATTTTCCAAAATAACTAAATCGGTAAAACTCCTACTTCTAAATCTAATGTTTGAATTTAACAAATAAAAAATGAATGATCACTACTCACACTTGAAGACAATGGATATATATATATATATATATATCGCCAATTCAGAGAAAGTTTATTTAATGAGTATGTGCTGACGACACTAATCAAGATACTATCACTAATTTTTTAGTTTACTCCTTTCTAATGACTTGCTTCAGAATACATATCGTGTGGTGTGATGATTTATCTAAGTGTGGGATGTTAGCGATATTTTTAAGACCTCAGTGGTGACGAGTGTGGGCTATTCAACTCTGTCTATGGAGTTGAGTGATAGTCGTCTTGCTGAAATGGTTGGTTGGGTTCAGTTTTTCGGGACCGAAAGGAATCAGATAATCATCACCCCTGCTGTTCTCAATGTTTGGGGACGATTTAGACAGGCGCAGTGGCTCATCTATCTAGTCGTTGGACTTTAATAATGGGACCATAGGTTTGAATCTCGCTCTGACTATACTTCAGCCTGGACAACTGGGTAGCATCGATAACTCTCAAAAGACGAGTGTGGCTCATGGGCTAGAATACGAAAGGCCTGTTGCAGCATACCAAATTACATATGTAGGGAATACGAGGTTTATTATTTTAAACGTCTTCCGATTTGATCTGTCCAAAGATTGTCTTCGTCATATTATGTAGTTCCAAGGCAAGGAATCCCCCGTACTATACACTGTTGTAGATGCCAACTGTGGATTATCCCTAAACCTATGGCGGACTGACTCACTGTTCACTGCTGTATGATTCTCACTGTGTGTTTTTGTTATGTAGTAGCTGAGTGGTTAATACTAGTTTTCCCCGTCGCCAATTATGTTATGTACTCGTCGAGTAGTTAATAGTCCTGACGCGGAAAGAGGGAAATCAGAAGACCACCAGGTTTACGATGATACTTGTATTTTCCAGACAAGGGAAATAAATGTCACACAAGTTTGTGAGTGGAATAGTACGAATGTACGAACAAGTGTGTAAACACAAGAATATATAAAAGTGCCCAATACTAAAGTATATATGAAAATGGCTAATACGCATGAACCAATAGATGGCAGTCTTAACATGATTGGTTGTAATGTCATGTGACAACAAGGTCATACATGTTTATTTAGTTAGTGGACAGACAAGAGCATATTGTCAGCTATAGTGGAATATCGATCCATATACACATAGCAAAATATAGCAGACTGTCAAAAACAAAACACACATCATGTGGATACATATCAGTTTTACATCTAGTAACAGTTTATTTTCTTTTCTTTTCCTCTGTTCAGGATTTCTTCCCCATTATAAAAAATGCGCTTCCTCAGGGATTATATTTACCTTATAAAACTTTTGATTCGTTTCTATGCACCAGATTTATTTACAATTAAACCGGATAGAAAATTTATTCATCAATCATCCATTATCACTGGATGTATTATTTGGTTATTTGAATTAATTTCAAACATCTATACCACTGTTGTATTAGAACCAATTTTAAATTGTTTTTCTTTATATCTTGGTGGGCGGAAAAATTTCGGTCGAACTCTAGTAGCGCTTGTTTTAACTTATTTATGCTTAATTATTAGCTTGTTGTACATTTATCTGATACCTCGACGTCTTTCTATCCTCTATTCATGTTATGTGTATTTTGAATATAATTCACTTAAGTGTAGCGCATATTGTGAAGGTTTTTGGCTTATTTTACATTTCGTATGCAGTCATTTATTAATTATAAATGTATACTTTCATTACTTATGCGCTATATTTATTAATCCTGGTACTGTTCCAAATATTCTGCCATCAAATCATTTAAATCATTCTTATAATACAGTGTGTACACGTTGTTTTATTACACGTCCTATGCGAGCGCATCATTGTGTTGTATGCAAAAAGTGTATTCTACGCATGGATCATCATTGTCCATGGACAGCTAATTGTATTGGCTTATATACTCATCGTCATTTTTATTTAGTATTAATATATATGAGTATTGGTGGAATATATTTACTAACTGTCGGTTGGTCAGATTTTAAAAGTTATCTAACCGAAGAGAAACAACATCAAGTAAGCTTTGTTTATTGTTTTGTTTGTGTGTGTGTTTATGATCGATTAAATATGCTATTTCAATAGTTTTGACAATGTGACTGTTATTTATGTCAATTATTTTACAATTGTATGGAGGATTTCATCATGAGCTGACATCAGTTAGAGAACCACTGGAAAACCTGGGAGTACTGGACAGCTGTTTCGTCCTAGTTTGGGACTCTTCATCAGTATGCACCCACCGGGTTTTGAACCCAGGACCCTCCTGGTTACAAGCCAAGAGACCTCATAGACCATTGAGCCACTGGGACCCTATCCAATGGTTCTTGAATTCTAACTTCTGCCAATTCACGACACAGCGCGACCATTTCGCAATGTCTTTATCGATGAGTTACTGCCTCATTTTTGACCTGCTGTACCCTACTGGTCACGGCTTCCCACTAGAACCCCAGGTTAACTGCCTGAATAGGGCCCGTCGCTAGTGAGCATCAGACTAATTTTCAAGTATTGCTTTTGTAGGGATTTTGTTCGATTGTATGGAGGATTTCATCATGAGCTGACATTAGTTGGAGAACCATTGGAAAACCTGGGGTACTGGACAGCTGTTTCGTCCTAGTTTGGGACTCTTCAGCAATACGCACCCACCGGGGTTTGAATTATTTTACGCTTGGAATAGACCCTGGAGCGAGTTGATCATCAACCTAATTTCTGTGTATGGGTTCCTTGAACGGACATCTAGATATCACCATTACTACTAACTCGAAGTTACTTTACACTCATGACCATCAGTAGAATTGAGGATGCACTTTGCGCCTTATTTAAAATTTGTCAGCTGGATGTTCATGCCATCTAGTGATGACAAGTGGTGGTGTAACGACAGAAGACAAGGGCCAGGCGACAGATCGTTTACTAGATTTTTATATACGTTATTAATAGCGTTATTGTTACCAGAGAAGCAAGTCTTCTGATTAGTTGTTTTCTCGCTGAAAGTTATTCTGTCATCTCTTTGTGGCCGTTTGTTTGAAGGTCAGACCATATATCTGCGAGTCGTATCCGCCCACGTTAAGCCTGCTGTTATTGGTTGTTGGGTTAGTCTTTGTTCTTGTTTTTTTCTCATGACCTCGATTTGGGACGTGAACATTGACATAAATTGCTGTCTACCAATTTCGGCTAGCAGATAACTCTCACCACAGTGGTACTGGAATTACAGTTCAAACCTGCACCCATCGATTGAGACGCCAAAGTAGTATCCACTGCATTACTGAGCCACGAAACGCACATCTTGGACTCCACTGTTAACCACCACCGAACAAATAATTAGTGTTATTTGACTAAATCTCATCTATTGTGTTCGCAGACAGTTCAAAATTGTATGTGACAAACACTAATTTTTTGACCGTTAACTCTATTTTGGTGTTGGATGATAAAAATTAAATAAAATACATTTTAACTGTTTGAAAGTGCTCCATCGTAAATTAAAAGATATGTGGATTGAAAGGCCAGATACGGAACTAGTGGAATCATTAAATTTTTGCTGTACAGTAGTTCGCTAATGAATAGAAGTTTCTAATAGATGGCCTAACCTTTAATATTGAGAAGAAAACTACGGTGCTTGATTACAAGATACTGATTGACTGAGTTGGAACACAGAATTTCACACAAAAGTGCATCAGTTCAAGTTGCTGCATCTATGCAGCATACAAAATTAGAGAAAAGAACGAAAAAGAAACTCGAAATGTGCAGGAGGAAGAGTAGTAACAAGGGGAAAAACATTAGGTTTGAATAGATACGGGAGATAACAAAGGATAAATGAATCTGGACCATTGGGAACGGTTTTTAGTCTCAAACTATTGATTCTAAGACCAGGCGAATCCCAACCAGGCAGTCTACACCTCTGTATGTAGCTGGAACAAAGCAACTGAAAATTTTTGATATGACCACCCTCTAACTCTTCCAGTTTAATCCCAACTCAGCTAACATTGCTCATCGAGAAAGCTTGTAGCTCAGCTTGGGCAGCATGCGTTTCAATCGATGTGTCTTCAAGACCTAAAATTATGTGTAAAACAGGATGTAACACTGAATTTGTGTTTGGTATTTCAATCGAGATTAATACAATCTCAAGAATGTCAATATACCTTGGAGAATTTCGTATGCGCATTATTATAAAAGGTAGACTACTACAATGCTTTGTTTTAAACCCCTATTCCACTGTTACATTCTCTTCTCAGTGAAACAGACATCAAATATATAATATTGTGAGATTAAACAATTTAGTCTACACCCGCGACACTGAATGGTTGTGTGGCGTGTAATACTGAAAAGATTTATAAGTAGCATGTAGATACAGACATAAGTATGTAAATTATCTGTAAGTACCTTGAATAGCGAAGAGGTGGATTTAATGACGAAGAGAAGAAATGGATATGGACACCATGGAAGAAAGATAAAGCAGCACAATATCGGAGACATGTGCAAACTGTGGACGTATTCTGCCTATATGTGTTTATCGAGTTGCCGATGAATAATTCCATTGCCATGTCCTCTTGTGTTCTACCGTTGCAGCTGGATCTGTTAGTTTTCCAAATTACGGCTTTTTATCACCATTTCTGTTCAAAATGTTGTATGAAGTTGATGTCAGGGGAAAACTATCTTATATGTCTTATTAATATAAATAATTTCCATACTAATTTGTGCCTTTCTTTGTTTAGCTCAGCGTGTAGTGGTTTGTAATGGCAACAAACCAGTTTGTTTCCAAACGTTGGTTTGCAAGGGGCTGAATAATTTGAAGATTGGTCACGAAATGATTTCAATCAGAGAATTACTGAAGACTAGGGAGTACCGGAGAGCTGTTTTGTCTTTGTTTTGCTCTGTTTAGCAGTACTCACCCATGATTCTACTAGAGATTGCAGTCATTGGATTCCGTCCCACTGGCTCTATGGCATACAAGATCACCTTGTAACCTGACGGTCCTGGGTTTGATTCCCACTGGAGTCATGAGTGCGTACCGTTGAAGAGTCCAGAATAGCGACGAAACAGCCCTCCGGTACTCCATGTCTGTCTGTCTGTTTTCGACATAGAACTTTGCACATATGTGAGGCAGTTCAAGTCGCCACACTCCATGTAGCACACAAAGCAACAGAAGAAAGTACAAGAAATGCACAGTAGAGACAGTAAACAGAGGTGTGAGACAAAGAAATAGAAGTAACGAAGAACAAAACAGTTTTATTGGAAATCATAACTCACAAGGAGTGGATGCATCTGCACCAGCCATTGAGAACGATTTTGAGCCATGTCATCAATTGTTTCCAACCATTGGTTTTTACCGTCACGAGGACCCCAACCAGGAAGTCTACACCTTCCTACGTGGCTTAGACTAACTGTTGTAGATTTCATTGACTGATGCCATGTTTTGGTTTGACCGCCGCTAGCTTTTTTCCAGCCTGACCCTAAATCAGCTAACATTGCCCGTCGAGGAAGGCGATGACTAGGCATACGTAACACATGTCCTAACCATCTCAGTCTTTGTAACTCCACGACTTCGTCGATTGATTTCCCCTGTTTACCTAGAACTGGACGCCTAACCTCAAAGTTGCTCACCTTATTATGCCACTTTTTACGGGAAATAGAGCGCAGGCACCTATGATCAAAGACAGCTAATCTTTTCATGTCTTCCACTCTCAGTGGCCAGGTCTCACAGCCATAAAGGAGGACGGAGCGGACTGATGAGCAGTACACACGCCCTTTGGTCGATAGTCGAATATCACGTCTACGCCAGAGTCGGCGTAAACTGACAAATGCGAAACGAGCCCTCTGTATTCGTGCTGAGATTTCGTCAGAGATCAACCCGTTGGAAAAGGCTGATGGTACTTCCCAAATAAGTGAAGCGGTCAACGTGCTCTACCACTTCACTTCCTATTTTTAAACTAGGCGTCGATGTAGTCCAGTCCTGTAACATCATCTTGCATTTGGCGGGAGCGAATCGCATGCCAAACATTCGTAGATTGCGGCTCAAGGTGTTTAGAAGACTCTGCATTTCGTCAGCGTCTTCGCCTAGAAGGACTATATCGTCTGCATATTCCAAGTCAACGAGATTATTCCCTGGTAGCAAGTCAATCCCTGAGTCGCTGAAGTCACCTAGGGTTAAGTCCATTAACACATCTATGATGAAGTTGAATAGAAAAGAGGATAATGGGCATCCTTGACGGACACCACTGGTCGTCATCAGTTCAGATGACAGCTCGCCGTAAGCCCTCACCTGGCTGTATGAGTACGAGTAGAGTGCCTTAATCAGTGCAATATATTTTCTCGGAATTCCCTTTACAGCCAAGCATCTCCAGAGAACTTCCCGATCGACAGAGTCGAATGCTGCCTTTAGGTCAAGAAATATAATGACTGTTGGACGCCGGTAGGAATGCCTATGTTCTAGAATCTGTCGGAGGGTGAAGATATGATCAATACACCCTCTTCCTGGTCTAAAGCCTGCCTGGCTCTCTCGTGTTTGTGCTTCCCGAGCACCACTCAGTCTACGCATGATTATTGAGCCTAAGACTTTAGATACTATATTAGTCAAGCTAATCCCTCTGTGATTATCACAGGAAGACTTGTCTCCCTTCTTGTATATGGGGATAATCAGTGACTTACACCAACCCGATGGGACTTCTTCTGATTCCCAGACGCTGCCTAGTACCTCAGTTAATCCGGACAGTAAGCTGTCTCCACCGTACTTAAATACCTCTGGAGTCATTCCATCAGGTCCCGCTGCTTTGCCTAGTTTCAGATTGGTGACAGCTTTAGTAACCTCAGTTAGGGACGGAGGACCTGTGTCTATATCCCATTCAGGGAGGTGTTGGATGCTCGGAAGGTTGAGCGTGGCTGTGGGCAAATTAAACTGCTCCTCATAATGCTCTTTCCAACGATCCAGTCGTCTATCCTGGGAGCTAATTATAGTGCCATTTTTTTCCGAGATTGTCTCACTAATGATTTGTCTTCTCCCACCCGTTTCCCTGATGAGTCTAAAGAGTTGCCTGGTGTTGCCTATCCTCGAAGCTTTCTCCATCTCTTTGGCTTTTGTCGCCCACCACTGTTCACGGTCCTTGCGGAGACTTTTCGTAAGTTTCCTCTTGTGCAGCTTTCGCTCCTCATTGAATTCGGAGCTCGCCGGAATAAGTCTTCTAGCATCTATCAGTTCGGATGAGGCGGTGGAGATCCAGTGGTTTTTACTCACCTTTGGGTTTACCTTATTCACAGCTTTTACAGCTGTATCTATGGCTGCCTGGATATTTTTCCAAGCTTCTTCAGGGTGAGCACAGCTGTCGAACACAGATATGTGTTTAGCTAGTTCTTCCTGAAATACGGATTTAGTTTCCTGATCGAGCTGGGGACGTGATGGTTTTACCGCCAGCTGTTTCCTACGTCCGTTCAGTCGTAAGCACACACGAGCGCGGACCAGTGCATGGTCGGTATCTACGCACGTGTTCCAGAAGGAGCGACAATCTCCTACCGACCCACGCCAACGATAGCTTATTGCTATGTGGTCTATTTGTGTCCAGCGTTGGTTTGATGAAGGGGGTCTCCAAGTCAAACAGTGTCTCTCCTTGTGTTTGAAGTTAGTGCTTACAAGAAACAAATGATTATCAGAACAGAACTGTAGGAGACGGTCACCGTTGTCGGTTCGCTGGCACGGAACTCCATAGGTGCCACCGACATCCTTCTCAGATTGACACAATTTCCCTACTTGAGCGTTAAAGTCACCAGCTAGAACGACTATGTCTGAGCGTTTAGCCTTTCGCACCAAACTAGACAGCTTTTGGTAGAACTCATCCTTCGTTTCATCTGAACTGCAGTCAGTGGGGGCGTAGGCGGAGATTACGAAAAGGCATCGGCGAGTAGTGCAGTCCTTTTTCCTATTTACTGATCCGTTCAGACGGACAGCACACATTCGGCTATCTACCGGGATCCAGTCAAGCAATGTCTTTTCTGCCCTAGTACTCAAAGCTATCCCTACACCAGCTAATCCTCGTGAACTAGCTGTGGCATCTCCTGACACCCTCAAGGTGAATTTTGCAGATTCAACCTGTTGGCCAGGTGGGGTTAGGTGAATAACCACACTTGGGTCTTGTATGCGTGTTTCTGAAACACAACATACATCAATGGCTCGGGACACCAGGGTCTTGGCTAGTGATGCTTGTTGTCCTATTTGGCAAAGTGTCCTAACATTAAAAGCTCCTATATGAAATTGGTGGCGCGGCTTTAAGAGGCTGTCGGTGGTGGTTTTTTGGCTTCCATCGTTTTTAGTGGACGCAGAGTGGAGAGGAAGTGGAGAGCTATCAAGTCGAGGAGTTGCATCAGTGGAAGGAAGGCAAGATGATAGAGATGAAGATGAAAACAAAGATGAGTGAGTAATAGAGAGGTTTCGCGTGCGTTTCGGATTGTGAGGGCGATTGTTACTTCCCGGCTGCCCACACCGTGGAAGTTGGTTGCGTGACCGCAGAGCCCAGGGGACAACTGCTTGAGGCCGGTCACACGCGGCCTGTTTTTGGTTGTTCTTTTTGTTTGGTGTGCCTCAGTAGCATACTTATCACTCCTGCCCTGTGACACGGCAGCAGGAAGCGCGGTCGTTGTTAATCCGGGCCACGGCCGATCCGGCATGAAATTTTGTGATTTTGTATTTATCATGATGTTGGATTGGGTAGCTGCTTTTTGTTTAACCGCTATCCAAACAACCTGCCTGGCATGGTAGGACCTCAAGAGACATAAGTCTCAGCCAGTATAGCTTGAATAGATCATTGCGGTGTTCAAGCCCGACCACCACGTCAAGGTAGCAGCTTTCGGTCGGGTACTCCGGTACTCCATGGTATCCAATGGTTTTCTAACTGAAGTTATTTTGTGATCATTCTTGTAAATGTAAAAAATTATGTTTGCAAAATCTCAGCAAGATTGAAATGAGTAATTCCAACGTTTCGTTCGGCAATCTGGTCCGAACTTCTCCAGGAAAATTAATAGAAATTAACATAACAGAGGTTTATATATAAGATGAACGTTTCTTGTTTTTAAAAACTTTGTTCAATCATGATTCATATAACAAGTGTCAACAAGTATAATAAACAAAATTGTATGAGCTGTCATCAAAATTTGACCTCGGACCTATAAATATTGGTCTACCTTTGTTAAACACTTTAAACACAGTGTGCATGCGTGTATGGGTAAACAGTTGTAAAACATTTCTTAACGTATCCATAAGAAGATATAGACAGTCAGGAATTTTGACCGGGTATTATTAATTAGTGATACATATCCATTTTTATTTATTAATCAGGATTTTCTAAGCATCAGCTAACATCACACCTTCATATCTATTCAAACTGCTAGTATCTAGATTTTTATGACCAGACGTTTTTTCAGAATTTTATGTATAAACCTCTGTTATGTTAATTTCGATTAATTTCCCTGAAGAAGTTCGGACCAGATTGCCGAACGAAACGTTGGAATTAATGATTTCAATCTCCCTGAGATTTTACAAATATAATTTTTTTACAAATGTCTACTCACTCGGCGCCCAAATATTTTAGAACTATTCTGTCAAATCTTGATGACAGTTCATTTGAATTCATGTCAATGCTTTTCTAATTGGATATGTGTATGTTTGTTTGTCTTCTTCTTCTACCTTGTAGGTTAATGCGACTGCACAACACTCTCTGAGTGAATCAAATAAATTTATGCATATACCATGGAAGGAATTTTTCAATCAATTATTCAAAGCATGCTTTAATTTCGGTTTTATTGCAATCCCCTTAGTATGTGCTCTTTGTACTTGGCATACTCGTCTGATTAGTACTGGAGAGACAAGTATTGATCGACATATTAATGCTAAATTTGCACGTGTACTCAAAGAACGAGGTGTACTATATCGTAATCCGCATGATTTTGGCTTATTTTTAAACTGGGTGAAATTTCTTGGTCTTATTGATAAGTGTGATGCAGATTTTGTTCAGAAGAAGGAATCTTTCCAGTTGTATACTTTTCTTTGTAAGCGATTTATCTCTCGTGTTCTACTGCCTTCTTTTCATCCACCTTATGATGATGGTTTCATGTATGAGTTGAATTTACCTACGGCTGAATCTGTTATACAATCACTTGCAGAATCTGGAATGTCTTAGCTCAAGAAAGGTGTTTGTAAAATGTGAAAGTTATTGAAACTGGCTATGATACTGACCACAATTACAAAGAACTCTTAAAATCGATCAAACTTTGACAACCGTGTTCTAGAGGGTGTTTTACTGCTAGTCAAACAGAATGTTGGGCTGTTAACTGGTTACATTCTTATTTCTCAGAAAGAAAGCAGTACACCGTATATAAAGGGAAGTCCTCCACTTCACTGCCTACTGAAGCTGGTGTCCCTCAAGGCGCTGTCCTTTCTCCTTTTCTTTTTTCTTTCTTCTTGCATGACTTGCCTAACTCTGATGAAATAAACTTTGTGAAGTACGCTGATGAATTAACGGTTTCAATGGCTGTTAACTCCCAGCTAGATTGTACTAAAATAAATAGCTTTCTATCGGGAGTCGGTAAATGGTCTGAGTATAACGGTCTTAAACTGAATCCTTCTAAATGTCATACTGTTAATTTCAGCTTAAGATGTAAACGACAGTTAAAAGAAGTCATCGATTCTCATGACAGTTGTAAAATTGACGACAATGATATAGGAATCAAATCAGAAATTAAGTATCTTGGACTTATTCTCTCTTCTGATCTCTCCTGATTTTCCCATGTCTTAGCGATCTCCAGTGAAATATTCCGCCTGACATTTTACATTAAGAAGTTTAGGCACTCGGGTATAACTCAACCCCTACTCTTACAGTTTATAAACTCTTGCATCCTACCTATTCTTCTTTATTGTTCACCCCTGTTTATTCTTTCCTGGTTTGCTTAAAAAGAACTGTGTCACAATTCGTAGAATGCTGAAGACTGTCAGTAGGGTGAGTGGTGTCCCAGTGGACCACATAGTTAACATCGTTGTCGATAGGCACTTGACTTTGTGCAATAAATTTGCTAGAGGGATTTTGTCTGACTTGGCGCATCCGCTTCACCCCCAGCTTTCACCTTGCCTCTCCTCAGGTAGAACAAGAAGTAACTTCAGAAAACTGTATGCTCGCACGTCTAAGTATAGAAATTCTATGATACCATACTTGGCACGTATTTTATGTCATGAAAATAGTGTCAGGAAATAATTAACTAACCTTTTTTCATCTAGTAAATAAACAATTTCCTCCATCCATCCTTATGTACCTTCAAGTTTTACTTTTATTATTTCGATTATACTTACGGTCTTGTTACTTCTTTGTTTGTTTTACTTTCATAATTGCAAACACCAACTTATCTCCATGACTGCTGTAATCTTTGTTTTTCCCTTCACCCTATCATGTAAACAGAACATTATATTCAATATTTTTAAACATGTTAGGATTTCTATACCACATTGCCAATTTTCACTTGTATTATTATTATTACCCTAGCTGTTATCATTATTATTATTTCCATTTTATATGCTGCATGTTTCTGACACTATCCCTATTGTAAATGTGGAAAATTTTCTGTGTGATTAATTTTATTTATAATTTGAGGAAATTAGATGCAATATTGTGATTAATGCTGAAAATTCCATTCTGTATCACAAGTACTGTTTTTGGAATAAAGTAAATCATTTTTATTATTACACGCGACCTGTATTATTTGCAGTATTCAACTGCTTAACTGTAATATTGAAGTTCGGACACTCATGCAATGGATCTCAGCAACATAAAATACAGGTGGCTTATTGGTACAATTTACAGGATGCAGTATCAGGCAGGATTGCTCAATCATCTTTGCACTAGTGCTGTTTATGGAATTTCTTGTCTATTTCTGCATCCCAGTGATGTATACAATTGAAGTAAAAGAAATATAATTATTGATATTCTAATGTTTTCTATTAACAAAATATAGTTTTACCAAGTATTGATTTGCAGAGATTTGATTGGTTATGAGTTTTATCTCACTAGTTAACATCAGAGAGGTGTTGAAATATCTTGGGAGTACTGGACAGCTGTTTGTTTTCCCAGTTTTAACAGTACGCATCCCAGGACCTATCGGTTACAAATCAAGCTTGTAGAACATTCAGCCACTGGGACCTGATTCAATCAATAATGAGTTCCAACTTCTGCCAATTCGTGCTATATATAGTTTATCATAGAAAAACAAAGTGTGCCTGTTGCTTATTGAATTGAATCATAAACAAAAGAGAATCATTTTCAAGAACTGTACAATTGCATTTATATATTCTACAAAGAATTCTTATAATCCATCAAATTTTGATAACCGTGTTCTAGAAGATGTATTACGTAATGTGAACGGTAATTCAGGAGAGTGTTACTTGTGCCACGGTAAGGTGAGTGAGCGTATGCAGTGGTTTCGAGTGCGGAAATTTGGTTTCAGGCTCCGAATGTCTAATAAATTGGCGTATTCCAAATTCCTTCATGTGATATTGTAACGACAGAAGACAAGGGCCAGGCAACAGATCGTTTATTCAGGAAATCAACAGATATTTATAGATTTTTGTGTACGTTATTATTAGCGTTATTGTTAGCAGAAAGGCAACGTCTTCTGATTGGTTGTTTTCCTGCTGAATGCTATTCTGTCATCTTTTTGTTGTCGTTTCTTAGACAGTCTGGTGATATATCTGCTAATCGCATCCGCCCACGTTTAGTCTGCTGTTATTGGTTGTTCGGTTAGCCTTTTTTTCTTGTGTTTCTCTAATGACCTCGATTTGGGACGTAAATTGCTGTCTACTAATTTTGGCTAACAGAGAGCTCTCACCACAATATTAGGAAA
Organism: Trichobilharzia regenti; assembly: GCA_944472135.2. Classification (NCBI taxonomy): domain Eukaryota; kingdom Metazoa; phylum Platyhelminthes; class Trematoda; order Strigeidida; family Schistosomatidae; genus Trichobilharzia; species Trichobilharzia regenti. The sequence continues at coordinate 77,350,405 of OX235263.1, forward strand.
TTCTGTGTAGCACTGTGGAGAAGTTATTGCAAGGGTGGCAGATGTCCGTAGTTAACAAGATGTTCGAGGATGGCGCTGTCGTTATCTATCCTTTCACGCTGCCTAACCAGACCATATGACCAGATGTACTGTTATGAAGTTATAAGAAACGTGGCGCATACTATGGAGTATCAATGATGCTAATGAATAAAGGCAAATGACAACAGATTTTAATTGTACAATAAACAATATAAATGAGTGTAGGACTATGGAAAAATTTATTTACTCCTATTTCGTGTTGTACATTTCGTCTTTCTGTTAACTTAGAGGACTGAAGATAACCTGAATAGGATAAGTTGTTATCTGCAGCTGTAAGCTGTTCAAAAATGTCTCATCTAAGTAGTTTATATGCATGATATACTAAGGATCAGTTTTCGTCTTCATTCTTTGTGTTCTAAGTGGAGCGTAACGGCTTTCAGCTTTTGAACTTCCCCTAGCGAGTTCGGTAGTCTCATGCCTAACTTCCCCTCGTTTCCTGGCCTACTATCGGTTTGTAAATTAGGTGAGGTTTAGATGTGTTTGAATCGGGAATCGAACCTGGGTCATATGCTTCGTTGACGAGCATTCTACCAGTGAACGGCTGAAGCACACCTAAAGGTTAGCGTTTGAAAACAACAATATCGCTGAAAATCGTTCATTTTGGTGAGGATTTGCGCAATCCCTATCATTCAGAGTAAGCCGAAATTAATGGTTTGTGTTGAGTGAAATGGTACAATCGTTTATTCCGTCAGCTTCTCATCACCTGTGTACAATCTGAAAAAATTGATCAAGTTCATTTACATGGCAGCTCTAACTTACTTGCAAAGGTGACATGATATCAATTAATAGCAGACTCCAAAATTAATAAATGCTGCTCAGGTATTACATTTATTTAACTTATATACAAAATGTTCAGCTGTAAACGAAACAAAATCGAAAAACAATGTGTTTGGATGAAATGGCAAAGGAGATGGGTAATAAAGACAGAAGGTGGATATGGAGATGACAAGTAACTTGTAAGTGGCGAGTTCGACTTATATAATAGAAACTACAATATAAGCAAAATGTCGGAGGATAAAGTTAGATTACGTAACAGAAAAGGAGGAAAGACCTATAACTCTCTTTCTGATCACATAAATGGGGTTTTTTAAACGTTTGGTAGCAATTACTTAGGTAAAATTGAGAAGAACTGAATCGTACTGTCTCTTGATAATCTCAAGGGATTTCAAGATATCAGTTTCATAACCCATATCAAATTAACGTCTGGCAGTAAATCCGTTGAAACCATTTATCCGCATGAGACGTAAACTTTTCTGTACGTGTTCAGAGAATCTGAGGTGCACAATTATTTCAATGTAAGTGTTGCTGAAGGCACATGGGAATTTGTGTACACAATTAGACCTGTTGGTCTTTGACTACTCAGAATAGCAAGCTGTTCGATAAACGAGAACCAACTCTCTGTTACAGTGTATTTTGTGACAAATTAAGTATTCAATCTTCTCTTGACTATTCACGGAATATTACCACCTTTCAAATAGAGTTGTCTGAGGATAGGCTTCTTGTTCGCTGTAGTTTGATTTGCATTTGATTACTCACATCTTCATATTGCACTGATTAAGGCACTCACTCTACTCGAACTCATGAAGCCAGGGCTTATGGCAAGTTGTCATCTGAAGTGGTGACGACTAGTGGTGTCCGTCAAGGATGCCCATTATCCTCATTTCTATTCAACTTTATCATAGATGTACTGATGGACTTAACCCTAACTCACTTCAGCGACTCAGGGATTGACTTGCTACCAGGGAGGGGATAATCTCGTTGACTTGGAATATGCAGATGATATAGTCCTTCTAGGCGAAGACGCCGACGAAATGCAGAGTCTTCTAAACACCTTGAGCCGAAATCTACGAATGTTTGACATGCGATTCGCTCCCGCCAAATGCAAGATGATGTTACAGGACTGGACTTCATCGACGCCTAGTTTAAAAATAGGAAGTGAAGTGGTAGAGCACGTTGACCGCTCCACTTATTTGGGAAGTACTATCAGCCCCAACGGGTTGATCTCTGACGAAATCTCAGGACGGATACAGAGGGCTAGTTTCGCATATGCCAGTTTATGCCGCCTCTGGCGTAGACGTGACATCCGACTATCGACCAAAGGGCGGGTGTACTGCTCATCAGTCCGCTCCGTCTTCCTTTATGGTTGTGAGACCTGGCCACTGAGAGTGGGAGACATGAAAAGATTAGCTGTCTTTGATCATAGGTGCCTGCGTTCTATCTCCCGTGTGAAGTGGTATAATAAGGTGAGCAATATTGAGGTTAGGCGTCCAGTTCTAGGTAAACAGGGGAAATCAATCGACGAAGTCGTGAAGTTGCAAAGACTGAGATGGTTAGGATATGTGTTACGTATGCCAAGCCATCGCCTCCCTCGACGAGCAATGTTAGCGGATATAGGGTCATGCTGGAAAAAAAAGCTAGCGGCGGTCAAACCAAAACTTGGCACCAGTCAATGAAATCCACAACAGTTGGTTTAAGCCATGTAGGAAGGTGTAGACTTCCAGGCTGGGATCTTCGGGACGGTAAAAATCTATGGTTGGAAACAATTGGTGACATGGCTCAAAATCGTTCTCAATGGCTGGTGCAGATGCATCCACTCCTTGTGAGTTATGATTTCCATAAAACTGTTTTGTTCTTCGTTACTTCTATTTCTTTATCTCACACCTCTGTTTACTGTCTCTATTATGCTTTTCTTCTACTTTCTTCTCTTGCTTTGTGTGCTACATGGAGTGTGGCGACTTGAACTGCCTCACTTATGTGCAAAGTTCTATGCCGAAAACAGACAGATTCACATCTTCCATACTTGTTGATGAATTCCTGAGGGTAATCGTTATTTTCCACATTTTTCTCAAGACTCAGTCAGTGATTCTTCCATTTTCACAATGGACGATATTCTTCTTGCTCAGCAAAAAGGAGTGTAGTCGACTGGACGAAAGCTACTGAAATCAAAGTATTATCCGTTTCATATACACTTTCAATGAATGGATCTTTGCGAACTTTCATCTCACAGGAGTTGCATGGTAACTTGAAGAAAGTGAAACATCTCATATTAAAACTAATATTTTCGCGGGAGTTATCCGCTAGTCCTAACAGCTTGCATGCATGACTTTCATAAATATATATATATATATACATATATAAAGCAGTTAACTAGCGGAATTTGTGCTAATTCTGTTCAAGTTTCGTCCAATGAATCTATAATCTATGTAAGATATGATTAATTCGCTATATCACCTAATCACGAAGTGGCTTGTAGAAATTCTTGGATCAGTGAAAGAAAAGCTGTCGAGATATAACCTCCGCGACACATTCGATTTCGTCGATTCGATTGAAAATGTTGTCAATGTAGTTGAAGATTGAAGGATCAATTCATGGTTGTTTGCTCAAAACCAACTTCCCCAATTTTCGCGGAGGCATCAATACAACAGTCATCGTCTCATCGGTCGCTGTTCAGAAAGAAGTCAGGAGACAACTGTCAGAAGTAATATTGTGATTCATTATTGTAATATTTGTTCACAGACCTTAGTTGTAACATTGTTTATATGTTGGTGTTACAATAAAGAATCCTCGAGTCGCCAATTGGTGTTTTGGTTTTTGCGTCCGTTATTACTGGGCGTTTCTGAGAAACTTCAAGGAATAGCATGAGCCCGAGTGCAGCAAGAGCTGAGCATTGACGGTTTACGAGACGTTGCTTACAAATTTCAACCTCGCAGATGAAAATATGGTCTCCCTAGACGTCGTCTCTCTCTTCACCAATGTTCATCTGACAGAAACTACATGTTTTGTGTGTCACTTCATCCAATACAACAGCACAGATATCGGCATAACGATTCATTATTTAAAGGAGCTGTTACCACCTTGTACCTTCAACGTCCACTTCAAATTCAACAATGAAATCTACAGGCAAACAGATGATGTGGCAATGGGCTCTCCACTAGGACCCCTCTTGACCGACCGTTTTATGGCCAGCCTCGAAAACAAATCCTTATCATCACCTATCGACGACCTCCATCTTTACAAGAGATACACTGATGACACTTTCATCATTTGTGATGAGAACCTGAACCTTGAAAACTTGCTTCAAACCTTCAACAATACCCACCAAAACATCGACTTTACTCTTGAACCGGAATCCGACGGAATGTTCCACCTCCTCGACGTCCATCTGAGAAGAAACGCCGGCATATCTCTGAAAGGTCCATATACAAAAAAGCCTACATGGCATGGACAATTCATCAGTTTTCAAAGCTTCGTGTTCCTAAGCAGAAAGAGGAACCTTATATACTCTCTTTCCTCGAGAATTCAGAAGATATACAGCGAGGAGGTGATTGATGAAGAACAGCTTTTGTCTCATAAGCTATAAACGTGGATTAGTGAGGGCTTTGTACGACAGAGCTAGGAAGCTATATTCACCAAACTAGGTCGAAGGAGAATTAGATTTCGTCGAGAAATTCCTAAGAGAAAATGGATACCCCAAGGGATTTATACAGAAGTATAGCAGAGAAAAAGATAAGAAAGAAAAACGCCCAACTGTAGAAAAGAAGAAAGTGTTGACTTGAATGGAGATGGAGTGTCGCAAAAGATTGACAAAAGACTGAGAGGTGCAATAAATAGAAGCTTCCAACAGCAAAACTCAACATTATACAGCACCACTTCTATAAGCCACTCAAAACTGGATAAATACCCTACTGATGTCACCTACAACTGCGGTTATGAATTTATGCGCACTTGAGGGAGCAAGTACATTGAAAGGACAGAAAGAAGGGCTTATATCTGGTTTTCTGAACATATTCTAAGAAACCTATGCGTTAAAGGAAGCAAATATTCTCAGAGTGCAATTACCAGACATATTGTTGATACCGGACATCTCGTAGAGATTTCCAAGTCCTTCAAAATATTAACAAGTTTAATGATGCACATTCACCAATAAACTTTACCATAGAGAAAGAAAGTAATGACAGTATCTCATTCCTAGACGTCTTCATGGTAAGGAGAGAAGATGGCACACTAAGAAGAAGTGTGTATAGGAAGCCTACAACAACAGGTTAGTACACTCATTTTTTGAGTTTTGTACCTTTGAAATATAAACGTAACCTCGTGAAGTGTCTGGCTCATAGAGCTAGGTTAATCTGTTCAGACGACTGCCTCAATGAGGAGCTTAAGATTATTAGAGAATTACTTAGAAAAAATGGCTATCCAGATAAATTCATTGAGAAAAATATAAATTCAGCTCCAAGGAGAGTCAGTATGGCCACAGTCCCGAAAAAACCAATGTTCATAAAATTGCAGTTCCTCGGTGACAACATAAGCGAATTAATAACACAGCGCCTGAAGAATGCAGTTAAAAGAACTTATTATGCAGCAGAGGTACGTTGTCTCTTTACAGCCACACCTATTTTATGTTCGAGAAATAAGGATGAACTACCTGAATTCGCCTCCTCTATGTGTTTCTACCAGTTTGACTGCAGCTGCGGAGCCAGCTACATTGGGCGTACAATTAGGCAAGTTCATCGTCGTATTTCCAAACATCATCCAACGTGGTTAAGTAAGGGACAAAAAAGATCTATTCGTAGCTCTATTTTAGCCCGCCTCATTGATAGTGAGCATAAGATTGATGTTAATACAGCATTGAAAATTATTTATCGCATTCCAACTTATCTTAATTTTGCTCTGAGAGTTCGTCTTCTACAGACGGCTGAGGCGATTGGCATTCATCTGAAGAAGCCAAGCCTACGTGTACAGAAAAATTTGTACAGCCACTTTCCCTACCGTGGCCATCGTCACAAGAATGGATAAACAGGACTGCGTCACCCCCTCCCCCTAAACCTATAAAATTATATTTGTCTAAATTATTTATTTTATTTATTTTGACCACTTTATCTTTAATTTACGTGTTATTCTTGTAAAATTAATTTATTCTATCCATTTCCACCTTTTAAATCTGTATTGATTTTCTTCGTTAACTATTAACCCATTGACACTGTTTAATTATTGTTAACAAACTTATCGCCACTTGATTGGTAAACTGTTGTATTGTAATAAAAGTGCTATATATATTAGAGTAGAGCCAAAGATGAGGATCTAATTGAAAAGTAAATATTTCTTCGCTCAATCTTTCTGTTTTCTAAATATTAAATAGACAAAGAACAGCAAATTTACTACGATTTGCTGAAGCGATCGCAATCAAACGATTTAAACCAGACTTATGCATGCAGAAAGAGAGTGTGATTAATCTCTCACTCCCTTGGTAACTGAATTTTGATTTTGATTACATCTTATTCGGTGATCTCAACTCACTGAACAAATCTTAGTCTTATAAACTGTAACCGCTTTTGTTTCGTTTTTTGAGTTGCTGTTTGAACCTACAAGCTAACACTGTTCTGTTAATTAATTTTTTCTGTTTTCTGTCTTACCCTTCCCCCTCTTTTCAACTTTGAAAGCGTATTAATTGATGATGAAAACTTAAACTAAAAATTGTAATGCTTTCATTTTGGATGCGTCAGTTTTATAGTATCTCTTCTTTACTACCATTCAAACATTAAAGTATGTTATTATCATCTATATAACGATTGTAATTTCAGCTAGTCTGCAGCTGATGAGAACCTGTGAAATAGAATGATGGCATCATTTTATACTGCAAACTTCGTCTTCCCTTTTTTGTCGAAATTTATCAAGGGAATGAAATGTATAATATTTTCTTTGCTGTTAATATCTTTGTATTATTCCCTAGAATGCATTACCCTTAAATCCATATATTTGTCACTTTGCTATACTTTACTTAACTACGTATCAGTCTTATAATCATTACTCTCCACCGCAAAATTTCCTCAGGAAATGAAAAGAACCCTAAAGTGTTCATGCGCTTATGCATCTAATGAAGGTAAACGAGTAAAATCGAGTTGCGTTCCCTAAACTGTTAGTTCTTAGAGACGTTGAGTTTGAAATCACATTTCAACCTAGAACAAGAACTGTGATCCTTTAGAAAACCACTGAAAATCACGGTGTGCTGACCTTCTGCTTCTTCCAAGTCTAGGACTCTTCGATAATACATACCCGTGACTTCACTGGGGATCAAATTCAGCACCTTCAGATTATGAGGTGAATTCACTGACCATTGAGCCATTGTAATGGATAGAATCTATTGGCCTAAAGTTTTCTTACTTCTCTCAGTTCACTACATATGTCTCTATGTACAGCCACTAGTACTTCACCGCAGGGTGAAGTTGCTCGGAGACCAAGCGGAAGGCTGCGACCACTAAATAAGATGGGAAAACAACTCAACGGGGACATACGTTGGCTGTGGAGCTATATATCGATAACTGAGGAGAGAAGATTCTCTCCGACAACTTTTTTATATGCGTCGGTGGTACAGCGGTAGAATACTCGCCAGCCATGCAGGTGGCCTGGGGTTCGATCCCCTGCCGACATACTTCTTTACCTCGCTAGGCCAGTAATAAGACTTGTACAGAAGGAAGGTTAGGCATAAGGCTAGCAACCCCATCTCGTAAGAATGAAAATCACTGCTACAGAAACTTCAAGCATCTAGCTTGAAGCCCTAAGTTCCACTGGGAACGTAGAGGAATAAAAATATTTTTTTCTAAAAGTCTGAATGAATATTTTCGCTATGTCAAGAAATGACAGAAGTTAGAATTTAAAGACCGTCTGCCTGACTTCCATTGGCTGAAAATTCAATAATAAATAATAGGATCGCCCAGTAACTTCATAGTCATGGATTCCTCCTGTCTAAGGTTGTTGTGTGTATGTTCTACGGAAGAGTTTCAGACTGGGACTAAACAGCATCGCAATGACCCTTGATTTTCAGTGGTTCTCCAAGTGGAGTCATTTTGTGAACGAAATTTAAACTAATCGAGCCCCTAAAAACCAGCAATTGAAAATATATATTTCTGGAATGATTGGAGGTGTGTGCTAACATATAGTCTGATAAAGAGAATCAGACCGTACAGGGTCTTATTTGTGGAACACAGTCATGAGGTATAGTACAACTTCATCTTTCCTCATATCAATCTCTATTTTCCAACAATGAAAATAATAATTTATTACACTTGACTTTTATTAGGCAATAGAATATTTAACCAGCTTGACGATTTATCAAGAATCAGACTGACCTTTTCCTTGTCGGCTTTCAAATCACCACAGGTTTTCTGGATTTTCAACCACATAGAATTATCGAAGCGAGTTCAATCACTTTTCTCTTTCCAAATGGACCAGTTCTAAGGAAACTAAGTTACTCATGGCGATTGGGCAATGCATGCTGAACATTTTCAAATAGACAATCAACGCATCGAGTAACAGCTTCTAGAGGCTTCATAACACTATGGAAGCATATTGTCCATGTCTATAAAATCAATTTAAAAATTATCCTTTGATTAATATCAATGAAGCTGAATGGAAGGGTAGGAATCTGGTATCTTCGACGGCGTTGTATATTGTCTTGTTTTTTTTATTTGAATCAGAAGACATCTTAACTGAGATCTGTCCTTCTTTGGTGGATTTTTACGGTAACATGTACACTGTAAAACAAAGAAAGAAAATTATTGGTTAGAGGATTTCATCATGAGCTGACATTGGTTAGAGAACCATTGGAAAATCAGCCGGGAGTACTGGACAGCTGTTTCGCCCTAGTTTGGGAATGTTAAGCAGTACGCACCTGGGTTCGAACCCCAGTGGGTTTAGTCAGCCATATCTCTACAAACCAACACTGAAAATTATCATTATTAATTAGCTAAAGTCATACGCTGTCAAGGTTATACGCGGTGGTCACATGACACACAGAAAGCCTATCAATCGATCAATAAATTATTCATATTGCGGATAAACGTGTATAGCATAAATTAGACAAAACTACTCACCAACAATTATCCAGAAATGGCAGCTAATAAAGGGTTTGTTTAAATTAGTACAATTATTTTCTTCACTTTCTAGCAATACACCACAACAAAATGTTCATGAAGAACAATTATTACAACAAATTGATAAATTACAATTGATCAGTAAACTGATTGCATTTCGTTTATCAAAATCAGAAGAATTTAATAAGAAAACTGATGCAGCATTAAAAAAAGCTCAACAATCGAAAGGACAATTAAAACAACAAACTAATGAACTTGTTGATGATATGGAAAGTGTTGTCTTATCAATTGTTACATCGTTAAAATCATTTCAATCAGAGGCTAGAGCAACATTATATAGTTATCAATCACAATTACAAAATTCACAAAAACAATTACATGAAGCTAAAACTACAATACGTCAGTTGAATGAAAAAATTGAACACTTAGAAACATTATTATTAGAAAATAAACGTTTATTTGAAGTAAATTTACAAGCTATACATATTACATATGTAAATATAATGGAGCATATATTTGAAAAGTTACAAGAATTAATTTTAAATGATTTAAATTTATTAGAACAAAAAAATGATGATATTCATAAAGAATATAAAAGTGCCTTCAAATTATTAGGCTTACAGTGTACATTTCATGATATTTAATCTAACAAGTATTCGTCTGCCTCTAATATACAATAAATACACTATTGAAACATTGAATCATTTAAAAGATAAGTTGATTTAAACAAATGTGATATGAAACTATAAAAAAGTGATGATATGACTTCTAGCATAAAGAGGTCTTAACTGTATGAAAAAAAGAAGTAATAAAGCAGTATCCAGTTTATATTTTGTTATATATTTTCCTTTGGGTTCCTTCTTAATGGAACATAAGGCTTCAGTAATACATCTTTATTGTATTTTGTCATCTGACTTCTTTTTCCTGACTCTATAAGTAACTGCGATCTCTCACATCCTCCTTATTTGATATCCTCTATGTAAATTTCAGAAACCAAATTCATCAGTTTCTTTTCAGATGCCATAAGAAGGATTGGCGTGTAGTGTCACTCAGCGGTCTCCTCAGTGTGCATTCAATCCATCTCCATAACTATATCAATACTTGTTAGACAAAAGCGTTCTTTGTTGGTCAGAAACATAACAGAGCACTTTGTTGCATACCTCCTTCAAGCTGGCATTCTGAACTCCAGCATAGATAGAAAGTAGCCGCTACTGAAGGTCTGCAACCTAAAGGAAAAACATACTGGAGTATATAGGGAACAAAATTTGATTTTCCACGATTCATTTTCATGAGCTGAGATTTTGTAAATTCCGGTTTAATAATACTTTGAGAAAGCTATTAGCATTAAATAGCGAAACGTCAGTAAAAACAATCTCGTTTTGTTTTTTCATTCATTGGGAAATACAAAAAACCTCTATTATAATGAATATCATATACCCAATGCCCAAATTTTTTCAAACCGTTAAAAGTGAACTTGGTTTGGATATATATAAGCTATTCAACCGTATTTATATTTAATAAAGAAATCGTTAGAACAACCAGCTACTGAAGAATATTGTCCTCGGGAAATATATTAGGCAATTAAGGCGGGATGAGTAACTGTAAGTGAGAAAAGAGACAGAAGTAGGCATGACGTAATAAGTGTGAGATAATGACTCAGCAATCAGCTCGTGTAGAATGGACAGGAACTAGTGGAACGAAGATAAGGTGTTTTTATATAAAATCTGTATGAAAAGCAATGTTACCATTAGACAGTATATATATATATATATATATATATATATATATATATATATATATATATATATATATATATATATATATATATATATATATATATACAGCGATATGGCTGAAGCGTTAGCCATTCGGGATCTAAATGTCGGACCTCTGCATTCAAAAGCACTACACACATTCACTCGCTCTACCGTCACCAGAGTAAAGTTCTTACTATAAGTTTGCTTCTTCTATTATATTACGTAAGTTTAATGTTATTATTCTTGTAATTATTATTATTATTTTATTATCATTATTATTCCCATCATGCATATTTTATTACCACTGTATTACTGTCTAATAATAACATTGCTTCTTCATACAGTTTTTATATAGAATGACTTTATTCCCAATCCACCGGTTCCCGTCCATTCTACACGGGCTTATTGCTCAGTCATTATCTCACACTTATTATGTCATGCCTACTTCTGTCTCTTTTCTCACTTACAGTTAGTCATCCCTTCTCACACCTTACATTATGGAATGCAATTTTTCAAGGACAAGGTTTACCAGTATCTGATTGGTCTAAAGATTTCTTTGTTAATTATAATTACGATTGTACAGCTCATGAAAATAATTCATCGAAAAAGAAAATTTTCTTCGCTGTTTGTGCCTTTTTCCTCTGACTCAATATGCCTATATTTCATTCTATTGGAAATTGTTTTACTGCCTCCCATTATCTAGAGGTAAGAAGCAATCACTTCATATTAGTTTTAAAGATGCAAATTTTTTTTGCAGTTGCTGAATGCAGTTGATTTCGACACTGTCTTGCTTTTCAGATCCTTCAATACCCCCGATGCATGCTGCCCGTATTTGTAACCGTGCTATCCAGTTTAGTGAAACAGACACTTTCTCCTGTTAGGGATGTTTTAACTAATGATCGATGGCAAATTTCATCTTTGACATGTAAGACTCAGTCAACAAATTAGTGACACAAGCACGTACAAGTTGACTCACCAGATGGTTTACTACTACGTATATCATTGAAGGATTAATGGTGCTTTCTAGATTTCCGGACTTTCCCAAACTGACTGAGATGAATAAAGTATTGGTTGAAATTCTAGCACGAAAACTAACCATACATCATATTGAGCTGTTGTGATGAACAAATACTGTTACATGTACAAGTTTAAAATGGAGACCGACTCTAATGAAGTTTGACAGCCATTATCCTGCTGATTACTTGAAGAGGGACCTAAGTATAAATCTTTACAAATATTACTGACTAAAGTTATTAGGTCTGCACAGTAATGAATGAAGTGATTGTGTGTGATATCTACTAATCATGTAGAACTCCTAAAAACTCACTTTTATTGAATTAAGCTCTGAAAATGTCGTCGTTTAGAAGGATAGTGGAAACTCCCCAAAAGAATCATCTGATTGGTTTCAAAGTACGTAAGAAGAGTTTACAATTTATTAATTTGGGTGAAATTAATATATGTGTAAAACTTGGGCACTGTGGCAGTAAATAATTCCATATTAGTTCGTTTATTAGATGTATCACACAGTGAAACAGTATTATTTACTGGATGACACAATTTCGAACAAAATTTATTGTTCATAATCTTATCAACAGTAACCACACGACTTCGAAACTTGATTTTTATAGTTTCCTTTGTCCTTTCCTATTTGTCGTGGTTGGGGTAGTAGAATTTTCCAGATATCTGGGACAGGTGTTGAATCATTCCTATTACACGTATTTGCAGTTGATTCGATAAACAAAGCTTCTGTTATCAATCTCTCCTTATACCCTGTGACATTAGATTTTAAAACTGTCATCCTATCGCATCCTATTGCATGGTTGTGTAACTGCATGTAATGCTATGGGCGAACTATTCTCTAGATTTCTTATCTAGATTTAGCTAGGTTTTTATGTTCGGCTAGTCTGACTGTCCCTGTTCTACTAGTTTGACCCATGTATTTGACCTGACAATCATTGCAGGGTATTAGATAAGCTAAATTCTTTTGTTTTAAAGGCTCCACAAATTTCATCCTTTAACCGACAAAGCTTGTTTCTAATTGAGTTTGTGGTTGGTTTGAATGCCACTTTTATTCTTGCCTTGTTAAGAATTCCGCGTAAGGCTTCCGAGGTTCCTTCTTTGTATGGAATTACTACTGATGATTTAGATTCCTTATTGTTGGTGTCGTCATTAATATTAATACCATTATTATTATTATCATTATTATTGTTATCATTATTATTATTGTCATTATCGCTCCTATCATTATTTATTTTATTTTACATTTCCTTACATATTTCCTGACTAATTTATCAGGGTAATTAATAAGTTTCAAGGCTTCTTTTATGTGTATGACTTCTTGCCTTAGATTTTCCTTAGTTTTTGTGCTCTGTCACTTAAACATTTCACCAATCCTATTTTAACTGACATAGGATGGGATGATCGGAAGTCCAAATATGTTAGAATGTGTGGGTTTTCTGTAAACACTAGTGTTTAACTTCCTATCTTCTCTCCTTTTTACGCAGCAATCTAGCATTGGACGCTTCCCTTCCCGGTTTTCCAATTCATAAGTGATAGAATTGACTCCAACTTTGAGTTAATGTGTTCGAAAATCTATCTATATCTTGTGTTCTAAGTACAGTGAATGTGTGATCTACGTACCTCCACCAAAAGTGTATATCATCAAACAGAGCATAGATCAGTCAAACGTCTACTTTTAAAACGCGCGCGGGAACACTATCCAGCATGACTAGCAAAGGGAAAATCCAAAGAGGTATATACTTCGATAACAGAACATTTGATGAATTCTGGACACCAAGCCTCACATGAAAAGTCCTTCAAAGCCATATATAAGATCCGATACAACCTACCAAAGGGAGTGAAATCAAGACATATAGGAATAGCTAATGCACTGGCGATCCAAAAACTCAAGTCTATTCTGTGTTTAAAAGAAAAACGTCCAACCGTTCTCCCTACAGTGGCCATTATGAAAAGTCAGTCTCACCAATAATAATAATTATCTTATTACCTTTCTTGTCCAGCCTTCTCGTTTATTTGTTATATTTACCTTTTAAATCCCTATTTGCATTATTAGATCTGGTTATTGTTTTCATTTTCATATGTCCGAACCTCCTACCCATTTAGTTAGTACTACATCCTTAACCCGTAATTATACAAACAGACTAGTTTTGTAGTAAGTATAATCCTATTTTGCCTTTTCTACCCGATCTTCTTGATTATTACACAGTGTAATTTTTAATTTGATCTTTGGCCAGAAATATTTCTAGAATAAAGCCACTACCTATCCATCTTCTGTTTATTGCACTTAGTAATTTTATTGATCTGACCTCTGACCGGATATAATTCTGGAACTTTCTTACACATGTTATATAAATACACGAATGTAGAACCTAGTTGATGACTTCGTCGAAAAAAATTCTTCACTTCAAGCACAGCGAAGAAGACGCCTGTGAAGTGAATACAGGAGTAGGACAAAGCTGAATACTATCACTGATGATATTCGTCACTATGATGAAGTGAATCATACGACAGGCCATGGAGATCGGGAAAACAGACACACATTGAGCTGACAAGAAGACTCTAGAAAATCCAGACTTCACAGATGACTTATTTCTAATGTCACACAGACTCGGAAATCTACAGACGAAAACCAACAAGTTGGTAGAAGAATCTAAAAGCGAAGATGAGACTTCAAGTGAACACAGAGAGGACACAGATGATGAAGACACCTGACCAATAACCACATGAGGAAGAAATCCCAAGGAAGCCACCTCTTTCAATTCATCTCAACTGCAAGCGGCACAGTTGATGTCAAAGACGGGATCGGAAAGGCGAAATAGACCTTCATTAATCCGAAATTAATGTGGGAATCTACTACTCTTGACATCAGATACAAGATTCGAATTAACGACAGTAATATCAAAGCAGTTCTTCTACATGGTTCAGAGCACTGAAGTACGCATCACCGATAATATTTCCAACAGACTTTCGTCCACAGCTACCTCCACACCGTACTGAAAGTCAGATGGCCAGCTAGAAGGGATAAGGAACAAAGAACTCTGACTATAAACCAACCAACAGCCTATCACCCTGCATATGCACCGAAGAGGATGGGGATGGATTAGGCACACGATAACGAGATCGTCGAACAACATCATACCCTCAAATAGAGCCCGAATAGAAGACGGTCGACGAGTTGCGCATCCGGGAGTTATATGGAGGACACCATATGAGGAGGAAATAAGACCATTACGGGCACTGATGGAACCAATCACAAAAAAGACGACAGAGAACAGAGTCAAATGGTAAGGTGCTACTGAAGACCTATCTGTTACCTCCTGGAACCCAAAGGAATATAATGAGTCGCTGACGAGAAAGTCACCCTTCGTTGGATATGTTGTGCTTTTTTTTAAAAACAATGTGGTGTTTTATTAACCTACTAAACAACGACATTTTTCTTATCATCATCAAGCAACTCAAAGCGGGAGGTTACCCAGAAAAGAAAAACTACAAAAACACGTACATCACCTAGATCAATTTATTTCCCACGATTGAAAAATATAAAAATTACGATAATTTTATTTAAAAAAAAAGATAATATAAGTAAAAAGCCTAAATTTATGATTATAGATTGCAAGGAATGCATGTGTGTAGGGAGAAAGAGAGCGTAAGGAGATTAGACGATACAATTGGAAGAGATAGGGAAAAGGCGACCAATGACTCCACTTTTGTCTATACTTAAAAACGATTAATTGATAAATTCACCGATTTGAGTGTATTCGTGCGTGTATGTACGTGAAATGCATTGAATAGATATAGTCAAATGTGTTTTTGACATCAACATCAAAACTCATGTCTTCCACTAGTCTTCATCTGTCTATATCTATTTAAAGTGAGAAAAATGCTTTTTCTTGATCGTATCAGAGTAATCACAATATCTAATAGCAACAGCACTTTTGCCAGTATCATCAGTGTCGCTATCACATGAGTCGTCATCGTCTTCTTCGCCATCATCGTCGTCCTCCTCTTCCTCCTCCTCCTCATCATCATCATCGACATCTTCGAATACTTCACCTTCCTCTTTCTCATCACCACTTTCCTCACTGGAGTCATCTTCTTCTACATCATTGTACAGTTCCAAGTTGTTTTCGTTGAAGTCAATGATATTATTAGGCGGTGAGTGTAAATTATCAACCGTTGAAGTCGATAATTGTGGCAATATACACATCGGTGATGATGGTTTTGAAAGTGGGGATAAAGACGAGTTGACATCTGGTTGAACCTGTTCACTTTCTATTTGACTGATCATATTCTCATCGTCACTTATAGATTCTATAAAATTGAGATTACTTTGTTGTATACTATCACAAGATGTAAGTGATATTGTTTCATCACTCTGAATTCTTTGAATATATCGATGTTTAGCAATATTATTGTGGAATAACTCATCATTATCATCATCACCATTATCTTCTGAATCAACATAGTCTGACAGTGAATTCTGAATTTCACCATCATTCTGGTTATTAACATTGTTAACAGTACTAGAATCAGTACTGCGTATATTAATACTACGTGTGTCAACAGTACTTCCTTCATTATTATTATTATTACTAATACTACTATTGTCGCTATCAGTAGTAGTAGTTAAGGAAGTAGTGATGCTTGATATTGTTTCTGTTGTCATTGTTGTTGTTGTTGTTGCCGTTGTCTTATTCTTATCTGGTATGAAATAATCCACTAATTGTTCATCCCAATTTTGCACTTGATTCAATATCTTATTAATATACGGTTGTTTATACCGTCTGGATATAACAGAACGTTGAAAATCCAATTGACGAAATGTATCTAATAATAATAACAACAACAAAAATGAGTGGAGTGAAAAAAGAAAAGGAAATTCATTTCATCAACAAAACAAAATGAAGCATAGAATGTTGAAGTATTTTTTACTCACTTAAATAACTTCTTTTATGCCAAAGTACTATACATTTATTTCTTTCTAGTTTGGAACGCATCCGCACCAGTGGTCGAGCTAGGAACCCTTCCAGTTACAAGGAAAGCTTGTTGACCATTCAGTCATTGGGACTTTAAACTCAATGGGCCATGAATTTTGACTGCTACCGACTCATGATTTTAAAGCGACCATCAAGCAAGCCAACGTCTTCAGTGAGTGTTTATCCTAACACCCAAATTGGTGCACCCTGCTGGTCACTACGCCTTATTAGAACTGAAGGATAACTTCAACCTGCAGCAGCAAGTCACTAGGCAAGCGTACTGGGTACTAGTAGGAAACAATTGTCCGGTACTCTAGTGCTGGTTTTTAAGGATTCTCTAAGTGTTATCGATCTGTGATCAAAATTGAAACAAATCAACTCCTTACGAACTAACTCTTGAATTATATGATCTCAAATTCTCTGAAGTCCACTAACCGCACATATGGTCTAAGTTTGACTTCCCAATGACGCACGGTTCACCCTCACCTAGCATATAGAAGGCCTGGTAATGAGAGAAGGTTGGGTGTAAAGTTAACAGCCTTACCTTGTAAAAGCAATACAATCGCTACTGAAAACTTTAAGACTCAAGCTCGGAGTCCAATGTTCCAATTGGAACGCAAAAGAATGAAAACAATGGCATAAAGAGGTGAATAAAAGAGAAGTACATTGAACAGAAACTTTTTCGAAATGTTAATCAAGCTAGATTTTATCACAAAACAACAACAATTAGAGAACGTCAAGTATGATCATGGATTGATACCAGCTGGAGAACCACTGAAGTAATACACAGTTGTTTTAGAACTTCCGGGCAAGGTCGTGGGTGTATATTACTGAAGTGCCTCAGACGAGGACAAACCAGCCATCCAACACTCCCTGGATTCTAGAAGTTCTCTAACTGACATCAATCCATAATCAAACTAGAAACCAATCAAATTCCAGCAAACTAATACTTGAAAAGTCAGAGAACCGTTCAAAACCAGGTTGTATTGGGCAACTTTTTCATCCTAATCTCAAAATCTTAAGCAATACACGAACTCATCAGGACATTCAGCTTAGGAAGAGAACACGTTAACACTTAACCATCCGATTGGAGCTCTTGAATTCCAGCTCCAAATCAGTGATTAATGACTATTAGTGTTCGAATACAAAGTCATAACCAGTGAAATTTCCCCCCAAAAATTCGTTGCAGTCTACTTTTACGTTCCAAAAGGATTAGATCATGTTGGTCTATAACACTCCTTTAACACGTGACAGTAGAACTTGAAATATTCAATTTATTCATAAATTAAACATCCTTATCTGTGCACTGGAAGTAATTAGTAATCTTAATTGGTGGATGGTGGCTAGCAGTGGAATCCAGTGGATTCCACTGCTAGCCACCATCCACCAATTGTATACAAATCAAATCCCCAGACATCGTCGAAGCATCTGCACAAGAAGCCGACATGTCAACCTGAGACCGAGCACTTCGGTCCAATCAATCGACGGGAAAATCAAAAATTCAATTCAATCTGCACAAGAAGCCTATATGTCATCCTGAAATCGAGCACTTCGGTCCAATCAATCGACGGGAAAATCAAAAATTCAATTCAATCTGCACAAGAAGCCTATATGTCATCCTGAAATCGAGCACTACGGTCCAACCAATCGATGGGAAAATCAAAGATTCAATCAGACATTTGGAATACAAATACAGTGAGATGATATCATATTCAATGAAATCAGAATTCAAATGAAACAATAAATTGTGTTTTCTAGACATGAACTGGTCTATTTCAAACGTAGACATTGATAGCCACAAATTTTCAGTGGATTCCACTGGTCACCACTCCACATGAGAACTTTTCTGCTCGTTTGTGAAGTACTACTAGATGAAATATTTGAACTTTTAATGAGAATTAGTAATCTGTGGTGTCGAATGAATCGGGCGTGGGAAGAGATACTTTGCGCAGCGTTCAAATCGCATCGTGAATCAACAGAAATTAGAATTTATGAGCCATTAGTTTCCAATCCAGTGGATGAATGGTAGTTCGTTCTCCTTTAAAGTTCACCCGAGAAATTCACGATGTTGATTCCAACTTATGAGTTGAGCACTAAAACCATCAATTGACTACTGAAAAGGAGATTATATTTTTTTATCTCGTGGAGTAATGTCCTTGTGTCTAGTTATCTCATATGTCTTCAACACTTTTTAAATATTATCCTAATTATGTAGGATGTCTTCTTCGTTAACAAAAAATAGGTAACATAAAATAAATCTAGACTGATACAGTGGACCTCTAACCTTTAACCATAATTCTAACCCTAATACTAATTACTAACTCCAATGTGCTAACAGCCCATTGTCCAAACAGTACTTCGAAACAAGGTCAGAATGAAATTTAAACCTCAATACGTGCACAGAGTTACAATAACGACAGGTTCTGTAATCCAATGAATGATATGTACCCAGGGTCATTGGTGCATTCGCTATTCTTTAGGCTGGTCGTAGATACAATGATAAATGCTTGGTTTGTTCAATAATCTCTACAGAGAAAGATGAAATAGCATTGACAGATTCAAGGTCATTCTTGCGTCGACGGGCTCCTCTTCTTCTGTTCATATGTTTAGCTTTCAAATTAAGAATTATTTGACATCTGGCGCAGAGGGATCTATTTAAATTGATTTACTTATAGGAAAAGTGTAATACATCCACACAATCTAGCAATAGATATCAGCGAATGGGAATCGAGTGGGCAAAACTGGCGTTAGGACAAACGAGATCTGCCTGTAGTCACTTTTTGCCACCTGTATTATAATAACAACGGAAGTTGCTTGAATACTCATCGAAACATTTTTATCTGAATTCACAATAAACATGTAGATTAGAATAACTCTGAAAAAGAATTAATAACAACTAAGAGACTACAGACTTAACAAAATATCCTTCCACTTCAAGGTATACAACTTACCTTGATGTAATTCTAAGGCTTTTTTAGCTGCTTCCATTTGTGCTTGTTGTACAGATCTGCCTTGACCAGTTGCTAATCGTTGACCACGAAAATAAACACCAACACGATAAACACGTTGATTAGTTGGACCACTATGTTCTAAAACCTAAAGGAATATGTGAGTTGTGAATATTATTACGTAAAATATGTATTGGTTTCATTGCATCAGTGTAGTCCAACTGAACGTCACTTCACACTACTGAAGCTGTCGCCAATGGAAGAAATAAACTTCAATTATGCTCCCAAAAGAGCAATAACAACATCTTAGACACAATAGTGGATTCAGTTCACATCTTCATAAGTGAGCAAAGAATATCCTTTTCGATAATTTCCTCTTCTGACTCTACAATTGCATATATGTTTATATACACAGAATATTCTAGAATAGTAGTCAATAACAATATTAGCGTTTTTTAAATAATATCGATTTGTAAAGTAAGATGAATGGAATTTCGGATCATCAAAGATGCTTAAATAATAATAATAATAATAATAAAGATATAGTAGCAAATAGAATATCAGCTAAAATTAGGAAAATGCCACAAAAGTTCAGGATCATTCAAACCTAAATGGCCAAGGTAAGGATAATGTTTGAACTAACTTCTTTCGGACGGACAAATAAGGCTTCTTAATATGGATCCCAACAGCCCCAGCAATATTTAGTAGTCGAACTCTTAAGGCAAAATTAAGATTTGTTGGTATGCGGTAAATGACCCTGAAAGCATGGTTAACATTAATCTTGTGTTCTGTATCCACAAGATGAGACAGAATAGCGCTACGAATAGATTTTGTTTGTCCTTTACTCAACCACACAGAGTGATGTTCGGAAATTCGACGAGAAACACGCCTAATTGTACGGCCTATGTAACTGGCTCCACAAAAGCAGTTAAATTAGTGGATACACATGGAAGAGGCGAAATTAGGCAGTAGGATTCGAACTCATGACTGCTTGAATGAAAGTCATATTTTTATATCATTGAATTACATGAAACTATATAATGTTAAAAGGTAAGTGCCTTAATGTTTAAGAAATACAATACTTGATCCCATGGGGTAAAGTGTATAGGCATTGTAGGCAAGACATTGCTTAAACACGCTCATGAACACTTGTCAGCATGGTTGTCGAAAAGGAAATACCGAACTACTAATGTAACAACAGAAGACAAGGGCCAGGCAACAGATCGTTTTATTACGGAAATCAACACGTATTTATATATATTACACATACATTATTATAGCTTATGCAAGTAGACAAACGCAGTCTTCTGATTGGTTGTTTATCAGAAGTTAAGCAGACAAACGCGGGCTTCTGATTGATTGTTTCGAGTAACCATCGAAAAGTGGAGCCATCTATCTGTGAATCATATTTGCCCACGTTAAGTCTGCTGTGATTGGTTGTTGAATCAGCCTTGTACATATTTTCTCACGGCCTGCTTTCACCAAACTAATAAATTCATTCTGAAGCATATTATTACATCTGGTGACGCAACATCAGCAAAGACTTCATTCAAAGTCAGATATAAAGTAAGACGAAGCGAAGCTATGAAAAGGGATTTTGTCGCTTATTTATTTACGCCTTCTTAGAAAACGTAACAACAAACATTCTATGTAGAGTTTATCATAGTACTCTCGATAAGATATTAAACTGGTTTTAAAGAAAACAACTCTTTAGGAAAATGAATAGAATATTTGAAAGAAATAAAAACACACAGGAGTCTAGAGTCCAAAATAAAAGACTCAACAAATGTTAACAAGTTACTAATTCAGCAACCTATTAAAAATATGTTAGAGGATAATTGGGTGACAACAAGTGGAATAAGTAATGCAACTGTGACACAATTCAACTGACTGACTGGCTTCAACATAGAACTTTGCACCGACGTGCAGCAGTTCGAGTCGCTACACTCCAAGTAGCACACAAAGCAAGGGTGGAAAGTAAAAATAAATGCAAAATAGGACAGTAAACAGAGATATGAGACAAAAAGAATAATAATAACGAAGAACAATATAGTTTCACTGGAAATCATAAATCACAAGGAGTGGATGCATCTGCACCAGCCATTGAGAACGATTTTGAGCCATATCCGCGATTATTTCCAACCATTGGTTTTTACCGTACCGAGGACCACAACCAGTCAGGAAGTCTACACCTTCCTACGTGACTGGCTTAAACTAACTGTTGTGGATTTCATTCACTGACGAGGCCATGTTTTTGTTTGACCTCCGCTAGCTCTTTTCCAGCCTGACCCTATTTCAGCTAACATTTCCTGTCGGTCGAGGAAGGCGATGACTAGGCATACGTAACACACGTCCTAACCATCTCAATCGATGTAACTTCACAGCCTCATTTATTGATTTCCCCTCCTAACCTCAATATTGCTCACCCTAGTACACCAATTCACACGGGAGATAGAACGAAAACATCTGTTTTCAAAGACAGCTAGCCGACCTTTTCAAGTCTTCCACTTTCAATGGCCAGGTCTAACAGCCATAAAGGAGGACGGAGCAGACGGCTGAGCAGAACACAAACCTTTTAGTCGATAGCCGGACATCACATCTACACCAGAGAAAGCGTAAACTGACTTATACGAAACCAGTCTTCTGTATCCGTGCTGAGATTTCGTCAGAGATCAACCCGTTGGCGTTGGCTGATGGTACTTCCCAAATAAGTGAAGCGGTCAACGTGCTCCACTACTTCACTCCCTATTTCTAAGCTAGGAATCGATGTAGTCCAGTCCATTCCTGTAGTATCATCTTATATTTGACAGAAGCGAATCGCATGGCAAACATTCGCAGTTTACAGCTCAGGGTGTTCAGAAGACTCTGCTCTATTTTATCACCGTCTTCACATAAAAGGATTATATCATCCACATATATATTCTAAGTCAATGACATTATTCCATGGTAGCAAGTCAGTCCCTGAGTCTCTGAAGTGTGTTAGGGTTAATTCCATTAGTACATCTATGATGAAATTCAACAGAAATGGGGACAGTAGGCATCTCTGTCGGAAACCACTAGTTATCACCTGTTCAGGATGACAACATACTTTATGAAAGCAGTTGACAACACCCACTCGAACACATTACGCCTTCGTCTTCAGGTAAACAACAATAAATGGGTCAGTCAACATATTTGTTTTGTCTATATTTAGTCATGTTTACACTTATAATTACAAACCAGATGGCTAGAAAAGATAAGCAGACAGACAAGAAACTCTGACAACGAACAAGCCAACAACCAATTATCCAACAGATACACAGAAACAAATGAAGATAAACTGGACCCACACTGAGTATGCCGTAGAGTGGCAATCACATGCCAGACCCTCAAGTTGAACCTTAAATGGGATACAGATAGTTGGGAGTCTGGAAGTGAAATGCAGGAGACCATGTAAGAAGGAAATGAGGGCCTATAAGCAATAATAGCGTCAGATAAAAAAGAATACACAGAACATAGTGAAATTGAGATGCACTGCTGAAGTCCTATGTCCCAAAGCTGAACACAAGGGAATAATGATAACAGAACACTTATCACTAAATGTAAAAAATTAAACACAAACAAATAAGTTAACTAACTTTATAATGTGCAATTTCAGGATCTTCATTCAATGAACGAAAAGTAAGACAACACTGTTGTAACTTTGACTTTGCATCATTCCATTCTTGTTTTAAAATAAACTCTACAAGACGTGGCCAAAAACAGATTTGACAGAAACGTTCAACCCAGGTTAAATCTTTATCGACAAATAATGCACCGATAAATGCTATACACATTGGAATGCAGAAAAAACAAAGAGAACAGACGGATTAATGAGAAATCAATACACATGAAGTACAATATTGTATAGTATTCATATTATTTTAGCAATAAGACTAATTTAAGAATTAATTGTTATGATGAATGAATAGTAAATTCACACAGAAATCAAAATTTTCTCTTTTTTTAATTTATACGATAGTTTGGTATGTAATTCATATATGTAAACAAATTCGATTACGACCAGACTTCATTTAGAGTTCCAGGGAGTCTTGCCCTAGTTTAGGACCCTTCAGTAGTACGCCACCGTGGTCCCCCGTTAGGAACTTAAACAAAGACATTCAGGATACAAGGCGAACTAGTTGTCCATTAAACTACTGGAATGGAATGCAATGATCTATGAATTCTAACTTCTGCTGATTCACGATATGCAGTGCGACTGTCAGGCAATACCTGTCTGTCTGTCTGGATTCAACATAGAACTTGGCACCGAAGTGCACCAGTTCGAGTTGCCACGTTCCAAATAGCACACAAAGGTAGACAAGAAGATGAGTGAAGAGAATCAATAGAGTTTGACAAATATAAGAGCGAAACAGAATGCGTAATGGCAGAAAGAAATATGAAAGATTACAGAGACTGAATACATCTGCGCTGGCCATTGACAACGATTTTCAGCCATGTCACCTATTGTCTCCACCCATTGATTCCTAGAGTCCCGACGGCCCCAACCAGGAAGTCTGAATCGCCCTACCTGACGACTCAGTTTAACTGTCAAGGATTTCATGGATTGATGAGGCCATGTTTTTGTTTGGCCACCACTTACTCTTTTCCAACCTCCACCTATCTATATCAGCTAGTAATGCCCGTCGTCGGGGAAGGCGATGGTTAGGCATGCGCACCACCTGACCTAGCCATCTCAATCTATGTAACTTTATAGCCTCGTCGATTGATTTTCCCTCTTTGCCCAACACTCTACGTCTAACGTCAACATTACTTACCTTATTAAACCACCTAACGTGAGAAAGAGATCGTAGACATCTATGATCGAAAGCAGTCAACCTTTTCATGTCTTCAATACCAATACCATTGGTACGTATCTTTCCTAAGGCCCAGTTTAGTGGACCCCAGCGGTCATAACTTCTCAACAAAACTTCAAGCGACCGACCACTTCGTTTTCAATAGTTCTCTAACCGAAGTCAATTCATGATCAAACGTGAAATTAGCTGAATCTCTGCAAATCAACAATTGAAAACTAATCCATATATTTATTTACTTCTTTCCCTTCTTATTTTTTTCTTTCTTTCGAAATTATGACTTTAAAACATGCTTTATAAATATTCTGAATCTCTCTGTCTCCCGAATAATATTCATGCTTCCAAGCGCTTATAATTTTTAATAGTAATACTTTTTTTGAGCGATATTCACACCACTATTCAATGTCCTCAGATTACGAAATTTAATATTTACTACTTCTCTTGACATGTAATTCCATATGTTTTGTTTTCTACTGATATGAAGAACTGATCTACATGAGTATTTCCTGACATTTTAAAACACTATACTCTACAGCTTTGAAGCGAAGTCACGAAGTTACTTGACTCTGGGAGAATCCAGTCTGTACTACACTGAGGTGCATGGAATTGGTTACCAATCAAAATGTCGATTACAGTCGATTACAAGAAGTCAGTCGCGAGCCTGAATAGTTCAATAGTAAAATCTCTGACTACAGTACTGGATGATGCGGATTCGAATCTCAGAGGAGTAGTGAAACCCTTTAAGATCGTAGATACGCCTTGCTGACTAGTGAATGTCAACAAACCTAACCGTGGTTGAATGGTCAGCAGGTATTTTTTGGTAGATGATGACTAGTAATGGAGTCGAAGGTGTGCGGTTCATTCCATCTGAGACTCGAATCCATTAGTCATCGTTTCAAATGTCAAAGTGTTATCTCTTAGACCACTTGAGCCACGAGAGACACATATTGTGCAATGGATATCACTCATCAATTGTCCAAATCAATTTGGATTTCCCTGTTGGTTGATTCGACCGATATGGCATATCCAAAGCGTGCGTACTAAAGGCGGAGAGGTTTACAGAGACTGAACGTTTCGGTCTAATAAACTCACTTGAAAAAAAAAACACTGACTTCAACAAAATGTGATATATCTCTCGAAAAAATATTGGTAGGAATATATCAACCAAGATTAGCTGTAAAATTCTTGTTTTAAACCTAATGGAACAATCCGTTAATCAATAGGGAATCTTATTCTCTAATTACATCATCTTTCAGGTCAGAGAGATATTTTCCCCACATTAGATTAAAGGGCAATTGAAGTAGAAGATAACGGGAATTTGTAGCTTATTATCATTAAACCCTAATGCCTTTCTATACTACCATTCTTTCTCCCTCAAATTTACGCTATATTATAGTACTTTTGTATCCCCCTTTTATTCTCTTTTGTCTACCTTTGCGTGCTACACGGAATGTGGTAAGTTGAAAGAACTGCTGCATTTCTATGCTGACACTCACTCAGTCATACGTGGTTTTCACAGCACTGTTTGTATACGGTGGAATTATAAGGATGAGCAGGGCTATGAAGCACATGGTGCTGCAAAAGCGAAATATCTGGAAATAGGATGCTTGAAATAACATATGAATTGATAACATGTTTGAGTGTTGGGATCAACCATTTGAAAAAGATGAAGGTTGAATGAAAACGCTACTTACGACTAATTAGAAGTAAGAGACTGAATTGTGCGGAAAAGGTCTCAAAACTACACCATCTATATCCTTTCCTAAACACCTTGAAAATACTGAATCTTCACGAACTTTAATTATTAAAGTTACTTCTATTCTCTAAGAGTAATAATAATGTTAGCCTAATGTTCTGAAATGTAGCAAGTCGAGTAGTTCACTTCTGTTGGATTTTGAAAAAACCCACAAGTTTTCGAAATATGGAATATTAGTTAATGGAAACTATGTGTATAGGCTTATACTGCGAGAGACAAGCAATCTACACTGTTAAAAAATTTCGGCAGTAATATTAGGCAACAAACGGGTGAGTGCCTATTACCATAAGACTTCATCTTCACCTACCAGGTCTATATTGGTCTTTCGATGGGTATTTTTCCAAAAATAGTTTAGGAGTGCGCTACCCCATAGTTGCAAAAAGATGATAGTGGTTCACTCAATAAGGAATGAGATCATTGAACACCTTATCGATACTGCTCATACTAACTCAACAGACTCCTCATTCACAAAAAAATTGACCAAGTGCAGAGACTTTAATTGGTGGATGGTGACTAGCAGCGAAATCCAGGATGAAGCGCATTTCGTCCTATTTGGGACTCGTCATCTGGATGTACCTGCATTTCACAGGGAGTGGTGATGTTCCCACCGAGGCTCAAACACAGCGCCCATAGATTCAAACGCCAAAGGCACTGGGTTCGAGTCCGGGTGGGAAAATCATCACTCATTGCTGAATACACGTACATCCAGTTGACGAGTCCCAAATAGGGTGAAATGCGCTTTATCCACTGCTAGTCACCATCCACCAATTAAAATCGAATTACATGCCCATACATCATCGAAGCATCTGCACAAGAAGCCAACATGTCAACCTGAGACCGAGCACTTCGGTCCAATCAATCGACGGGAAAATCTAAAATTCAACTAAATCAGGTAAAGAGATACCTGGAAAGACACACTTCCATCTTCTATGGCACTGATCAAACTGTAAACATTCAGATAGAGGAACCGCAGCACTGAATACGCAAAAGGGAATTCTTTAGCCTCTTCTACAATTGTTAGTATTGCTTCTGTCATTTTCTGCCAACCTGACTTATTTATTAAAAATTCTATTTAACTATTTTATTACTTTCAGATTCCTAAGTAACATCACCTTTCCCATTGTTTCTATGAGCACTTTGATTACAGCTAATGAATTAAATAATTTATCTCATCACGTAACTCTAACACTTTTATTGAAATCTTCCTCCTCACAATAAATCACAGTAACATAAATGTTCATTTTCTTCATTTTCTTTTCTATTTGCGTTCGACAGCTATTTATTACCAAAAATATACACAAGACAGTCTTATAAAGTTTCAACGAAAATTGATTACTTCATTCGCTTGTATAATTCAGCACAATTACCATTAAAATAGACAGGTCTGACTGAGGAGTCAGTGTCATAGTGCTGAGCGCAGACAGTTACAGCACTCACTGACTTACGAGACAGCAAAGTGAAATCTGCAATGGAGATGTGACATATTGTACTGTACTAAGCATTTGGATTTCACAGAATAACTCCTCGATTTGAATAACACCCTAACTACTTCTGCTAGAAGTTAACTGGATAGCATCATCAGTCTTCAAACAATAAGTGTGATGTATAGCCTGATACATCAGAAGTCTGTCCTAGGTAACTGAGTCTTCACTAACGCTTACACAGAAGCACGTGGGATATACGCGACAATCGCCATTTGGAAGATCCTAAAATGTGGCTAACTGGATAATGGTTAAAGGACTTCATCATGAGCTGACATCGTTTAGAGAACCAATGGAAAACCTATAAGTACTGGACGGCTGTTTCGTCCTAGTCAGCAACTCTTCAACAGTACACACCCACAGCCAGGGTTGGAACCCAAAACCATCCGGTTACAAGGCGACTTCTTAGACCGTTGAGACACCGGAACCCTATCTAATGGACCATGAATTTCAACCTCTGCCAATTCATGATGTGGCACTACCAATAGCCAGTGTCATCCGTGGCAAGTATTTGTCCGCAAATCCAACGTGCTGTAGCCCACTCTATCACGACTTTCCACTAGAACCTAGGTAACTACTTACCTCAATAGAGCCAGTAGCTAGTGAGCACCAGATTGATCTTCACGTGTCGGTGTGCTGAGATTTGACTGGTGCGGGTGTATCTGTGTGCGTGTGAAAGCAAATACGCGCCGATGACATCGGATAGTGGCCTCGCTATGTCATGAATTGGCAGAAGTTGGCACTCATGGGCTGGCCATTGTGCAGGGTCCTATTGCCTCAATGGCCTAAGCACTCTCCTTGTGACCGGAGGGGATCGGTTCAGGGCCTGGCGGTAAGTGTGTGCTGTTGAAGAGTCCCGGACTAGGACGACACAGCCGTCCAGCACTAATAAATTTTCCAACTGTTCTCTAACCGATGTCAGCTCATGATGAAATCCTGCAACCAGTCAAATCCCTGCAAACCAACACTTAAATAGATAGTGGTTGCATAGTTTCCGAAGGAAAATAAATCGCTTATAGCGTTTTCATGTCGTGATAAAAAGAAAAATGACAATAATAATAGTAATAACAATAAAAGGTGAATAGACTAACCTTCTAATAAATCAGCTCGATACTTGACATTCTGATTTTGTGGATTACAAGAATTATTATTACTACTACTATTATTATTACTTCCAGCAGAATGATTTGATTGTTTTTGTCCTCTCTTATTTCGTTTACCTTTATACCGTTTAGGAGGTAGATTAATCATCACCGCTTTACTTGTAGTAGTAGTAGTGTGATTACCATTCAGTCCTGTATTACTGTTTGTTTTATTATCCCATTGATTCATACTATTATCTTCACGACGGATAACATAATTCTCTAAGCCTAATTCACTGCACACTGAAGCCTGTGTATATTTGTTAACTAGAGAATTTTTTAGCAACGATAAATGTCCTTCATGATGTCTAGGGAAATGACGAAACAGATAGTCAGTTGAAACATACTTCAACAGGGAATCACCGAGAAATTCTAAACGTTGATTATCACCACTGGAATATAAAATAAGAAAAAAACAGAAGAACAATTTAACTTAATAAAAAGTGAGCTGATAATAGAAAAAAAAGAATTACGTTATGTAGAATCTGAAAGCAAATGATTCAGTGAAGAAAAACTTTTCAGTGAAATTATTATCAACCTGAAGGATAAGATTCTAGTATATGACCAAATTCATGTGTGTTTTATCAGTCCAGTTGTTCCTGTAGAGCTAGGTGTAAATCGACTGTTCAAAGCCGGGGTTTTGTCTAAAAGGATGCCGTGAGAACACTTCCCCGCGTGGTTAGGAAGAGACAGAACTTCAGCTATAGAAAGCACAACATCTGAAAATCTGATCAGCAATGGTCATTCAGTATACTACAACCTCTTCCTTTAAAATTGTCGATAAAGTGAGAAATAACCCTACCAAAATCCATTATGTGTCTAACTCATTTGTGCTGCTTAAGCTCTGACCGTCTATATGCAGATAAAGTCTGTCCAATCACTCCTTTTATCTTGCTTGATGTTAAACTATGATTATTATCACAAAGATTTTGTCAAAATTCACATTACTTCATATATATACATACATATGTAACAGCAGAAGACAAGGGCTGGCAACAGATCATTTTTATTACGGAAATCAACACGTATTTATATAAATTTCACATACATTATTATAGCTTATTCAAGTAGACAAACGCAGGCTTCTGATTGATTGTTTCGAGTAACCATCGAAAAGTGGAGCCATCTGTCTGTGAATCATATTTGCCCACGTTAAGTTTGCTGTGATTGGTTGTTGAATCAGCCTTGTTCATATTTTCTCACGGACAATATTAGTGACCTAGACATTGACGTAGATTAATGTCTACCAATTGGCTAGCAGCCTGCTCTCACCAAATATATATATATATATATATATATATATATGACTCCTGGAAGACTAACTCCTAAAACCTCGCATAGTGTATTAGGCGACAGTGATCCCAGAAAAGAGAGAAGGTTGGGAGTGAGACAGCTAGAGATCCTATCCTATTAAAACCGTATCACCGCTACTGAAATCTAACAGCTTGACGCTCATTCAAAAGGCAGAGGAATGAAAAATAACATCTACATTTAAACCACACCCTGAACTAAAATTCTAAAGACAGTGTCTAGAATATATGCGAAGAAGTTTATCTGTACAAAAAATCAAGCTAGAAAAATTAGCAATATCGCTTGCTAAATTTGAAAACATGAGAAAAATTGACTCTTAACCACAACAAAACAAAAACACTTACAGGGTATAAAAATTGAAACCTGTCTTTCTGATAGTCATAGCACGAGCCAATACACGCAGATGCTTAAATTTTATTCCCAAAGTATCTTCTAGTGTACACAATTTCTAAAAACGAAGTAAAGCCATGGGAAAAAATATATACATAACTCTACAGGAATAACACTATTTTCTAGTAGGTGTTGAACTCCTTAACTCGGAACAAGTCACGTAGTAGGCTGCGTGTGAGAGCTAACGATACTAGCCAGTTGCGGAATCGAACTTGAACCTGACACGCACTACGTTAAAGCTGAGTGTTTAAACACCAATGAGCCATGTCTTTACACCCAGTGGTAGTGATAACGCGCAATACTTGAGTGGCGGAATCATTTAAATCCTAACCATCGTAGATAGATTATAAATATACTAACTTAGGTTGAAAAGAAAATTTTCTACAATTGCTCACGCCAGTGAAATCATCACAACACAGCTGAACTGAACAACTTAGTCGTTCAATGAAATTACAATGGGATAAGTGATTGGAATGTTGGCTGAATGAGAAAATGCCTTGAGACAAAATGGATAATGATATAAAGGTTTCAAAAAATCACTAATCCGTGTGTGTCATCACTGTCTGAGGTATAGCACTAAGGGGTACAGCGTTCTTCAAAAACTAACAAGATTTTGTGATTACATTTACCACTGACAAATAACAGTCAGTGAAAACCAAGTTTATTTTACAAGTTGAAACACAGACTGGGTACATTATCGACACTAAGAGATGCGCCACACAATGTTTCACAGTTTGCGACGACTGGGATACTGTTCAGATGCCAAGACGAAAGCACGTGGTTGTCTTAAGGGACTAACATCACTCCCCTCCTGCCGAGTTTCGGAGTAGTATGAGAAGCTATGTTCCCTTCGTTTCTCGTGACCGTAATGACTTCATTGGCCATCCGACTCATTCGGATTTTAGAGCCCATGTGCACCACAGATTTGGAATCGGTGTTTTCCAGCTCACATAGGTAAACCTGAATATGCACCACTCCAATTGTAAGCTAAGCGCCAAACATTCGCATTTATCCTTCCACATTTGTGAGGAACACCTCCACCGCATGAAGGCAGTCAATAGTACATACTTAGAAGACGCTATGAAGGCATGGAACCATGATAGCATTTCGAGAGGAAGACCACGAAGTCTAGTCACTCTTCCCTGTATCAGGTCTTTTGTCGTGGCCCGAAGAATTTCAGTAGCATTGTGAAGGTGTATGAGGTATTTTAGGCAGCTTCAACTAATATATAGAGTAAACACAGACCCAATGCGGACATAATGTCAATACGACTACGAAATCACGGATGATTTATTGCACAGTTGTGTTTTACACTGATGAAAGCAAGTCCACTCGAGGTTGAAGATAACTGATGGCCTTAGCAAATAGCTAGACTGTGTCAAGTTTTTTAATGCTAATTAGGTTGTGAATAAACATTGGTAGATTCAATATTAGAATATTGAATAGTCACCACAAACCCCTCAAATGATCTAGGTTCGATTCACAGCTAGCAAACTCATAATCCTCGCCTAGAATAGTAGTCCATAGCAGTCACGGAAAAGAGGGGAAGTAATGTGTGAGGCTAACAATCTAACACCACCTCTATTGAAACTCCACAGCTTGAAGTCTTATGTTCCACTCAGAGAGAGTGAATATGTGTCGTAAACCTCAAGTGTAAATAATCCAGTTGTTTACAATCTCAGATAATCGTATTTTGAGCAGTTTTACAATAATAATGGTTTACAGCCGAGTATCTATACTTTTGCCAGGTCGCCAGTGAGTAGCATTCTGTCAATAAACGACTTGAAAAGACGGGGGGTGCGTAGACTTCAGTCTTTGTTTCGAAATGTTCTCGTATGACCACATGTTCATAGCCCCTGCAAAGTGAGTTATGTTAACTTTCTTCAGTTCTAGCACTTACAACCGGACTGATGAAGGACATACAGGTCTACCCATGGGTGCTGGAAAACTGTTTCAAAAACACATGGTGTACATGGGCTCCAAAGTCAAAGCGGACTGAATGGTGTATGAACCTGTTTTCGTTATCGGAAACCACGGGTATGTATCACCTGACACTTCTCCATTGCCTTGTGGATCAGACTTCAGGATAATGGCTTAGATGGGTATGGACCCTTAATACAATCGCCTGCTTTAGTTCACACTTCCAGGCAGTATACGAAACATCTCACAAAGTATGAGATCATTTGTGGCGTAGGTAACACAAGACAACTTTTTAGGTTTTTCAGGAAAACAGGGGGCAAAACCCAAGTGAGACAATCTCCAAGAAAAATGGGACAACCATAACTAGCTCTCAGAAAAGACAACTGGAACGTTGGAAAGAACCCTTTGAGGAGCAACTTATCTGGCCTACAGACACGCTCAACTTACCCAACATCCAACACCTCCCTGAATGGCATATAAATACACGTCCTCCGTCCCTAACTGAGATTACAAAAGCTGTCTCTAATCTGAAATGAGGCAAAGCAGCGGGAACTTATGGGATAACTCAAGAGGTGTTCACGGATGCAGAGAGTTTACCGTCTGCGTTAACTAAGGTATTAGGCAGCGTCTGGCAATCAGAGATAGTCCCGTCGGGTTGCTGTAAGTCATTGATTATCCCGATAAACAAGGAGAGACAAGTCTTCCTATGATAATCAAAGGGGGATTAGCTTCATCAATATGATTTCCAAAGTCTAGGCTGAATAATCATGCGTAGACTGGGCGGTGCTCTCGAGAAAACGACATGAGAAAAACAGACAGGCAGGACGAGGGTATACTGATCATATATTCACCCTTCGACAGATTCTGAAACATAAACATACTTAATGGCGTAAAACAACCATCATGTTTCTTGACCTGAAGACGACATTCGATTCCGTAGACCGAGGTGCTACTGCGGTAAATGGAATGTCGGGAAAATAATTCGCATTGATCAAGGTAGTCTACTCGAACTCGTGCAGCCAGGTGAGAGCCTACAGAGTTGTCATCTGAAGTGGTGACAACCAGTGATGTCTATCACAGTTGCCGACTGTACCAATTTTTGTTTAATTCCATCGTAAATGTACGAATCGAATTAACCCAACCTGAATTCAGTGACTCAGGGATTGACTTTTCAGCAGATAACGGTCTCGTTGGCTAACCATATGCAGTTGATATAGTCTTTCTGAAGACCTCGAGCAAAAATCTTCACATGTTTAGCATGCTATCGCTCCCATCAAATGTAAGATGGTGCCATAGGATTGGACTACATCAACTCCCAGCTTATAGATAAGGAGTGAAGTGGAAGAGCGTGCTGACCATTCCACTTATTTGTGAGGTTACATCAACCTCAACGGCCTGGTTACTGACGCAATCCTCCTATGGATACAAAAAGGCTCATGTGGCATTTGACAACTTGCATCATTTCTGACGTGGACACAATATCCGACTGGCTATCGATCAAATGATGTGTGTGTTGTGCAGCAGTTCAGCCTGTCCTCCACTATGACTGTGAAACATGGCCATCCAAGGTGGGAGATACGAAAAGGCAACCTGTCTCTGATAATAGATGTTTGCGTTCCCGTGTTAGGTGACAGTATGGTGAGTAATATTGAGGTTAAGTTTTGAGTGTTAGGTGAGCAGGGTAAGTAAATCTATGCGGCTGTGAACCTGAATCCATTGACATCGCTAACACACATGTGATCCATGCCTAACCATCACCTTCCTCGGCGAGCAATCTTGGCTGAGCCAGTCATCTAAGGAGGTTTCGGCTACCTAGTTTGGGATCGTCGAGATGTCAAGATCCATTGGTGATGTGGCTCAAAACGGTCCTCAAGGACGCACATGTAGTCACTCTTTACGATTTGTCATACCCACAGAACCCTACTGTTTCCACGTGTTACTATTTTTTCTTCCTGGCATTTCTACTTATTGTCGTTCTCTTTTGTCTTCCTTTGTGTTTCAAGGAGTGTGGCAACTCAAAGTTCTACACTTCTGTATAAATTTCTATGCTGAAACCGGGCAGTCAGTGGAGTATCTTATGGTACCCAAAATGTACCAAGTTTGTACTTTAATAATAATAATGACAGTAAGCATTTCCACCTTAAAGGAAATGATAAGAATTTTCTATAGTTGGCTTATAAGGATTAGTTCTGTTTTT
Source organism: Trichobilharzia regenti (assembly GCA_944472135.2). Classification (NCBI taxonomy): domain Eukaryota; kingdom Metazoa; phylum Platyhelminthes; class Trematoda; order Strigeidida; family Schistosomatidae; genus Trichobilharzia; species Trichobilharzia regenti. The sequence goes on from OX235263.1 coordinate 77,385,080, forward strand.
ACGAGTTGATCACGGATTGATATCAGTTAGAGAACCAGTGCAGACGATATCGTCTTACTGTGCGATAGCATGCAGGCTGCCGAAACCCCACTTAATCGGTTGGCGATCAGTGTCTGTAAGTATGGTATGTGCTTTGCGCCGTCTAAGTGCAAAGTACTGTTACAAGATTGGCAGGAGCCTGTACCTGCACTCACTCTTGCAGGTGAACCGCTTGAAGTTGTTGATGAGTTTGTGTACCTGGGTAGTTGTGTAAGTGCTGGCGATGTTAGCCTGGCTGTCAAAGGTCGGGTATACAATACTTCGGTGTGGGCTGCCCTGCTCTACGCCTGTGAAACCTGACCTCTCCGAGCTGAGGATGTGAGGCGACTCTGCGTGTTCGATCATTGCCGTCTCCGCAGGATTGCTTGCGTTCGATGGCATCATCGCGTGAGTAATTCTGAGGTTCGGCCGCGTGTGTTTGAACACAGTGGAGATCACCATTCACTGAGTGTCGTCATCTGGAAACACCGGCTCCGGTGACTTAGACATGTGCTGCGAATGTCATCCCAGAGGCTTCCGCACAGGTCTCTATTCGCTAGCCAGGCCTGGGACGGGATGGAAAAGGCGGAGAGGTGGTCAGTCCATGATGTGGCGTCGTGGGATGAAAGATTTTTGTGCCAGATTAGCATCGGTTGGTGTGTCACGACTCCCTGGTTGGGGTGCGAGAGATAGCTCAAATCGGTGGCTCGAAACGTTATCGGATATGGCCAAGAATCGTAACCAATGGCGAACGTGTTGCAATTTCCTTCTTTCTTCCCTTTCCGATGACAGTTAACGAATACTGTTTGAACTTGTTAAGCATGACTGTTTTCATTCCAGATGAAGTTCTTTACCCGTTCTCAACTTATATATATATATATATATATATATATTTCTCCTCTTTCTTTTTTTCTTTTGATCCATGTTGTTTTATTATTATTGTGTGGCACATCCTTCTTGGTGCCATATTGTACCAAGTTTTTATGCGTTTAAATAAATAAATACCAGTGGGTGCGTATTGCCGATGATTCCCAGACTAAGATGAAACAGCTTTCCAGTACTCCCTGGTTTTCAACGGTTCACTAATTAATGTCAATCCATTATCAATTCGTAAAAATGATAAGAAGCTATATGTCATATGCGCACTAACTGGTAGTAGGAGATTTTAAAGAACCAACAGAGATTGGTACCAAAAAAAGCCTGATTTATACATCTAACTAAATCTATAGATATCCATCCCAGTCGTAAATATTCATAATCTGTCTTTCACCTTATTTACCTTTAATATTCACAGACTAAGAATTATCAAGGCATTACTTCTGTCTAATAATTTGTGTTACACAAAAATCAATATACAGCACACACAAAATTTATTAAAAGCAACAAAACTATTTCATTCCCACTTGATTCCCCCCCCCCCAGGAGTTTTGAATATTCAATAACAAAAAAGCCAAACTGATGGAAACTTACCCCGCACATATACTACTTATGGGGGATGTTTATTGAAAAGTAATATATACAGTAATAATAGTAATAGTTTTATCATGAATATATAAAACAGGCATAGAAAAAATGATAATGAATACACAAGGAAAAATGACGGAATCTCATTTAAGAATAGATGTTCGTCGATTTAACTTTCGAAGCATCCCACTGGTTATGATATATACCCAGGTAGACAAGTGCTGTTGAGATTGTTTTTTCTGCAGTAATCGATGTCGAATCTTTCTTCAACTACACTAGGCATTGGTGGTCATAATACACACTTCCATTTTCTTTTTTTCGAAACCAACAATAAGGTCTGTGTATACAATAAAATATATACAGACAGTGTTGTTGATGGGTAAATATCAAATCCCAGAAGATAGCTTGAAAGTTTTTACACTGACTGTATTCACTTCCTTCTCTTCTTCCAACAACCGCATCGTCATCATGACTTTCAAGGCAGTTTATTATACATCAGTATGCAGAGATCGATCAGATGGTGAACTACACTTTAAGTTTGTACACAATTATTGTTCGGAATGTGTAGTAATACAAACGAAAAGGCAGTTGACCAATTAACGATCGAATAAGCATCACATATGAAAAATTAATTAAAGATATATTACAACAACAACAACAACAAAGTGTTGAATAAAGAAAGGGAAAAAAAAGAGTACCTTAAGCATAGGAACTTTAGTTGCCCATGATCGATCACCATCAGGGCATTGGGCTTGTAAGGGATGTGGTGGGATTTGTACCCATACACGATGAATTCTTTCATCATCGCCAAAGAGGACTGCGCCAAATATCCTATCTACAACATCAAGTCCAGCGTCTAAAGCGATTGCAGCTGAAATATGAAAGGAAACATTTTATTGAATATATATTTATGTCTCGATGGTTTTATGGCAGAATGCACGCCAACCACGTAAGCGGTCTGGATTCTATTTCCAGTCAAAGCACTCTTTAACTCCACTTAGCTGGAAATAAGTCCAGTGAAGAGGGTAGGTTGGGCATGAGGCTGGCAATCCCATTCATGATGAAGTACATTACCAGTAGAAAAACTTCAATACTGAAGCTTGAAGCCCTATGTTCTATTAGGAATGCAGAGGAATGATTATATATATATATATATATATATATATATATATAGAGGGAGAGAGAGAAAGAGAAAGAAAGAAAGAGCAACAATGATGTACAACATTTACATGCACAGCAACATGATAGAATCCTCCAGAAACTTCAACACTCCAGTTATTTTAACGGCTATTTTATCGGTAATATTAGTTTGAACTCAGTCAAAGTGGTTTTCACACACGCCCGGCTATGGGTTATGCTTAAGGGTGCAAAAATGATGACAGGTACTGCTCAGTTGCCTGAGCTGGAATAATTGAAAGTCAAGTACTATCGGCAACGAGCAACAACCCCATTCAGTGGCAATAATAATGATGTTAGCAAAAACCACCTTGTAAATGAGTCTTTTTGGAGTGAAAAATAGCATTGTCCATATGTAAGTTTATTCTGCTGTGATTTTAAATGATGCGAAATTCGTAAATGCATAAAATTCGGGTGATTATGACATCCCATACGGTCCCAAATAATTTCAGTTATATGACTGTCACACATAAAACATGCTGGCTTAAAGACTAGTACACCCCAGAAGAGAGTTAGCTGACTGTATAACCAGAAACCAGAGTCGATGGTTGTATGATAGTAGAATGACCGACTGCCAAGCAGGTAGTCTGAGGTTCAATTCCTGGTCAATGTCCTCTAAACCTCGCCTAGTTTACTACCTAACAGTAAGTTTGAGAAAGAGGGAAGGTTGAGCGTGAGGCTTACAACTCCATCTCGTAAGAACAACACCACGGCTAATGAAAATTCAAAACCTTAAGCCTCAAGCCCTAGATCTCACTCAGAATGCAAAAGAATGAAGAGAAGCAAAGTAGTCAAAAACTAATCTAAAATAAAAAAAGAGTAAGATAATTTCCACCCTGAAAAAATCTCAGTGAGCTTAACCTCACCCCCAAACCTCATTACACTTGAAGGGGATAGTAATTTACCACAGTACTAAATTTATTCGACAAATTTCCCTGAATGAACACTATTCTAATAGGATATGAGGAATAAAGTTGTTTTTTATCAGAAGAGATTAGCGTGAACATATTATTGACAAGATTCAGTATTAGATTATGCTTCATACTACTTTTATAAGTAGACAACTAATCGGATTGACATGGATAAAGTAAATTAAGGCAACATTTGAGACGATAGCCCGTTTATTTATCACGATTCCTTTGCATTCCGAGTGGAATATAGGGCTCCAAGCCTGAGCTTTACAGTTACAGTAACCGTGTTCTTCTACTGTCAGTCTGTCTGTCTGTCTGTCTGTCTGGATTCAACATAGAACTTGGAACCGAAGTGCACCAGTTCCAGTTGCCACGTTACAAATAGCACACAAAGGTAGATAACAAGATGATGAGTGAAGAGAATCAATAGAGTTTGACAAGTATAAGAGTAAGAGGAAAAGAATATGAAAGATTACAGAGACTGAATACATCTGCGCTGGCCATTGATAACGATTTTGAGCCATGTCACCTATTGTCTCCACCCATTGATTCCTAGAGTCCCGAGGACCCCAACCCGGAAGTCTGAATCACCCTACCTGACGACTCAGTTTAACTGTCAAGGATTTCATGGATTGATGAGGCCATGTTTTTGTTTGGCCACCACTTACTCTTTTCCAACCTCCACCTATCTTTATCAGCTAGTAATGCCCGTCGGAGGAGGAGGCAATGGTTAGGCATGCGCACCACCTGACCTAGCCATCTCAATCTATGTAACTTTATAGCCTCGTCGATTGATTTTCCCTCTTTGCCCAACACTCTACGTCTAACGTCAACATTACTTACCTTATCATACCACCTAACGTGAGAAAGAGATCGTAGACATCTATGATCAAAAACAGTCAACCTTTTCTTCTACTGGTGTGACGACAGAAGATAAGGGCCAGGCAAAAGATCGTTTATTGAGAAAATCAAGAGGTATTTATAGATTTTTATGTATTATTATTATTAGCATTATTGTTAGCGGGAAGCAACCTCTCCTGATTGGTTGCTTTCTTGCTGAAGGTTATTTTGTACTGCTTGTAACCGTTGCTTACAGAATTATCTACGTATCTGCGAATAGTATTTGCACACGGTAAGTCTGCTGTGATTGGCTGGTGAGTTCCTCAAGGTTAGGCTTTGTTCTTGATTTTTTTTTCTCATGACCCCGATTCGGGAAGAAAACATTGACGTGAATTGTTGTCTACAATTTTGGCTTGCAGACAGCTCTCACCACACTGGGAGGATTCGCTAGCCTCCCAACCGACTTTTCCTCTACACCGGACTTACTACAGGGTATGTGGGGTTTATGAGTGCGTCGTCCGGGAATCGACTCCTGGGTCACATGGGGCGTGGTTGGCGACTGTTCTACCAATCAAACATGGACACACACGCACACACGAACAGGTACGATTCAAATAATACAATGAGCACAAATTTACGCCAGAGAAAAACTCACCCATTAAAGCTTCAAATGCGTCTGATCGAGCATATATAAATGTAGAATCATAGCAAAAATCTACACTATGCGTGTAGAGAAGAAATTTGTGGATACCCAATCGCTAAAATATCCACAAGAAAAGAAGAAAGAAAAGGAGTAAATAACAGATACGAATAAATACTCATCTTAAAAACCCCTTTGTGTAAAGATAAGTGAACACAGAAAAATTTATTTGGGAAAGCAGATACTCACAAACACTCATTCATCATTACATCCAGTCAATGATTTCATTAATTGATCTGGGGAATAATAAACAGACAGTTGTAGCAAACGTTTGTCTATCAAGCTTGCTGAAGCGAATGCGAAGATTTCCTTCTGGAAAAGCTGTCTGGATAAGCACTAAATACTTGAAATCATTCTGAAAAAATCTAAGACAAAATCGTATATCTCCCAATTCACGCAGGCTCACAAGACACACAAAGAATCACACTGGTGCTGTCCGATCTAGATTAGCTGAACTGGAACAAAACGTCTCACAATGAACTCCCATGTTCTCTACGATTTGACTGTTGATGAACGTGACTCATTCGAACACTACGGCAATACAGTTATCATCATGAAAATTAACCAGAGGCTAAATCCCGTCACCAAGAAAACAGCTTTTCCGTCTTTTCCCGAGAAATATGTAATCAATTTTTCTGATGTCTCATTTTCACCGATGAAGTCACACGGAAAACATATAGTTTCTGTCAGTGGAACATTGGTGAAGAGAGAGAGAGAGAGAGACTACGTCTACGAAGACCAAACATTCTGCTATTTTCTTATTTCTACATTTCTAAACCCTAATTGCACAATCAGTGTCAATCTTCTCAGTAATTATGATGCTACTTTGTCTGAGCTTTATCCTTCCCCCTGTTTATTATGGCATTTTACTTTCTAACTGTAAATTTATTAATTTGACCCTTGAACGGAAATTATTTAGGAACTTTCCCACCCATTTATTATAAATGTACAGCCTAGTTGATGACTTCGTTGAAACGAAAATTTTTTTTCGCTGCAAGTGTCTGTTTATTATGCCTTATAACAGATCTAACATACGGGACTCTAGGAATCAATGGCTGGAGACAATAGGTGACATGGCTCAAAATCGTTGTCAATGGCCAGCGCAGATGTATTCAGTCTCTGTAATCTTTCATATTCTTTTCCTCTTACTCTTATACTTGTCAAACTCTATTGATTCTCTTCACTCATCATCTTGTTATCTACCTTTGTGTGCTATTTGTAACGTGGCAACTGGAACTGGTGCACTTCGGTTCCAAGTTCTATGTTGAATCCAGACAGACAGACAGACTAGCATACAATCACGTAAAACAAACCTGATCTCATAATAATGAGCTGTTTTTAGATAAAAACGAATAATTATTCAAGCACAATAGCCGCAATATTTCTAACTAGGTTATCGTCGATTCATTAAGCCTATGTTGCATTTTTACGAGTTGATCACGGATTGATATCAGTTAGAGAACCATTGAAAACCAGGAAGTACTGGAGAGCTGCTGTTTCAACCTAGGTTGGGAATCATCGGAAGTACACACCGACTGGGATTCGAACCCAGAACCTTCCGGTTACAAGGTAAGCTCGTATACGATTCAATGGCGCATGAATTCTAACTTCTACCAATTCGTTATTTAGCGCCTATGTTAAACTCTAACTGATTGAATTCTGCACAAAAAAATGCAGCTAGTTAAGTTGACGCATTTCATTAAAGCAAACTTAAACGATAAAAAAGATGCAACCAAACTAAAATACGCGGAAATGCACAGGAGAAAGAATAACTACAAGGAGAGTGATGAGGATTTAATAAACGCGGAGGATGATAAGAAGTGAATGTATCCACGATATTAATAACAATTTTGATCCATATCATCAACAATCTCCAGTTATTGGCTGTTAGAGTCCCAAGGACCACAGCCAGACACTGTCTACACCTCCATATAGAGTTTAAAGACTTTATGGAATGATGTCGTCTGTTGGCGAAATTACTCCTAACACTCGAGCAGCACGAATGAGGATGGCTAGTCTTTTCATATCTTCCACTTCTAACGTCAATGTCTCATAGCTGTAAAGGAGAATGAAACAAACATGTTCTTTGATGGATAGTCAAAAATAACGCTTTCGCCAAAGATGATACAGACTGGCAGACAAAAGACGAGTCTTTTGATATGCACGCTGAAATTTTATTAACAATCAATCCATTCTGGGTGGCCGCTATAACAGGTAACCAACGATAAAATGACGAAGGGATGTAATACAAAAAAAGAAGAAACATATTTATATGAGTAAGCTATTAAGAAAATATCATATACAAAAGAGGATTTCACAGAGGTGATAAACGACACAGAAAGAAGATAATGATTAAACATAGAATAAAATGCTGAAAGGGACTAATAATCGGCTATTAAATAGTTAGACTACGCTTGCTCACAGTAGCGAAAGGATCTGAGATGATGTGATCAACAGTGACACCACACCATTGAGGAACTCAAGACTACTTCTACAAAAGCACACTTTGTGAAGTGGGCAATTGTTTGAATGCTTTATGGTAAATAAGGCCAATGGGTTTTACGATTTACGAAGTCATTCGACCGGTATAATGACGCACTAATATACCACAGCACTTAGATACGCGAAGCTTTCGAGAAACATTTTAATGAGAACAGAAATTAATTGGCAGATTTATGTCGTTACTGCCTATAATCTCAACTGGAGTACATAGAACTTAGTGAAACATTTTGCTAAAACTATCCCCTATAGTTGGATGTCCCACCAACGACAATGGTTGGGGTCGCGCTAAATCACGAATTGGTAGAAGTTAGAGTTTATGAGCCATTAAATCGGATCCCAGTGGCTGAATGGTATACGAGCTTGCCTTGTAACCGGAAGGTCCTGGCTTCGGGCCCTGGCAGTGAGTGCGTAGTGCCGATGATTCCCAAACTAGGATGAAACAGAAGCTGTCCAGTACTCCCTGTTTGTTTTCAATGGTTCTCTAACTGATATCAATCCGTGATCAACTCGTAAAACTATCCTATCTAAGCATAATAAAATGCGATTCACCAACGACAATATTATCACAGTTAAATACTGTTCAGTATATGAAAATAAATGAGGACGTGGGAAATCAGTAATAATTTGAAATATTCAAGCTTTCGTTTGTAGGAACCGGGTTGATTTCAAGCTGACTCAACGTACAGAACAATTGAAAACCAGGGAGTGGTGGACAGCTGCAACGTCCTTGTTTGATATTTCTCAGTAGTACGCACTCATGAGCTCATATGCCTACAGATTGAGACCATAATCTTCAGGTTATGAGTTTAAACTTGTTGACTATTCAACCACCAGGATGGAATCCTAAGGTCCATTTATTATAACGATATTTTGCTAAGAAGCTGCTATAAGATTCGTTTTATTATTATGTAATGTGTATTTTGAATTTTTTTGTCGTTTTTGAGTAAATTAGATGCAATATTGTACTACATGCTGAAAATTCCTTGCTGTATCATTAGTACTGTTTTTGGAATAAAGCAATTTATTATTATTAACGTCACCAATAGGTAGATATTACAAATGATGGATCAATGGGTCCTTTCAGTGGACGGACGGTCAACGGGTTCACCTTGTAACCTAAAGTATAAGACTCGACTTCTAGTGGTGGAATCATGGATGCATTTTCCGATGGAAAATTCCAAACAATGAAGTAACAGATGTTCATTTTCTCGCCCCCCCCCCCTGCCGTTCTCAGCATTTATACAGTTGAAGTCAGTTCGTGATCAAACCTGGAACAAAATAAACCTGGCAACTTACCACAGCCAATTCAGCCAAATGTTGATTTTGAACAATAGCCTGACGATAGGCGTCTAAATGACCCTCAGATAGTTCAGGAAACATGAAGAATAAATGTATGCTGAAAAAAATAACAGTGAAAATAAACAAAACAACAGAATAGTGATCAGCACAATAGATCCAAGAAGAGATAAAAAATTAAAGTTAAAAAACGCCTGTCTACATATTTGAAGATGATGAAAACAGTCAATTTATAATTTAGTGGAATTCACGATGCGCATTTCATCCCATTGGGAATTCGTCATCTGGATGTATCTGTACTCCCAGTGAGTGGTGGTGCTTCTGCTGAGATTCCAGCTAAACAACCGTCTTTTCAGACACCAAAACACTACCCACTAAGTCACTTCTTGTGCAACAGGTAGCAATTGTTAATTGGTTTAATTCATTTTTGGATTTTATCGCATCGACATAATAGGTCTGTGTTAGCGTTTAAAACAAAGGCTTCTGAACTCGAGTCTCATCAGAAACACACTCACTCACTGGGAATGCAGGTAGATCCAGGAGACGAGTTCCGAATAAGGCAAAATGTCCACTCTGGATTTCACTGCCAGTCACTAACATCCACCAAGTGATAAAATGTTAATCTTCAGACATCATCAAAACATCAGTTGTTGTCAGATCTGCCAAAGGCGGAGGGGTAGCACGCAACCTAATGGTCGTTTGCAAAATTTGAAGAAGGTTGCATACAATATGAATGCACCCCGGCCGCAACGTCGGTGGTTCAAGAACAGACTACTCGTCAACCATACACATGACAGGGATGGATTCTTGGCCAACACACTTCTACACCTCTCCTAGAAGGTAATAAGCCCACTAAAGAGGGAAGTTTGGGCGGTAAAAAACCAACACTGCAGCTACCAAAACTTCAGTGTTTAGGCTTGCAGTTCTACGTTCCACTCGGAACTACTGAGTGGAATAAAATGGTGCGGAAAAAACGATTCGTCCAGTTTAGACAATACAACAGTACCAGAAAAAGTTTTCATCTAATTCGCTTACCTTGAGATAACTTCAACAACTGCATCGCCTAGGAACTCTAATCTTTCATTGCCATAAATATTCGACCGTTCTTCATGCATTTTCGGGAGGAATGACATAACCTGTATCATTTTTGTCAGCCCTTTTTTACGCCATGCTTTATATAATTCTAATTTATCTCCATACTCCAAGATACGTGGACCACATGTAACTAGAGAGTTTTGAAAATGATCTTGATTTGTACCGAAATTTGTTCGCCTATATGATGGATGCGTAAGTGATTGCTATACAACAAGCGGGAGAAATAATATACAATAATAAATAACGAGACAGAATATCCTCATGCGTACACCATACAATATAAATAATAAATTCACACCTGAAAATAGGGAAATGTTAGCCAATGCAATCATTTCTTAATTATCATAATGAATGAAATAAAGGGAGTGAAAAGAAGGCCACATGACGATTGTATTCTTAAGTCAATAATCAATATAGCCTATGTTAGCTCAAACACTGGCAGCTGTATTAAATTCTCATTGTACCATGTTTTCCGTCTGCCTCTCGAAATGCTCCTATGCAGCCACTCGTTCATAGCCCCCCTTATTCGCTGCCTTCCCGCCGTCAGGACGGGTCACCACGTCTAAGGCGCTAGCAAGCGAACAGGTGAACATGAAGGTTTACCTATGAGAGCTGGAAAATCCTGATTCCAAATCTACAGTCCACATGAGACCCAGAATTCAGACAGGTGAAATTGTGTATGAACTTGTTTTGTCCACTGGGAATGTGGCTCCTGACACTGCTCCATTGCCTCGTGGTTCAGGCTTCAAGTTGAAAGGCTCGGGAGACGAGATGGTCCCTTAAGACAACCACCTGCTTCAGTGTGGGCTCCTGTGCAATATCCAAGTGCTCGCATAAATTATGAAATTTTGTGTGGTGTATCCTTCGGTGCCCTTAATTTACACGTTTGTTTTTAATAGTAATTATTATCATATGTTCACAGTTAAAGGATTTGATGATTATAGATGTGAAATGTTATAAATCAAAATCAATTTCAGTGTCTCTCGTGTATGCATCCATTTGGTGTAGGCTTTTAGTCAATTTCCTACACTTTATCACTCCACTACTTGTAAGAGAAAACCAACAGAGTAGCTGAAGAAGCAGGGAGGACGGGACTCTAGGTGAACACAGAGATGATGAAGATAACCAATCATCAGAGAGAACAAACACTACCAATCATTATCAGAGGAAGAAGTTTGAGAGAGGTTACTTCCTTCACTTATCTAGGAAGGCGTTGTCTCAACCACAGGCGGAACAGATGAAGATGTCAAAGCCGAAATCGGAAAGGCAGGGTACATCCTCATCAATCTGAAATCAATTTGGAAGTTTTCTGAACCCGTCAAAAAAGGATAAGTTTCGGGTTTTCAACACTAATATTAAGTCAGTCAGTTCATCCATAGGGGTCAGCAAAATTGCCAAGCGTGTCACCAAAAGCATTTCCGACAGGCTACTGCAAACTCTTGTCAACAACTGCCTTCACTGGCTCCATATTGAAGATCAAATGACCAGCCAGAAAAAATTCGCCACAAAAAACTATGGCTAGGAACCAACCAAGAATGAAGACGGATAGGGCACACACTGAGAAGACCGTCGGACGACATCGCGCAACGGGTCATGCCTCAAGTGAAACCTGAATGGGAAGCAACGACTAGGTAGTCCTAGGGTAACATGGAGGAGGTTGTGGGAAGAAGAGATGAGAGACCATGGCAATCGTGAGTCCAGCTAAAGAGGACAGTAGAAAACAGTTCCACTCGGAACCCAAGGGAACAATGATATAATAATAATAATAATTATCACTCTGCTTCTTTCAAAATATTCCTGTTCATCGTGAACTCTTATATCTTAGATATTCTGGAATGATTGAAATATGGAAGTGACAGACTATTAACTCTAAATTGAAGGTTATCACACTATCTTTGTTTAATAATTTAGCAACAGCGTATTTCTGTGCACTTAGACATACACACAGAACACTGATGATTTAATGTGGTTTCCATAGCTCCATGAGATTGAGTACAGGGTATAAATGTGTGACTAACCAGTGGAAAAAGGTTGAATCTCTTGACCAATGAGCTTAAGCGCTCCAATCTGCAAGCAAATGCTTGGAATTCCCTTTATCAAACAACTAAAGAAAATTATGAAGTGAGTGGAAATATTGATTTTATTTTGATTATAAACTGGATTAGTAAGAAAACTGCAGACAATGTTAGTGTGAACAAAACACATAGTTCAGCAAAGTGTCTCTTTTCGCCAGGGAATTCATTTTCTTAGCTGTACAATCGCAAATATATATATGAGGTATTTTGTATGTATGTGAACATTAAGTTTGTCAAACAAAAATACAATTGGTTATGGACGAATTATTCCCATATAGAGTCATAAGAAAACGGCACAAACAGCGAAGAAAATTTTCTTTTCAATTATTCATTTTCATGAACTGTACAATCGTAATTATATTTAACAATCCAGCTTGGTTAGCCAGAGAAGAAAGGAATAGCAACAGCCCTATCCTAGGACACATTGTCATCTGCGGACATCGAGCACCCCCGCATGAATGCTTTACAATGCTAAACAGAGTCCCGCAATATCATACAAAGTGACTTCACATACGCCATCTGTACATAGCTGAGGCATTAGCTATTCGCGATTTGAAACCAGACCTCTACATTCAAAAGCGCTAAACACATTCACTCGCCTTACCGTGGCCAGAGTAAAGTTCTTATCATAATCTTGCTTCTTTTTTAATCTGTATGTTTTCTATTATTATTATTATCTTATTATCATTACTAATCCCATCATCAACATTTTATTACCACTCTATTACTGTGTATTGATAACATTGCTCCTTCATTAAGATTTTACCTAAAAAACACTTAATCGCCGTTCCACTAGTTCCTGTTCATTCTACACGAGCTTATTGATTAGTCATTATCTCACACTTACTACGTCATGCCAACTTCTGTATCTTTTCTAACTTACAATTAGTCATCACATCTAGGTTACACCTAACATTACGTGTGTGTAAACTATTAAAATATAATTATACTTTATTTGATCTAATCCACAATGCTCAAACTTTTTACTGATATTAATTCAACTGACGGTCTTCCCATTAAAAGACTGGCCAACAAACTCACACATTTATATCAAGCTGAATCTCGATTTATGAACCATCGAATTTTCAACATCAGATGCCTTAAAAATGCAATTATTCCTGTATACATGAAATTAAAATCACCAATATGTACTGATAAAGCAAATGCAGCGCTCACACATGCCTCAAATTTATGCATCAAAGAAAACCTACGTGGAATTATACAAAAGCTATTCACGATAAGGAAAGATATTAATGAAGTAAAAGAAAAATTGAAAGAAGTAATTGAAAAAGAAAAGTATGAAAGCATACTACAAGTTGCACAAAAACGAAAAGAAACTACTTATGAAAAAACAAAGGAGAAACAAATCAAAAAATTTAATAAACTCATGATAGCGAAAACTCCGAATGACAGACAAGTAACTAAAGCCAATTGGATTGTAAACTTGTCAGACAGAAAGCTAACAGAAGCAGAGGAAAGCGTACTGATGAAAGGGATGAACTTCAATATCAGCAACAAAAGATTAAAACCTGAAGACATCATACCTGTAATTGAAACAGCACTCGAAGGATATGACAAGCAAAAAGCTGAACTGGTACGAGCACAATGTGCACTTACCTTAAAAAAGCAAAAAGCAGAAAAACCAAATATAACGAAGGAGGAACTAAAAGCACTTCAAGACATAAAAGCAGACAAATCCATTGTCATTACTCAAGCAGACAAAGGAAACACAACAGTATTACTTAACAAAACAACATATAATGAAAAGATGAATGAACATCTACAATCTGGACCCTATACCATAATGACTAAATCAGCTGAAACAATCATCAACAAAACAATGAAAGAAACAGCAAAGTTAGTTAGACAAATGAAAGAAGTAATTGGTAAGTCAAAATGGTTTGAAATTATGCCAAAATCTTGTAATGTACCTAGGATATATGGTAAGATAAAATTGCATAAAGAGGGATATCCAATAAGACCGATTGTAGACTTCAGAAACACACCAACGTATATGCTATCCAGATTTCTCTCGACAATACTAAGACCGACAAGAGACAACTCAAAAGCTAGAATAGTAGATTCATTTGAATTAGTGAGGCGAATAAAAACCACTAAAATAGAGGAGGAAGAAATACTAGTTAGCTTTGATGTAAACAGTCTTTATACGAAAATACCCATTCAAATGGCCATGAATGCACTGAAAGAGAAACTAAATGAAGATAATGGCTTGAAAGACAGAACACAGTTATCCGTAGAAGAAATAACAAAAGGGATAGAATTCTGTCTGACAACAACATATTTCACATTCGAAGGAAAAATATGCCAATAAAATGAAGGAGTAGCTATGGGATCACCTATTCCACCAATTATAGCTGAAATATTCATGGATTATTGGGAGGAGAATGCCCTTAAACCATTCAGATCCTCAGTAAAATCTTTGTGGAGATATGTAGACGACACACTAGCAATATTGAAAAAAAACGATACTGAGAAACTGTTCTCACACATAAACAGACACGTCGACTCAATAAAATTCACTATGAAATTAGAGAATGAAATTGGAGAACTGCCCATGTTAGACTGCAAACTACAAAGAATGACAGATGGTAGCATAAAAACAACGATATATAGAAAAGCCACACATTCTGGAAGATTCCTTGATTATTACTCAGCTCATCCACTCTCGGTAAAACGAGGATTAATACAAGGTCTTGCAGATAGAATACGTAGACTTACAACAGCACCAGAGGACCAGCGTAAAGAAATAAAAGTCCTATTCAAAATGCTACTCGAAAACAACTACCCTAAAGAATTTATAAAAGATAATATAAAAAAGAGAAAAAAGAGGGTAAAACCGGAGAATAACAAGATGGAAGAATGGAAAAAAACAGTCGCAATACCATATAAAAATGGTACATCAGAGGCAATACAAAGAAACCTCAAAAATATCGGCATTCGAACAACCTTTAAACCGACAAATCTAATCAAAAATAAAATAAATCAACTGAAAGATCCCATAAAAATGATGGATAAAAACAATTTGATTTATAAAATATCTTGTGCTGACTGTCCAACTAAATATGTGGGGCAAACGTCCAGATCACTCAAAATAAGAGTGAATGAACATAAACGCCTAACTAAAGGTCAACCAACAGGGACACAAGCTTACAAAAATCTTGAAAAAAATTCATCGATAGCTGCACATGCATGGGACAAAAACCACAATATCGATTGGGACAATGTGTGTATTCTAAAAACAAACATGAACAAATGGAAAGAAAGACTCATAACAGAATCGATATTCATTAAAGTCACACCGGA
Source organism: Trichobilharzia regenti (assembly GCA_944472135.2). Lineage (NCBI taxonomy): Eukaryota > Metazoa > Platyhelminthes > Trematoda > Strigeidida > Schistosomatidae > Trichobilharzia > Trichobilharzia regenti. The sequence goes on from OX235263.1 coordinate 77,400,481, forward strand.
TACATGTAACAAGGGTGACTCAGTACAACTATCAACAACTTGGAATATAATTCTAAACACAAACACATGAATGAATGTGGAGTATAATTCTGAACACACATATGCACACGCAAAACATGAGTAAAATAATAATAATAATGAACTATACATATAAGTACAAATCATCAGAGTAGTCTTTCAATATCAGCTACACGGTGAGGCCAAATGGTACAAAAGGCGTCATGTAAGCAGAGGTGCTGGCGATTCGTCAATACAACCCCGAACTCTTTATGCAGAAAAAGTTTGTCCAGTCTCTTATTCTACCTTGGTCTTAACCTCTTCACTAGTCGTTCCCTGTAAAAACAATTTTAATTTTTCTTTTTTAATTTTACTTTTAGTTTGCTTTTGCTTTAATAATTAATTTACTACTATCACACTCTCGTATGCTCCTTCTGTACATTTCACACTCTCTTCACACTTGTTAAACTGACACTCAACTACCACCTTTATTCTCACTCAAGAGCAATTTTAACCTTATCAAATTTCTATCTTGGGATTTCGTCGATAAAGAAAATTTTCTTCGCTGAATCTGCCTTTTATTTTCTATCTTTGTGCCGTTGAGTACCACGTGATTTACAACTTTTAATTTTCACTTCTAAAGCCACTTCTGAGTAATTATATCAACTATGTCTCCCCCTGTTACTCAATAATAGACCATTATAAATTCAGAAAAGCGAAAAAATACAATATGCATCGAAGAATGACTCGAAGAAAACCCACATGTAATAGAGATTTATCAGTAAAAGTATAACCTAAACGATTCTCCAAGCTTTCCAGTGATTTATGAAAACGTAGATGAGCTATAAGTGAGACTAAATTCAATGCATGCTGTGGTATATCCGGTCGTATTCCCGTTCGATAGAAACCTTCACAACTGATTTCTACAGTCACTTCACGTCGGTGTACTCTGTCGAAAAAGAAAAGTATTTATAAAAGAAATAAATTTTATAAACAGTCGATCAGTTTAAATTATTATTATTATTATTATAATAACTAGGTTCGCTACCATAAAGGCTTATAAACCAGACGGAAACCATACAAGTAAGGTATTTCAGGTATATTCTTGGAATATCTAGTGTAGAAAATATCTCAGAAATCGATTAGGTACCCGTTATAGATTTCGTTCACCTAAAATGTACAGACGGAATGGTTCTATTAAGTGGGGAAGCTGACAAATGCGGGGACTTATGAACATGCTGAACACAAATCTGTATGTGTATCACTCCTGTCGGCGCATCGACTTCGGACAAAAAGATACAGAATGATGTAGGTATGCATTTGGTAGACTCAATGATTTGGTAAATTTTACGGAATGCAATGTATTGCTTACTGAGAGAATATTAGCACACCGATAAGAAACGCGCATTCACATAGATTATATGCATTATCGTCATATGAGAATAGCAGGATTTACATTAAGCAGATTACAATCGTACTATACAAGAACAGGCAACCAGCATGTTGTGTAAATCAGGCAACTATCAATGTTCCTTAGTTAAGAAAAGAAACATTCATTTTAACAGATGGTATTTGTATTCTTTCTCCCATGTTAAGTGGTACAACATAGTGTGTAATATTGAGGTTAGGCGTGGAGTGTTAGGCTAGGACGGTAAGTCAACCCACGAAGTGAAGAACAATTGAGATGGAAAAAACGCGTGTAGTGCACATTCCGAACCACCGCCTTCTTCGACGAGCAATGTTAGCTAACATTGGATCAGGTTTGAAAAGAGTTAGGGGTGGTCATACCAAAACTTGGCATCAATCAGTTCATGAAAGCTTTCATAGTTGGTTTCAGCCACATAGAAGGGTGGGAACTGCTTGTTTGGGGTCCTCGGGATGCTGAGATTCAATGACTTGGGACTGATTGGTGATATAGCTCAAAATCGTTCTTTGAGAATTCATATCGTTCAAATATATATATATGTATATATATATATATATATGACTAAGAAAAGGAGACTAGGAATAGTGGAAATAAGCATCAAATAAATACTTTTTTTAGCTATTTCATCTCCAAATTTATTATCACTAATCATATAACCAATTGAATTTTGTACTTGAGTAGCCTTAAGATCGCTATGAACATTCAAGAGCATCCGATTGATACAATTCGCCCGATGATGGCTATTAATCTTGATTGGACTTTAGCTTCAATTCTCATGCTTCATATGTTACTCGCTACGTTAACCTGCGAATCAAACAGCTTAACTTTATGTGAGGATTTAACTCAGTAGTGAATTTTCATGACTTCTGTTTATAACTGCTTATATACAACATCGACACTGGTAAGGCAAGGTAAGATACTAATGAAACGTTAAAACGACATGGCGTTTACACCGTCAAAAGGGAGAATACCTACTCTCAACGATGGTATCTGATTGCTTTGATGACTACACAACGAATAAGTTAAAGTTCGGATTCATACGCCAATAGTGGATTTCAACCCGGCAGCTTGGTGGTGGTGGTGGTAACCTTGTGACCCGACGATTTTGGATTCCAACCACAGCAGGATCATGACTACTTTACTGTAGAAAATCAATTATCTAGTGCTGCCTGATGTTCTTCAGTGGTATTCACAATCTAACTTATTTCTATCCGTAGTGCTGCCTAACCTTGACATTGGTCAAACCCCAACCAACCCAACAGCCAAATATATATAGTATAATTTAAAATTAGCTGTTCATGGAAATTCTTAGTTAGCAGTTATAAATTTTGTAAAAAAAATCAGTATACACCTACCCAGAATGCTCCATCTCTTCTAATTCACTAGCCAGCTGAACCAATTGTGCACGATCGGATGGACTAATTCTTGGCTTATTCATCATTAGATATTGTAACTTCATGAAATTTTTCAGCACACATTTATACTTTGGTTCACGTGTTAAACTCAACTTCATTGGTGTATACGTCATATGCACTATGAGTGGATAAATGAGTATTGTTTCATTCGGTTGACCTGTAACCGATTGACGATCCAACTGATCTATGCGTATAGCAGCTGGTTTCTGCAGTGGAAGGCGGAGAAATAAGGATAGTTAAGTGAAAAAAGACACAACTTACACAAAATACCATCTATTACATAATAAGTATGAATAAGACTTTCAGAAACCCGTTACACATTCTTTGTTAAACAAGTAAGTTAACAAACAGAAAGATTTGGTAGGCCCAAAAACTATTTGAAGACAATTACGAGAAAAAAAATATCACACCAGAATGTTAATCACCTAACTAATGACGGCTTTTGACAACAGTAACGCCGGTAAATCACGCAGGACTGCAGACGACCCTACACTTACCTACCGAACACATCTACTTTACAAGTTTCAACACAGATTGACATCAATTAGAGGACTATTGAAAATCATGAAGTACTGGACAATTGTTTCTTCCTGGTTTGGGGGACCTTTCATCGGTATGCACCCATGATTCTACCAGGGATGGAACCCAGAACATGTATGTTACAAGACGACTGGAATTCGACCCAACAGCTTCCTTGGTAACCTGAGGGTACTTGGTCCGATCTCCTGTGGGGTCATCAGTGGATAGCGCTAAAGGGTCCCCAACTAGAGTGAAACAGATGTCCAGTACTCCCCGCGCTTGGCTTTCAATAGTCCCTCGACTTATATCAGTCCATGGTTAAACTTTAATCTAATCAAATCCCTACAAACTAATACTTGAAAACACTTTTACTGTCATACTACTTAAAATGGCCTTCGACTTTAACATACCGTTTACATTTAACAAGTTTGCAGTAGAAACTAAAAAGCATAACAAGTTGATTCGGAGGAAATGATTTTTTTAAAACCAGTGGTGTGAGAAAATAATTCAGCACTCAGGATTTCTGTGTCAAGTGGTGGCTTCGGTTATTAGTAGTAAAGAAACATGGTGTACCTAGAGATAAGCAGGATTTCTTTAATAACAGCTGTCAGGGTGATACATTCCAGTAAGTGACAGTGAATATCGATACGGTGTGTTATACATATGAGATAGTAGGACTTGTAATAACTTATATATAAAAGTAATTGTATACACATTCCTGTCTTTCTCTAACCTAGACACTATCAATTTGATTTTCACCTTATCTTCCATGAACATTCTTTCAGTCATACATAGTATATTAAGACATTCACCTGAGGTAACTCAGGTGAATGTCTTACAATTACGATAGTGATTTCAAGTATTCTGCTGTAGTATTCATACAGTATTCACACGGCGGCCTGCTTAAATCTTGGGCTACCAAAATTTCCATCCTACATATTGCATCTATTTCCTCGGATTTATTTTGTTTTAATCATTCAATTATGTATCCAAGTCGCATTACTTACTCTCGCGATTATTTAAAATGTTTTCAACCTGTTGATTTACGAGTATATAATAACGTTAAGAAAAAGCATCATGGAGGTTGGCAGAGATCATTAAAGTGTACTCCAATGCATCAGATGACTGTTCCTGTGATTATGAGCACAAATTGCAGGTCATTATCGAACAAGATTAACTACTTGCATTCTCTATTATACTCAAATGTATATTGTAATACTGGTGTAATCACTCTTCAAGAGACTTGGCTCCATGATTCATATGACGACAATTTAGTCTCCTTAAGTGGGTTCACAATCTACAGACAAGACCGATGCAGCTCGAAGAAGAAGAGAGGTGGTGGTGTTGCCACTTTTATTAATTCTCAGTGGTCTACTGCCAACAACGTCTGCTTCAAATTCTCAAATGACAATATTGACTGTATAACTGTAAAATGTCGACCTAAACACTTACCTAAGTACAGCTCCATTTTTGTCACAAATATCTATATCACACCTTGTTGCAGTCCCTCAGAACTATCTATCTTCGCTGATGAATTCACTATTTTTGCTGCTGCTTCGTTTGGTAACTCCTTATCTATAGTGACCGGCGACTTCAACTCCAGCGACTGCAGTTTTATTACATTGCTGGGCCATGCAAATGTTGTTAATTTCCCAACTCGACAAAATACTTCACTTGATTTAGTATTTGTAAATGATTCTGGAATATACGAAGCTCGTAAAAGAGCCCCGCTCTTCAATTCTGATCATTGTATTGTACGAGTCTTACCCAAAATTTACGGAAAGTTACACAGTAAAGCCCTCTCAAACTTGTCTAAGAAAGTTGTTCACAGATGCTACTCAAATGAGAACGTACATCATCTTAGAAACATGCTCAGTGACACAAGATGGGATTTGTTTAATGTTGATTCACTTAATGACAATATCTCTAATATTACATCCTATCTGAAATTCTGTTTTGAAATCTGTTGTCCAAAAGAAACACTATTCGTCAAATTTGACCGTTTCTCCTCGCCTCAACTTAAAAAGCTTCGTAGAGAGAAGGAAAAACTATATAAAATCAAAGATAAAAGTGGTGTAAAAAGAACTAACTTCTTAATTAAGTCTGAAATGCAGAGGTTGAATGTAATATATAACCAGAAATTCATGTCCTGCAAAAATCCTTCTAATATGTGGAAACTATTTAAGGAAATCACTGGTGGTAAGCAGATAAACAATATTCCATATTCTTTTGATGTATGTACTCTTAACAAATCTTTTATTTACTCTCCCTCAAATGCCATGCTTCCCAGCATCACTTGTGTTAATAATAGCCCCTTTCCAGGTTTTAACACAAATGATGTTCAAAAGTGCCTCAAGTCTCTAAACCCTTCCCAGAGCTTAGGTCCCGATTATGTACCTAGTATTATTTTTAAAAAATGTTCTGATATTCTGTGTCACCCTCTTACTGATCTATTTAACAAATCTTTTTCCGATAATATTGTGCCTGCCGTTTGGAAGGACATTAAAGTTGTACCCATACCTAAATCTTCTACTGGAGCATGTGTCAAATTTAGACCCATTGCTATTACGTCTCCTTTTTTGAAAACTATGGAGAAATTACTTTTACTTAGTCTTGAACCTTCGCTTAAATCCTTTAATGACCCTAAACAATTTGCCTATAAGCACAGTAGAAGCACTTTAGATGCAGCTGCCGTCTTATATCATAACATTGCTTCCAGTCTAGACAAGGGGGCTAAATTTGTTCGTTGCGCCTTCCTAGACTATACATCTGCTTTCGACTCGGTCCCTAGGGACATCTTATTAAATAAACTTGCTGCTAGTCAAACAGAATGTTGGGCTGTTAACTGGTTGCATTCCTATTTCTCAGATAGAAAGCAGTACACCGTATATAAAGGGAAGTCCTCCACTTCATTGCCTACTGAAGCTGGTGTCCCTCAAGGTGCTGTTCTTTCTCCTTTTCTTTTTTCTTTCTTCTTGCACGACTTGCCTCACTCTGATGAAATAAACTTTGTGAAGTATGCTGATGATTTAACGGTTTCAATGGCTGTTAACTCCCAGCTAGATTGTACTAAAATAAATAGCTTTCTATCGGAAGTCAGCAAATGGTCTGAGTCTAACGGTCTTAAACTGAATCCTTCTAAGTGTCAAACTGTTGATTTCAGCTTAAGATGTAAACGACAGTTAAAAGAAGTCATCGATTCTCATGACAGTTGTAAAATTGACGACAATGATATAGGAATCAAATCAGAAATTAAGTATCTTGGACTCATTCTCTCTTCTGATCTCTCCTGGTCTTCCCATGTCTTAGCAATCTCCAGTAAAATATTCCGCTTGACATTTTACATTAAGAAGTTAAGACACTCGGGTATAACTCAACCCCTCATCCTACAGTTCGTAAACTCTTGCATCCTACCTATTCTTCTTTATTGCTCACCCTTATTCTTTCCTGGTTTGCTTAAAAAAGACTATGTCACAATTCGTAGAATACTGAAGACTGTCACAAGAGTGAGTGGTGTCCCAGTGGACCACATAGTTAACGTCGTTGTCGATAGGCACTTGACTTCGTGCAATAAATTTGCTAAAGGGATTTTGTCTGACTTGGAGCATCCGCTTTACCCTCAGCTTTCACCTTGCATCTCCTCAGGTAGAACAAGGAGTAACTTCAGAAAACTGTATGCTCGCACGTCTAAGTATAGAAATTCTATGATACCATACTTGGCACGTATTTTATGTGATGAAAATAGTGTCAGGCAAGAATTAACTAACCTTTTTCATCTAGTAAATAAACAATTTCCTCCATCCATCCTTATGTACCTTCAAGTTTTACTTTTATTACTTCTATTATATTTATGGTCCTGTTACTTCTTTGTTTTACTCTCATAATTGCAAACACCAACTTATCTCCATGACGGCTGTAATCTTTGTTTTTCCCCTCACCATATCATGTAAAGAGAACATTATATTCAATATTTTTAAACATGTTAGGATTTCTATACCACATTGACAATACTGTGTGGCACAAGCCAACGGCAATTTTCACTTGTATTCTTATTATTATTACCCTAGCTGTTATCATTATTATTGCTATTTCCATTTTATATGCTGCATGTTTTTGACACTACCTCTATTGTAAATGTGAAAAATTTTCTGTGTGATTAATTTTATTTATAATTTGAGGAAATTAGATGCAATATTGTGATTAATGCTGAAAATTCCATTCTGTATCACAAGTACTGTTTTTGGAATAAAGTAAATCATTATTATTATTATTAGTAGTAGTAGTAGTAAAACAGAAAGCTACTTCAGACTACAAAAGACTGACTTTCAAATAAGTTAGAAAAGCTTCCACGAATAAGTTCATATTATTAAAAAAACAAAACTAATCCTTACAAACCAACTATAGAAAATTATAATTATAAGAAGAAAACTTGTTCGCTGTGGCAGAGCATAATTCCATTATGGGCAAAATTTTGTTTTGATAGTCTCACAGTGTTATATAGTTTTCTTTACTGATGATGTTCCGAGCACAACTTATTGCTCATAATCATATCAAGACAACACTCACACAACTTTCTAACATCGTTTATATAATTCCATTATTTTTCATCGCTTGGCTTGATTGGTAATAGTATTTTCCATATTCCCAGTATGAGTGATGAGTCATTCCTATTGCATTTGTTGTGGGCAGGCTCGATCGACGAACAAAGACTCAGTAATCAACCTCTCTCTCTCTCCACCTACCTAGATTACTTTTCAGAATTTTAACCCTCTCCCACCATGCTATTGTGTGTGGTTGTGTGTTAATGCATGCAGTGCAATTGTGATATGTATCCATATAATATGTGTGTTTGTTTGACAGTCTGTTATATTTCCTAGGTATATATGGATCGATATTCCATTGTAATTAGCCAATCATGTTAAGACTGTCTATTGATTTGTTCATTTTGAATATTCGCTCACACACTTGTTCGGACATTTATATTTTTGCTCTCACACTCTTGTGTGACATTGATTCTCCTTGTGTTTGGAAAGTAGAAGTATCATCGCAAACCTAGTGGTCTTCTGATTTCCGTCTTTCTTGCGTCAGGACTATTAAATTCTCGACCAGTATATAACAAATTGCTGAGCTTTTTTCTAAATTACTTACCCTCTCGGAGTCAACCATTCTCACCTTAGCTAAATTCTTATGTTCCGACAATCTGACTACCCCCGACCTACTAGTTTGACCTATCCAGTTGACCTCATTCATACTCGTTGCAAGGTATTTTGTAAATTAAATTATTTTGTCTAATTGGGTCAACTGGGTCCTTTAACCTGCAGAGCTTGTCCCAGAGTGAGTTTGTACGTTTGAATGCCACTCTAATTCCTCCTTTATTGAGAATCCTACATAGGGTTTCGATGTCCTCTCCTTATATGGTAAAACTATTCTTTGTGCCTTATATTCTTTCCTAATTAAGTTATCATTATCAGTATCCTCATTATTTATATTTTGCTTTTGGCCTTTATTGATCTTCCTAATGAATAGGATAGTTATTTGATACCAACGCTTCTTCTGTCTACTTTCTTTCATCATTTAGGTCTTTTCTTGCATAACTCAGTGCTACCGCTCGGTTTGTTAGACACTTAGCTACACCTGCTTATAGAGATAATGGACCCAGTTAGCCCAATTAGACAAAATGATATAATTTACAAAATACCTTGCAATGACTATGAGTGAGGTCAACTGCATAGGTCAAACTAGTAGGTAAGGGGTAATCAGATTGTCAGAACATAAGAATTTAGCTAAGGTGAGAATGGTTGACTCCGAGAGGGTAAGTAATTTAGAAAAAAGCTCAGCAATTGCACTGCATGCATTAACACACAACGACACAATAGCATGGTGGGAGAGGGTTAAAATTCTAAAAAGTAATCTAGGTAGGTGGAGAGAGAGAGAGAGAGGTTGATTACTGAATCCTTGTTCATCGAGTCTACATCCAACACATGCAACAAGAATGACTCACCACTCACACCGGAAATATGGAGAAGACTACTACCAATCAAATCAAGCGATGGAAAATAATGGAATCATATATACGGAGTTAGAAAGTTGTGCTCGAAACGTCATCAGTAAATATTACTGTATAACACTGTAAGACTTTATCAAAATAAGTTTATCATTATTATTGATACACAAATTGGGTATTTTATGGATATCAGGAGACGCGCCACACAAAACTTCATAGTTTGTGCGACGATTGGAATACTGTCATGACGCCCAGAGCAAAGCGTATCACTTGAAGCCTGACAACCTAAGGCAGTGAAGCGGCGTGAGGAGCTACATTCCTATGGTTTCCAGTGTCCCAAACAGGTTCATACGCCAATCGTTCCGTTCGGATTCTGGAGAGCATATACACTACAGGGTAAGAATCTGGGTTTTGCAGCTCCTCTAGACAGACCTGCATGTCGTCCACCAGTTCGGTTGTAAGCACCAGATATTTACATTTGTCCTTTCACTTTTATGAGGGACAATAATAGTGAACAGGAATTATCTGGCAGAGTCAAGAAGTTGCGACTACCTTGATTGTGTGCATACAGTAATATTTTTACAGTGTCGTAAATACATCTGATTTTAACTGCTTTCATTAATATCACAACACGATATTTTTACTGCATCGTTTATAGAATTATTTCACATGCAGTTTCGTGTAGGCTTCAAAAAAATCCAGCTGTGTAAACTTTCAACCTCATACGGGATCGAACTCAAGGCCTTTAGACGATGCGCAGATGGATTTTGAACCGACTGACTGGTTTCAACATAGAACTTTGAACCGATGTGCAGCAGTTTGAGTCTCCACACTCCATGTAGCACACAAAGTAAGAGAAGTAAAAGGAAATGCGAAATAGTGATAGTAAACAGAGATATGAGGCAAAAAGAATATTAATATCGAAGAAGGACATAGTTTTATTGGGTATTATAAGTCAGAAGGAGTGGATGCATCTGCACTAGCCATGAAGAACGATGGCTTTGTGCCATATCACCAATTGTCTCTACACATTGTTTTTTACGATCGCTAGGGTCCCAACCAGTCAGAAAGTTTACACCTTCCTACGTGACTCGCTTAAACTGTTATGGATTTCATTGACTGATGAAGCCATGTTTTGGTTTGACTACCACTGACTCTTTTCCAGTCGGATCATATGTCAGCTAACATTGCTCATCGAGGAAGGCGATCGATGGCCACGCATGCATGCATATCTCCTAACCATCTCAATCGATGTGACTTCCCATCCTCGTTTATTGATTTCACCTCCTTACCTAGCACTTGACCGAGGCCTAACCTCAGTATTGCTCACCTTATTATACCACTTCACACGGGAGATAGAACTCAGACAGCAATGATCAAAGACAGCTAGCCGGCCTTTTCATGTCATCCATTCTCAATGCCCAGGTCTCACAGACATAAGGGAGGACGGAGCGAATTGCTGAGCAGTACACACACCCTATGGTCGACAGTCGGATATGACGTCTACGGCAGAGACGGCGTAAACTGGCATAAGAGAATCGAGCCTTCTGTATTCGAGCTGAATCTGCAGGGTCCCAAACTATAGGACGAAGCAGTTGTCCAGTATAGTACTCCCTAGTTTTCAATAGTTTCCTGAATGAAGTCAGTTTGCCACCTAACTTGGAAATGAATACACTTTATAGAGCTGCAGAAGAAACAATAGGACAATAAAACCACAGACTTACTTTCCCTGGATAACAAGCAAGTGTCCCGCGTAGATCAAAAATATAATTTGACCATTCACTTGTAGACATTTTTTGTAACGATGACAACTGCATCACATCAATTACTGGAGTCAATGCTTCTTTTAACCAATACTGCATTATCACATGGACTGGTAATAATTCACCAATTGTATCGTTATTACTTTCAGTACTATCATTAACACAGTTAGCAATTGAATCATCTAACTCAGGATTGTGTTGCATTGAACTGTCATTATCAGTAGTCGCAGTAGTGGTATTAATCATAGAAAGGCCTGTTACATCAGCAGCTGACAATAAACGTATAAATCGTGGCATTAAATGTATCACACTACAACTTTCTTCAGCTGCATATGGTTTCCAGCTTAAATCCAACAATTCTAATAACTCAATAAATATATACTGAGTAAGGAGATCTAATGAACGAACAGTAAAATACTACAAAAATAGAGAAAAGCAGAAACGAAGAAAAAAAAGCAAGTCGTTAGACAGTTTAAGGATAGATTTCTTTTATGTAAGAGAACCTGCAGACCTTATTTGCTTTTAAATCAATTTTGACGCTTCCGTTGATTGATTGAACTGAAAACGCTCAGCCTGTTATCTGCTCAGCTCCTAGTACGGATGCTTCAACAGTGTCCGAGGATTAACCTGAAGTAACATGCCAAACAACACTATGGTCTAATCAGTCAACGGAAGAGTCAAAATTCATTTCAAAATAAATCAAAACGAATGCCCCTTACATAAGAGGTGATTCTTGTGGTTCACTTGGTCAATCGGATGATGCTTTGACGTTGGAGACGATGAGTGCAGATTCAGAATCCCAGTGGAAACACTATCACTCACTGGGAAATACAAGTAAATAAATAATTTTTCCTTCACGCTCCTAGTGGAACATAGGGCTTTAAGCTAGTGGCTTGAAGTAGCAGTGTTTATTTTACAGGATGGGGTTGCTAGCCTCATGCCCAACCTTTCCTCTTTACCAGCATTGCTTCTGGCTTAGCGAGGCAAAGGAGTGCGTCGGCCGGGGATTGAACCCCGGACTAAATGCGTAGTCGGTGAGCATTCTACCGCTGCGCCACCGACGCACGAAAGAAGCATACGAAACTGTATATCAGCAAGAATGAGTGTAGCGGATTAACTGCGAAACTTAGCAAAGTAGTCTTACGTAATCTAAAAGTCACCAAGTGAAGATGATGATTGTCATTAGAATAGTAAACGCTTAAAAATTACGAAAATTGCTCACAAGAATAAGAGAGATTCAGAATATTTTTCTATTATTCCCTTTGAGTTTCAAATCGAAAATTGGGCTTTACTAGCACATCTGTATTTCATCCTGTTCCCTGAAGTCCCTTTTAGCTAGTAGTTCCACTATTATCCATAAGCGCTTTCATTTCCTCCTCACACGATCGCCTTCATGTCACTCTCGGTACGATGTCCAACTGGTTGTTTGACATTCGGGTTCCACCCCAGGTGTATGATATCACCAACAGTCTCTTCAGCATGTATCCAATCCAATCCATTTCTATTCTCTTCGGAATATTTGTTCAACAACAGATTATCGATTGGTTTGTTCTCAGGATTTAATGTTGCTAATTCCTTCTGGCCATTTGATCTTCAATATGGAGCCAGAGAAGGCAGCTGTTGATAAATGTATGCAGTCTATTAACAATGCATCACAAGGTCACTCTCTTATAGACAAAAGAGTGCCGGTTAAAAGATTCTGTGGACCTCTTTAAACAGAATCATTTAGTTTGCCTGATATTGTACAATCTGCGTTTCGTCAGAAGCATAGGTTAATTAGATTGCGGGAGCATCTAGGACTAAGACAGAGATGAAGGAGTGATGAACACCACTCAAAGTAGATATTACACATGATATCTAACTATCCAGACCGACGGGAAGTAATCGTTAAGCCAAAAACTAAACTCAACTGAGAGGAGAGAAAAATACCGGCTAATACTGGATTGCATATTGCTTAAATAGTAAAGAGAAAACAAGACGAAAAATCAAAGTACTCATTAAGTATTAACAATACCTCACAAGTTAAATAAAAAACACTTACCTGTGGGAATTCTTCTTCAATTGGAAAAATATCATACAGTAAGTTGAAACGGAGAACTTGACATGGAGGCGGCTGTAATACAAATAGATTGGATAAAACATACATATACATACACACACACACACACACAAATATATACAAGTGAACAATATTTATACGATTATTGTAAACGCCTCACTGGAGGAAATCCGTCTTAAAACAGATGATAAATGGTAGTGTTATCACTTAGATATTCAAAAACGATACCAATTTATGTGACATACTAAACTGCCCACCCACATACTGTGATTTCTACATGTGTACAATGATGACGACTAATTACCCTGGAGAGAAGCTTTACTGTATCTCAAACTAGACAAATAAAATGAAATTGTAAGAGTGTACTGCTGTCCATTTACTAACAATGCGGTTAGTTGAACAGCACGAATTTTACACCTTGTTAAAGAGAGATATAAGCATTATGAGAAATAGAATTAGCTAGTAAATGTGAATTTACAAATGAAAAACAAAGTCTGCTGTCAGCAGTACATTTTGTATTTACAAACCTGTCACTTCTCATTGACTGCTGAATTTCAACATAGAACTCTGCACAGAAGTGCAACAATTTAAGTTATTACACTCCATGTACAATACAAAAATAGAGAAGAGACAGAAAAAAGGTATTCAAGAAAAGGTAACTGAAAATGAACTAAGGATTGTACATGATACATTGATTGAAAACAGCTATCCAGACAAATTCATCAGGCAGCATATGACTAAGAAAGGTGAAAGGACTAGTGGCTATCCTTAAACAAGAAGCCTTTATATATACAACGGCAATTCAACGGGCGATATGGCTAGCAAAATAATTACAAAGTTAAGAAAATCAATTCAAAGAACTTTTAATGCTGGCAAACCACAAGTCTAATTTTCTACACCACCGACGGTGATTCCTCAATTGAAAGACGAAGTACCTAGACTATCCACTTCTATTTGTATCTACTAATTCAACTGCGCTCGTGGTGGAGCGAGTTATATTGGCCGTTGTTCTAGGAACTTGATTTTTCGTGCTCTTTTGGGAACATCTAACAGTGTGGCTAGATACAGATGTAGTAAAAACCATCAACAGTTCGGTATTAGATAACCTGGTCCAAACCGGCCACAAAGCCAACATTGACGAATCCTTCTCTTTCATCTACCAGGTAACAAATAAATTGCCAAAAACACCCAGGTAGCACGTACTACACACAGCAGAGGCTATAGCGATTCGCCTTACATAATATCAGGAAAAAAGAATACTAACATGGGAAAAAATGAGGAATTCGCAGACATAGAGGATTACAGAGGATGAACGCATCTGAGTCACCAGGAAAAATTTTGAGCCATATCACCAATAGTCTCAAGTCATTGTATCTTGACAAGCCGACGACCCCAAACCAGGTTGCCGAAACCTCACTACATGACTGGCTCAAACCAACTGTCGAAGACTTCATAGACCTATTCAGTTTTGGTTTGACCATCCCCTTCTTAATTCGAATCTAATCTTATGTCAGCTAAGATTTTTCGTCGAGGAAGGTGATGGTTAGGCATGCGTCACATGCCTGCTAGCCACGTCAATCGATTCAGGTTCGCAGCCGCACAGAATTACTTACCCTACTCATCTAACACTCAACACTTAACCTCAATATTACTCACCATACTATACCACCTAACACAAGAAATAGAACCCAAACATGTTATGAGAGATAGCTTGCCTTTTCGTATCCCTCACCTTGGATGGCCATGTCTGAAAGCCATAAATAAGGACAGAATTAACCGCTGCACCGCACACACGTCGTTTGATCGATAGCCAGTCGAATATTGCGTCCACGCCAGAAATAATGCAAGCTGTCAAATGGCACATGAACCTTTTTGTATTCATAGTGAGATTGCGTCAGTGACCAGGCCGTTGAGGCTGATGCAACCTCACAAATAAGTGGAATGGTCGACATGCTCCACTACTTTACTCCCTATCTTTAAGCTGGGAGCCTATATAGTCCAGTCCTGCAGCATCATCTTGCATACGATAGGAGTGAATCGCATGACATATTCGAAGACTTCTGTTCATGGTATTGAGAAAACACTGCATTTTGTTAGTGTCTCCACCAAGGAGAACAACCTCATCCTCATATTCTAAATCAACCAGAGTGTCTCCCGGTAACAATTCAATCCCTAAGTCAGTTAGGGTCGATTCCATTAGTACATTTATGCTGAAATTAAACAAAAATGGGGACGGTGGGCATCCCTAACAGACATCACTGGTTGTCACCACTTCAGGTGACGACTCTTCGTAAGGTCTTCGTAAGGCAGCTGAATGAGTACGAGTAGACTGGCCTACTTTTTTCACCTCCTAATAACACTCACTACACGGGTAATGGGAGAATTACAAAGGAAAATAAATGCAGATGTTATGTAAGTACACTAACGATATCTATGCCACGAACACAATAATAACACCAAATTGTTGATGAGATTCATTACAGAACGACACGACAGTAATCAGTAAAAGCTACCTAGACCTCAAATTGGTCAACCCGACCAAAAGCTGCTACCTTGACGTGGTGGTCGGGCTTGAACACCGCAATGACCTAATCAAGCTATACTGGCTGAGACTTATGTCTCTTGAGGTCTACCATGCCAGGCAGGTTGTTTGGATAGCGGTTAAACAAAAAGCAGCTACCCAATCCAACATCATGTCCAATACAAAATCACAAAATTTCATGCCGGATCGGCCGTGGCCCGGATTAACAACGACCGCGCTTCCTGCTGCCGTGTCACAGGGCAGGAGTGATAAGTATGCTACTGAGACACACCAAACAAAAAGAACGAACAAAAACAGGCCGCGTGTGACCGGCCTCAAGCAGTTGTCCCCTGGGCTCTGCGGTCACGCAACCAACTTCCACGGTGTGGGCAGCCGGGAAGTAACAATCGCCCTCACAATCCGAAATGCACACGAAACCTCTCTATTACTCACTCATCTTTGTCTTCATCTTCATCTCTATCATCTTGCCTTCCTTCCACTGATGCAACTCCTCGACTTGATAGCTCTCCACTTCCTCTCCACTCTGCGTCCACTAAAAACGATGGAAGCCAAAAAACCACCACCGACAGCCTCTTAAAGCCGCGCCACCAATTTCATATAGGAGCTCTTAATGTTAGGACACTTTGCCAAATAGGACAACAAGCATCACTAGCCAAGACCCTGGCATCACGAGCCATTGATGTATGCTGTGTTTCAGAAACACGCATACAAGACCCAAGTGTGGTTATTCACCTAACCCCACCTGGCCAACAGGTTGAATCTGCAAAATTCACCTTCAGGGTGTCAGCTAGTTCACGAGGATTAGCTGGCGTAGGGATAGCTTTGAGTACTAGGGCAGAAAAGACATTGCTTGACTGGATCCCGGTAGATAGCCGAATGTGTGCTGTCCGCCTGAACGGATCAGTAAGAAGGAGAAAGGACTGCACTACTCGCCGATGCCTTTTCGTAATCTCCGCCTACGCCCCCACTGACTGCAGTTCAGATGAAACGAAGGATGAGTTCTACCAAAAGCTGTCTAGTTTGGTGGAAAGGCTAAACGCTCAGACATAGTCGTTCTAGCTGGTGACTTTAACGCTCAAGTAGGGAAATTGTGTCAATCTGAGAAGGATGTCGGTGGCACCTATGGAGTTCCGTGCCAGCGAACCGACAACGGTGACCGTCTCCTACAGTTCTGCTCTGATAATCATTTGTTTCTTGTAAGCACTAACTTCAAACACAAGGAGAGACACTGTTTGACTTGGAGACCCCCTTCATCAAACCAACGCTGGACACAAATAGACCACATAGCAATAAGCTATCGTTGGCGTGGGTCGGTAGGAGATTGTCGCTCCTTCTGGAACACGTGCGTAGATACCGACCATGCACTGGTCCGCGCTCGGGTGTGCTTACGACTGAACGGACGTAGGAAACAGCTGGCGGTAAAACCATCACGTCCCCAGCTCGATCAGGAAACTAAATCCGTATTTGAGGAAGAACTAGCTAAACACATATCTGTGTTCGACAGCTGTGCTCACCCTGAAGAAGCTTGGAAAAATATCCAGGCAGCCATAGATACAGCTGTAAAAGCTGTGAATAAGGTAAACCCAAAGGTGAGTAAAAACCACTGGATCTCCACCGCCTCATCCGAACTGATAGATGCTAGAAGACTTATTCCGGCGAGCTCCGAATTCAATGAGGAGCGAAAGCTGCACAAGAGGAAACTTACGAAAAGTCTCCGCAAGGACCGTGAACAGTGGTGGGCGACAAAAGCCAAAGAGATGGAGAAAGCTTCGAGGATAGGCAACACCAGGCAACTCTTTAGACTCATCAGGGAAACGGGTGGGAGAAGACAAATCATTAGTGAGACAATCTCGGAAAAAAATGGCACTATAATTAGCTCCCAGGATAGACGACTGGATCGTTGGAAAGAGCATTATGAGGAGCAGTTTAATTGGCCCACAGCCACGCTCAACCTTCCGAGCATCCAACACCTCCCTGAATGGGATATAGACACAGGTCCTCCGTCACTAACTGAGGTTACTAAAGCTGTCACCAATCTGAAACTAGGCAAAGCAGCGGGACCTGATGGAATGACTCCAGAGGTATTTAAGTACGGTGGAGACAGCTTACTGTCTGCATTAACTGAGGTACTAGGCAGCGTCTGGGAATCAGAAGAAGTCCCATCGGGTTGGTGTAAGTCACTGATTATCCCCATATACAAGAAGGGAGACAAGTCTTCCTGTGATAATCACAGAGGGATTAGCTTGACTAATATAGTATCTAAAGTCTTAGGCTCAATAATCATGCGTAGACTGAGTGGTGCTCGGGAGGCACAAACACGAGAGAGCCAGGCAGGCTTTAGACCAGGAAGAGGGTGTATTGATCATATCTTCACCCTCCGACAGATTCTAGAACATAGGCATTCCTACCGGCGTCCAACAGTCATTATATTTCTTGACCTAAAGGCAGCATTCGACTCTGTCGATCGAGAAGTTCTCTGGAGATGCTTGGCTGTAAAGGGAATTCCGAGAAAATATATTGCACTGATTAAGGCACTCTACTCGTACTCATACAGCCAGGTGAGGGCTTACGGCGAGCTGTCATCTGAACTGATGACGACCAGTGGTGTCCGTCAAGGATGCCCATTATCCCCTTTTCTATTCAACTTCATCATAGATGTGTTAATGGACTTAACCCTAGGTGACTTCAGCGACTCAGGGATTGACTTGCTACCAGGGAATAATCTCGTTGACTTGGAATATGCAGACGATATAGTCCTTCTAGGCGAAGACGCTGACGAAATGCAGAGTCTTCTAAACACCTTGAGCCGCAATCTACGAATGTTTGGCATGCGATTCGCTCCCGCCAAATGCAAGATGATGTTACAGGACTGGACTACATCGACGCCTAGTTTAAAAATAGGAAGTGAAGTGGTAGAGCACGTTGACCGCTTCACTTATTTGGGAAGTACCATCAGCCCCAACGGGTTGATCTCTGACGAAATCTCAGCACGAATACAAGGGGCTCGTTTCGCATTTGCCAGTTTACGCCGACTCTGGCGTAGACGAGATGTTCGACTATCGACCAAAGGGCGGGTGTACTGCTCATCAGTCCGCTCCGTCCTCCTTTATGGTTGTGAGACCTGGCCACTGAGAGTGGAAGACATGAAAAGACTAGCTGTCTTTGATCATAGGTGCCTGCGTTCTATTTCCCGTGTAAAGTGGCATAATAAGGTGAGCAACATTGAGGTTAGGCGTAGAGTTCTAGGTAAACAGGGGAAATCAATCGACGAAGTCGTGAAGCTACAAAGACTGAGATGGTTAGGACATGTGTTACGTATGCCAAGCCATCGCCTCCCTCGACGAGCAATGTTAGCGGATATAGGGTCAGGCTGGAAAAAAGCTAGCGGCGGTCAAACAAAAACTTGGCATCAGTCAATGAAATCCACAACAGTTGGTCTAAGCCACGTAGGAAGGTGTAGACTTCCAGGCTGGGGTCCTCGGGACGGTAAAAATCTATGGTTGGAAACAATTGGTGACATGGCTCAAAATCGTTCTCAGTGGCGCAGATGCATCCACTCCCTGTGACTTATGATCTTCAATGAAACTGTTTTGTTTTTCTTTATTACTCCTTTGTCTCACACCTCTGCTCACTGTTTCTATTATGCTTTTCTTGTACTTTCTTCTCTTGCTTCGCGTGCTACACGGAATGTGGCGACTTGAACTTCCGCACATTTGTGCAAAGTTCTATGTCGAAAACAGACAGACAGACAGACAAATTGGTCAACCACTTAACCACTGTAGCCGCTAGTGTGTGAGATTTCAAACAATAGTAAGAGAGAAAAGCTGGAGATAGATAAACAAGGTGAAATTCTCATTATAATTTTGAGAACCTTTAATTTCGAACGAATGAAGAAAAAAAGTAAGATCCGTGTACAACAATTATCAGTGATACTCGCCGAAGACATTGGCTAGCGGTCGCGCTATGTCATGAATTGGCAGAAGTTAGAATTCAAGGACCATTGGATCGGGTCCCAGTGGCTTAATGGTATACGAGCTCGCCTTGTAACCGGAAGGTCCTGGGTTCGAATCCCGGTGGGTGCGTACTGCTGAAGAGTCCCAAACTAGGACGAAACAGCTACCCAGTACCCCCAGGTTTTCCAATGGTTCTCTAACTAATGTCAGCTCATGATGAAATCCTGAAATTATCAGTGAGTTATCCCACATATATACGTTTAGGTTAATTACCAGTTTCATCAATAAACAGTGAACCATCGGTAGGGAGAAAAACAGCCATCCTTATTTCTTGTTCAATTATTGGGAAATTCAAATGACAGGATAATAATGAAAACGACTTGCTACGTCTTTTGTGATCAATAACAACCAAATGATCAGCCAAACTCTTTGCATCAACTAAGTGTGAACAGAATTGATTCCGATGAACAGTTAGCTTCACATTATAAGTAGTATTAAGGTGGGGTGGAGAATTTCAGATTGGACTGTCTAATAGCTTGATAAGCATGCAAACTGAATGCAGAATTTATTGTAAAATTCATCATATCGAACTGCACTGTCAACTGAAGTTACGAAGAATTTTTTTCTAGTTGAGAAAAGTGAACCATTGATCGTCGGGATAGAATTCCGCGGAAATGTCAAAGTTAGGCGTGTTAAATTAGAGACTGATGTGAAACCAAAAATGACAAGATGGAAACTTTGGACGACATGAATAACGGCAGGTAGTCAGTCAGTGTATGTACATAATCTAGGCAGTTTATTCAACTATATAGAGTACATGATTCTACTGTCGTTTATTCATCCTTAAAGTTCATATGCTTTTTTAACGATATAGTAAGTAATGAGTGAATACGTTGGACAGACGAGAAGACCCTGAAAAATCTGGACTCGACGAATGATTCATGTATGTCACACATATTTGAATACCTAAAGGCGAAAACTAACAAGTTGGCAGAAGAAGCAGTGAAGAAAGGCATCCAAGTGAACATAGGGAAGATATCTAGCCAACAACAAGCACCGATCTAAACGAAGTAACCTTTATCACTTACCTAGTCAGCATCATTTCAATTACAGACAGAACACATGAAGAGGAGAAGCGAGACAGGCCTTCATTAATCTGAAATCAGTAAGGAAATTTACTGCACACCGAATAAAGGACAAGATTCGGATCCTCAACACTTTATATCAGTTCAGTGAATGTTCTATACGCTTCAGAGACATCAACATATGCTTTCGCTCAATACTCATGATCAGATGGCCAGCCAGAAGGCGTAAGCAACAAGGAACTCTGACAACTGAGACTCTATCATCAAATAAATGCGGGCGGATCGGACAAACGATAAGGAGGTTGTTCAGTGACATCACACACCACGTCCTAGAGCGGAAACCGAATGGGAAAAGACGAGTGGGGCATAGGTCTGAAGGTGACATGGAGGAGATTGTCTGAGGTGTTTTAAGCCCTATATTCTATTCGGAAACCAAGCGAATAATAATAATATTAATAATAATGGGAGAAATGAATACATTCAGCTGTTTAACTGCTTACTTTATCCAATTTGTAATGTAGGAATAATGAGAACCCATCAAATATATAATCATTCCCATTGTGTGTTACTTTTGATGGGATTGGTTGAACAAAATTAGTTGTTGGAGAAATAATTATCCGATAATGATACAGTCGGTCACGATTATTCGACTCTGGGATACATGGCGGTATAGGCTAAAAGTAAAACAAAGGAAAGGGGTGGTATCAAGTAAAGTAGACAACTTCGACACATACAATTTTGATATTAATATATAATAAACAATCAATTACCAGTTGAAATATTATTTATTGGATTTCGTATAATGTGTTACATGTGGACGTGGTTTCCTTTCGTCACAAAAAAAGCTTCCGATACAAAAGAAGTTTAAAAGCTGGACAATAACAAATAATTCAGGACCCAACCAAAAAGTTCTACATATCCCGCCTTATACTGACAAGAAGTTCCACAGAAAATGAAACACTATATCGATACTGAATGATATTTATGATTTAACCGGTTAATAACAACTTGTGACGAAGATAGTCTTCTATACAGGGCAAGGAATCTGACAACTGACGCAAGGATATATAAACAAAACAAAAGTTTACACCCGGGTGGTAAACACCCACACTAAAGGAACAAGCGAAAGATTTCCACCTTTTCAACTGTCCACGATGCTATAGTTCGACACTAATCACATCAACCAGTGGTGCTTGGTAGTTGGGTCGAAGTGATTTAAAACACACAATGCTCATTTGGGACCCCATCTCAACAGTGATATGCCTTATTCGACACAGCTCAGCGAGCCAAATCAGTTGATGAAACCACCCGAATCACCGATGACATTCACTGGCGGTAGCGATATAAAACACGGAGTGATGGAAGCTGGAAATGATGGACCATTGGGTTCCGTCCCAGTGACACAGTGGCATACGAACCCGCTTTGTAACATGAAGTTCCTGGGTTCAATCCCTTGCGAACTGATGTATGTATACTGCTGATGAAACCCAAGCAAGGCCAAAACAGTAGCCCAGTACCTCTTGGTTTTCAATGGTTCTCTAAATGAAGTCAATTCATGATCAGTTTTAAATTCAGTTAGGTGAGTCAGGTCCCCTACCCAGATTAAGCTACCCAATTCATTTAAAAGTGAGTGGTTTTTCTCTCTTTAATTTTATGCTAATAGATTAGCGATTCAATGACTGAGATATGAATTACCAAACAGCAAGAGGAACAAGTTCACTTGCGCTATGTACAGGTAAGGTTTATTGATTTATGCTCATGACTTTTAGCTAATGGATGATGCGTCTCAAAATTCATTCCAGTTGTACTGGACAGTTGGATAATCGCACAGAACCCATATACTTGCACACAAAAAGTGCATTTTTTTATTACAGCTTGATTCCACACTCTATTTTTGGTACAAGTATGGAATTTTCAGCATGTGATATCGGTAGCCCAAATTTTGCAGGCCGACCACAGATATTAGGTGTGAGCCGGCAGGGGATCAAACCTCGGACCATGTGCATAGTCGGCGAGAGTCCCAACCACTGTGCCAGCGACGCACACAACCATATGACAACCATACTGCCTAACTAACTAGAATAAGATAGACGGAGTCAATTTGAACACATGATCAATTGAGTAAACACTTTATTATTAATAGTAAAAGTGAAATCAAAAATAAAGCAGTCATTATAACCACCTGCTCTCCTTCATATTGATTATGCAATGGTCCTATACGATATTTTGGCTTGCAAGAACACGCTGGACCATCATTGAATTCATTAGCTTCATTATGCCATATATCAGGATGTAATCGATTAGGATGTTCAACTTTGTAAGCAACTTCACGTTGTTGTCTAATACTGCGTTGACCAATTGAATGGCCATTGACTGTTTGTGAAATACAGTTTAACATAGAATTGTTTAATTTACACTTGCTTTCAGAATTGAATGGAATGGTTTTACTTTTACGTCCACGACGAGACTGAAGTGTATTTCATCATTATATAGACGCGTTACAAAATGGAAAAGAAAACAGACAACATAGCTTAACAATAAACAGTATGGTTAGTTAATAAGCAAAAAGTTAAGCATAAAATGCATCCCAATATTATTATTGCTATTAAAATACAAATTTCATAGTTTGTGCGCTGACTAGGATACTGCCAGGACGCTCGGACCGAAGTAGATGGTTGTACCTAGGCCTGATACACAAGACAATGGAATAGTGTCAGGAGCTACGTTCACATGGTTTCCGGTGTCCCAAATAGGTTCATACGTCATTCGGTCTTTTCGGTTTCTGGAGGCCATGTATATCATAGTTTTGCAGCCTGGATTTACCAGCTCTCCTGACTAGACCTGTATCTCCACCAGTCCGCTTCCAAGCACCAGACGTTCAAATTCACCTTTTCAATTCTGTGAGAAACCCCCTTGTCGTGTGTAGGCAGTGAATAGGACCTACCTGGCAGCGGATATGAACGTATGACCACATGATAGCATTTTGAGAGGAAGACCAAAGTCTACCCGGTCGTTTATCCACCCCACTATTATGAAACTGATAAATATAAAAGCACGGAGAGTATATAAGCTGCGCTTTACTACTTTATACGAGGCATTGGTAAAGGTTAAACTAAAAACTCATACATAAAGGTTTCAATCTGCGATCCTCCAAGAAGATTCTTAGATATAATAACCACTTTTTTTATTGAAAATAGTGTAAAGTTTAAATATACTATGAGTAGAATGGATTCACTAGTTAAGAATACCTTTGTTTTAAATGCATTTAAACGCATCTCTTCTGAACCTTCTTCATGATCGCTCCCATCGACTAAATCATCATTTTCATCAAGATTGCCATCAGAATCGATATTATCCAGTAGGGAATTCCCAGTATTACTATCTCGAGATGACTTCTTTGATTTATGTAGATGAGAAGCACGAGAATTACGTCGGTGATCTGTTAAAAAATAAAAATACACATACATACCACC
Source organism: Trichobilharzia regenti (assembly GCA_944472135.2). Classification (NCBI taxonomy): domain Eukaryota; kingdom Metazoa; phylum Platyhelminthes; class Trematoda; order Strigeidida; family Schistosomatidae; genus Trichobilharzia; species Trichobilharzia regenti. The sequence goes on from OX235263.1 coordinate 77,424,717, forward strand.
AACACCGTGGCTAATAAACCATTCTTAAATAATCTATTAGGCCACCAATCGAAAAAGCCTAGGAGTAGAGACATCGAAAATGCATAAACAGCTAGTATATCTATAACAGTCCTACGGTAGGGTCAATCGTGAAGCCGAATAGCTTAAAAGTTATGTCTATAACTGCGGTAGTGGGTAATGGGGGTTCGAAAATCGATGGGGGGACCATTTCTTTTAAGGTTGTACATACACCTTGCTGGCGAGCGCTAAGAAGCGCGAAACATACTGCCGCGACCTCCTACAGATTGCCTCTCACCATCTAACATCAATTCACAGTGCTTTCGGTTCAGGGGGGAACATAGAGCTTCAGCCAGCACGTTGTCATTTCACTATGCTTTTGCAGTGTTTTTTGCCGAACTCCATGATTATCTATGAGCTTTCATTCTTCTTCAAACAGTCTGCTCCATGTCACCCTCAGACTAAGCTTAACTCGTTGTTTCCCATTCGGGTACCATAGTAATAGTAATAATTTGTTTATTAGCGCACGCCACTGAACAACAAACAGTACATGTTAAAATTACTAAAATAACTGAGTTTTCTTTCAAGACTTTCGGTGGACCTTAGTTACAGAAGACTGTGTCCCTTCAGATTTCCATGAATCTTTTGTAAAGTTGTTACATACAGAAAAACATCCAAAGGTTTCCTGATGTAGAGATTAATAGTTAGCTTGGCGATGGAACTCCTACCGGCCACTCACGTTGTCCGGGGTTTGATTCCAGGTGAATGCACTCTCAAACCTTGCCTAACGGGCAGTATGTCCAGAAAAAGGGAAGGTTGGCTGTAAGGCTGATAACCTAACCCCGTTAAAGCAATACAAGAACTACTGAGACTTCAAATTTTAGAAAGCTTGAAACTCCATATCCCACTAGAAACCCATATCGAATGAAACAAAACAAGCGAGCAGCAGACAGTAGAAACAACTTATTATCGACTAACCACTTCGCATGAATCTCTATCTGCTTTCCCATTGAAATGAAGCACAACAAGTTATTGCAGAATTGGCGAAAATAGGAAATTACCTAGCTTATATAAAAGAAATCACTCACCACTATCTGAAAGTACTGGACGCTCAGGAGGCTGTCTCACTGGATCATTTACAGTAGCACGATGACGTCTAGCGATCACTTCATTCTCAAATTGATTCTCTAAATCTATAAGTTTTTGAGTAGCTACATACGATCCAGTCTAGATGAATAACAAAACATTAGAAAATTTATTATTATTGTTGTTTATATTACTATAACTATTATTGATATTATTATTATTAAACGGACGAAAATAAAACACTGGGAAGACTAAATCACATCATTTCGTACACTCATCGCCCTAAAAGCGATTACTAGATAAGTCTTGCCTTAATCAGATCAGTTCGTATGCTACCAAAGTCATATATAAAATACAGCAGTTCCAGTTGGCCCATAATGAAAACGCGAAGAAAAATAAAAAGGATTAAAACATGACGATACTATGATCTACAAGTATATATCAAGCGGTAGAAAGAAATCAATGAAGACTAGAGAAGGTATTCAGAATATCTGTGATAAGAACTGAATTAATCACTGATTATCACCATCTTGAAGACGACAGTCAGTAAACCTACATGACAGAGCACAGAAGGGTAGTCAAACCACGACTTCAACTCCATAGACTCTGAAAAAGCCATCGACAGCGTTGACCATGAAGTAGTCTGGAGACTACTTCAACACTATGAAGTGTCCCAAATCGTTATCAATCTCAGGGAAACGTTACGTGTCAAGTGATGCAAAATGAAATGAAAAACTCAGAGAAGCCTTTGGAAGTGAAGTCAGGAGTACAAGGCTAATTACTGTCACAGATGTTATTCCTGATTGTGGTGAACTAGATTAGGGGGCACTTCGTGAGTAGGGAAAGAGAAGAAGGGAATACGTTGGATAGATAGGAAGACTCCAGAAGATTCTTGTCTAATGTTTCACAAACTGGCAGAAGAAGCAGCAAAGACACAACTTCAGGCGAACATAGAGAAGACGGAGGTGATGAAAGCAACCAACTGAAAACAACAAGCACCAACCACCATTAACGGGAATAAATTTGGAAGAAGTTACCTGCTTCACTTATCTAAGAAGCATCGTTTCAACTTCATGCAACAGCACGGAAGAGGACGTCAAAACCAGAATTGGGAAGGGAAGATACACTTTTATCACTCTGAAATAAGTTTGGAAATCTTTTGAACTTAGCATAAAGAACAGAATTCGAACTTTCAGCACGAATGTCAAGTTAGTAAGTTCTTCAAAATGGTTCAGAGACTTGGCATGTTACCAAAAGTATTTCGAACATGGCTGCAAACTTTTACCAACAAGTGCTCCATATTGAATATTAAATGGCTAGAAAGAATTAGCGACAAGAAACTCTGGAAACGACCTAACCACGAACCTATTGCTCAACAAATATTCCGAAGAAATTGGAGGTGGATCGGACATAGACTGAGGAGACCATCGAATGATATCACGAACCTGGTCATCACTCGAATGGAAACCACGCGGGAAAAGACGAGTTGGGAATCGGTCCTAGGTTAACATGGAGGAGATGAGAGACTATGTGCAATCCTGGGGCCCAGTTGAAGAGGACTGCAGAGAACAAGACAAAATGTACACGTGCTGTATGAAGCCCCATGTACTATTTGGAACCCAAGGGAATGATAATAATTGCTCCGTGAATGGAACCATTATTCAATGGTGTTATAGACTGATGTTATTTTTTGACCTGACTGCTTACAAATTATCAGCTTGAACCTACTTTAGCTAACAACTACTCTTTTACCAAGGTGATGGCTAAGCATTCATACCACATGTTTCAGAAAATCGTAATGTGTTCTAGAAGTACAACTTCAAGCTAGCATGGAAAATGATTACTACATGAAACGCTACTCATTCGACAATTGGTATGTCAACTTAATGCATTACACGATGCATTAATACGACAAATAAGATTAATTACATTTTATGTATGAAAAATAAAGCCTTAATTTATTATCTCAAAAAAGTACAACGCCAGTACGCAACAGAGTCAAACACTTACGTCAATCTCTTATTAACGCCTCCTGGCTAATAAATTAGGATTTGAACTAATGTCCCTTTAAATGACAATCGGCTACTTACTTATGCTGACGAGTCAGGTACAATGAAGATAAGTAAAATAAGATAATTTTGGCAAAATAATACATTTAATATTATACAGCTTTTAGATGATAGCTTTTGGATGAGTGAGGTGCAACTTGAATATTTGATTGAACGAACTGTAGATTACGAAAAATTATACCTTTATTATACCATCATATATACACACACACGAAATTCTACCAGTAATAAAATGCAGTGATCAATTTTGTCGAGTTAAATGAGATTAAATACTAATGTATCTTAGACTAATAGTTGCTACCTTGACGTGATCGTCGGGTTTGGATATCGTAATGACCCAACGAGCTCAATCGTTTCCAGAATTAATATTCCTACAGGTCCCATTATGACAGGAAGGTTGTTTGGATAGCGGTTAGGCTAAAAGCAGTTGCCATTATAAGGTAAGTCATGAAGTCGTACTGCTGCAGAATAGGGGATGTAACAGCAAGTGACTAGCAAGCCGACAATGCTACTACTTAGGTCTGGAGAGGAGGCATAGAAACTGTTGGCCCCGAAAGTTGTACATCCTGACTTACATTGAGGTGATAAGGTTTGAATACAGACACAACGCCAAAATCCACTTTGAACAGGCCATGTATGTGACAGTCCCGAAGCAGTTGACGCCTGGGCTCTACAGTCACGCAATACGAATACTATCTGTTTCAGGTACTTAAGGGAGAAGCCAAATTCCACGGTGTGCGTAGCCATCCGCATACGCTTCCAGTCAGATAACGTGAAAGTAGGTATGAAGCTTTAGAACGCACTGAACACAACATTTAGTGTGAAGTGCAGTATCGTACGAATTAATCCTATGAATGTTCCACAATTACATAATCTAAGCAACAAAAAATCACAAATATGTAAATACTCATCATCGATTGATTAGTAGATGAACACAAAATTATACAAAGAGTTGAGATAAAAAAATGATACAATATTGGATTCTTTAAAATACATTTTAAGGAAATATAGAGCTTACAGTATCGTCAAAAGTGAAGAAATCCGGTTCTGAAGTGTATACCAGTTTTGTATATTGTAAAGGCTTCAGCTGTTTCAGTGGTGTAGAATCGGCTTTTAAGTTATTTGGCTCTGAAGTCCTGATTATTCGAAAAAATCAAAATCGTGAAGTATAATAAAATATTGTCAAATGTAATTAGAGGAATACATAACGGAAAAAGTGATGTAAACAAATATTCATCAATTTCTTCGAGACAGAGTAATTTGTAGTCCAAATTTATAATTAATATGTCAATTTACACTTTTTACATTACGCCTGTGACACTTCACAACAGTCCAGGCCCTGGTAAACCACCTGGTGGAACCGAAGGTGAGTAGACTTCAGCATTTCTGTCGAATTTCTCCGATGAGAACACGCCTACATAGCCTCTACCAGGTAAGTTCTATTCACTACCTCTACGGAACGTCGGATGTATCCTTGATGGAAGTGAAAGGGCTAAACCACAATTCTGGTGCTTACAAATGGAATGTTGGATATGTTAGTCTATCTAGGGGAACTGGAAATAACTAATTACAAACCTATGTTAGTCATGGACTCCAGAACCCGAAATAATTTAGAAGCGTCTGAACCTGTTTTGGTCGCCGGACACCATGGGAATGTAGCTCTAAACAGTGCTCTAATGCCTTGTCCATCAGACTTCAAGCCAAAGGCTCAAAGCAGGGCAGTGGTCTCTTAAGATGACCACCTGCTTCAATCCGTATGTACGGGCAGTACTCCAGTTCTTATAAAAAGTATGACTTCTAGTGTGGTGCATCTCTTGGTGTCCATAATGTACGAAGTTTGTGTTTTAATATTAACAATAACCAGCCGCAATTTTGTGTAGTATAGAATGCAGACGTATAATATTATTCTGTCCCCATAACTTCTGCTGGATAAAGTGAAAAATATTGTCATGTATTTGTGTAAATCAGGAAGTTTTTCCGAGAAAAACTATGTTGAGCAGACATACGCTGTAAAGACACAGGTAGGTCGAAATACTTATATGCTGGCTTAAGTTGTCAAGCCTCACATAAACACCGAGAAAACAAAGAAACTAGTTATAAATAACGATGTTGAAAGTGACGGAGAGTTGTGAGAATAAAAAGGAAGCTATTTGCGTTGTACGACTTTCTGTGTGACTGAAAAAGTTAAAAATTTCCCCCTGCATAAACGACGTCAAATACCTATACCGAGTTCAGCATAGGTGTTTAGAGATATTGGTAATTCAAAATAGAACCGTTACACATACCCCTTTGTTTCAGTTGATCGAGAGAATGGACGACGCCACGTGTTGCTAACTGTATTTGTTGTTGTAGGAATACACGTAAGAGTAGTAGTAGCAGTAGTAGCAGAGGAGGCAACTGTACCCACAGTATGTGCCTGGATATTGCTAGCTGGGTTACAAGTAAGCTGTGGTGAAAAGAAACATGGAGGTGGTTGATACGGATTGAATGTCCCGATGAACGGAGATGGTAGGATGCCTGGCTGAAAACCGGGAAATGTATGGTAGGGTTGTACATACTGAGTAGATAATGGGAAAACACCACCAGCTGGGTTGTAGAATGTAGAGTTTTGGAAGCCTGATGTTAACCAGGGGATTGGTTGACAGGCCGAATACGATGGACGTTGAAAGGTTGAGCACAGTCCATAAGGAGGAACCACATTTGTTGAAATCATAGGAGGAGGAGGATATGGAATAGCATTAGTTTGGAATGGTACTGCATATGGGACATTATTGAAATAATTACAGCTGGAGACTGAAAGGGCCGTAACTGCACTGCCTGTAAGACCTGTACCTATGCAAGTTGTAGGAAGTGAGCTTTGACTACACAAAGCTGACTGCAATGAACCTGTTTGAGAAGTAGGTTTTGGGTTCTCTGCAGTTGACAAGACGTAAATCGGCCCATCTGACGGAAGACTTGAGATTTCTTCAGGAGTGACGTAGATGATCCGTTTATTTGGTGACCCATGACTATCCGTCATCTACAAAAAAAACATTAGTGACCATACTATAATACTCGGTTACTGTAAGAACTGTATCACAGATCAACGTAATATCTTCAAGTAGTCTGTGATTATAAATTAGCGAAACTAAGCAATTAATCACCAATAATTAATCATACACTAAAGCGACATATAAGCGGCAACCATGTAGTATAATATTATCCCCGTAATGTTTCTAGTGCATTTTTCAACGATTTGGCAGCTTTTCTTCACTCGAATCGACTGGTTTTTCAAGGTCACTGTAGTTCTGACCCTTGTAGTTAGCTTTGCCCATTTCGGTATCCAGTCTGCTAAAGCAGCAAAACAAAATTTCGAGAAATTTGACGGTGGAGCGATGCAAACGATTGCAGGGAGTGACAGGAAAATGAGACGCTTCCTCCCCAAAAGACCCACATATTCCAATATTACGTCGAAATATCTTGAAGTATCTTACTAGGGCCGAGCATCAATTATATAATGAAAGGATTATGACGATAATCCGTAGAATCAAGAGGCATCGAAACTCCCGTCGATTACTGTAGGTCATTATAGAGTTAGCGACGCCAAAATTCATATCGTTTCTTCGGGTTACTATTAAATCAATCGACTACATTGATGGCAATCACCCCAAAGGTAACAGTTTTCAGTCTAATAAAACTATTTTAGACTTCAAAATAGCAACAACTGTATGCCAAGTGACGACATACATCTTTCTGTGCGTCGGTGGCACAGTGGTTAGGACTCTAGCCGACCATGCATATGGTCCGGGGTTCGAGCCCACGCCGACGCACACCTGATATCTATGGTCGGCCTGCCAAAATTTGGGCTACCGATATCCATGCTGAAAATTCCATACTTGTACCAAAAATACGGTGTGGAATCAAGCTGTAATCAAAAATAAAAAAAAATAAATACTTACTTAACGAGAACGGAGCGCAGTTATGCAGTGACCTTGGAATTACATTGACCGCACACTCAATATCCATGGTCCAATATCGCACTTCTTGTAAACTGTCGTGGTTTCCGGTAAACTTCTGCGGTGAAGTGCAACAATAGCGTCCAATGACCTTGAACGCATTCTAGGTGTCGTGTAGCAGCACCTATCATTATCATAGCTGAAATATCAACGCTGTTCACCGGTTAAACAGCAAATTTCACCTAGATCACGTTTATCAGTACTGTTTCGACAATAGGGGTGAGATTAGGGTTAAGATAAATAATAGGACTTGGTTAAAGATCAGGGTCATAATTAGCATTAGGATTAGGATTACGATTAGGATAAAGGTTGTAATTACGGCTAGTGTTAAGTCTAGGGTTAGGGTCAGGATTAAGGTTAGGGTTAAGACTAGAGATTGATTTGGAGTTGATGTCACTTGTTTTAATTTGTTTTAATATCCACACCTTCCTGGTAAGTAGTTGTCAGTCCTCCCGTTGGAAACCATAGTAATTCAACCAAGGGCTTTGGGGAGGATTGCACAACGGGATGAGAGAGATGAACGATCAAAAAACTGCCCACCTTCACTTACTTCAGTGAAAACATGTACAGAAGCTTGTCTTACATAGCAACTGATGCTCCTAATCATGACTGGGACGTATATTTACGTAATGTAAGGGAAAGATACCCTGTTTAATGTGTTTTCATGCATTTTCTTGTAAATATACTCCATCTTTTGTGCGAAAGTTCCTCCTTTTTGATTGGTCAGCTGAAGGTCACCGGTACGTTCACATTTCTTGAGCCTCTACTGTTTAACTTTGCCACTTCTGCTCACTTAGTCCCACCACTCAAACATTTTAGCTTTAGCTGACTCCAAAAGTAGTGCTGCTGGGATTAACTATATGTTGCTTGCATTTTACGGTGTGTTAAGACCGTCTTGTTACTGCAAATGGAGTTGATTATCTCACCAATTGGTCATCCGTTGTCAGCAACAAAAGAACAGAGATAACAACAATCCTAATTAATCAAGGTTATGCAGACTAAATGACAGAAAAAGAAATAAAGAAAATGTAAAAGCAGCTAATAAAAAATGGGGTTGATATATATATATATATATATATATATTCATGTTTAATAATAATAACAATGTGAAGGATGTAATAGTTTGAGTAATCAGGAGAGTAGGACAAGAGGGAATGTGAAGAAGTTAATCGGTAACATCAGATGTTTACCTATTAATAATGTGAGTTATTTCAAGGTGGTAGGCAGTTTGCACGCAGTCCTAATGTGACAGCATGATTGTCCGGCCTTCACTTAAAGATGTCCACGGACGGCGCAGTAGCCACGTCTGCCAGTAAAGAGATTAAGAGACGGCTAACTCACAGTGAGGAGAAATAGGAGTGCACCACTCCATATTCAATATTTTTGCAACCAAGTGTGATAGAAATTTACTTATTTAATTGGAGTAATGGAGTAAGGGAGACAGGAACCGTAGTTTCCAGTTGACAGTTAATAAAATAATGACTCCCAAATTCAGTGGTTGCAACCCCGAACTGTAGTTAAATAGTAGCATTTACAGGCTTCTGGGCGCCTCGTAAACGTAGGGCTAACAACTGGGATTCAGTGCAACGCTTTCAAACAAAACATTCCACTTTGCATCAGAGTGATTGGACGGAAAAACAGCATGAAGGTATTCAGGTACCGTTGATGTTAAAGTTCACGGAGAGTAGACCACATCTTCCGCAAATAAAGTTTCTGAACTGAACATACTGTATAAAGCAGCTATCATACCTACATAAAAATTTGACCTAGTGTCACATTTACAAATGTCCGACCGTTTTTTTGTCACAAGAAGGCCACCCACCACAGAATGATATTAGGCGTGTCTGACACACCATGGTGTAGCCATTCAAGATGCTGCCCATCTAACAATACATTATTTCAAGATACTGTCCTCTTTGTTGAAAAGAAATGGAGAGAAATCGCAGTATTCGTGGGGATTACGCAAGAAGGGCTTCAGTTAAAACACGCGGAGCACAAAGGGACTTGTGATGCACGAAAACGTACCATGTTTAATCATAAGGTTCTTACTAATACTGTTACGTCCCTGAGGAGAAATACAGTGACTATGTTGCATGCAGTTTAAGTCCAATGTTGCACCTTCAAACAATACACTTTTACTTTATATACTATTCTGCGTTTTCTGCCAATTAGACCTTTTGTGGTTCAATGGACTTTTGTGCATTTTTGTTTGAATGCACTTTTTCGTTAAGTGCGAGTGATTTCGCGTTCAAACATTGTTTTCTTGGTATTTAGATACGAGATAGCCTCATATTTAAAGAACAATAACCTTGCAGTTCTTCCATAATCCTTTAACAGTAAAACTCTATTTAGAACAACTAGGTCCTCTTTTGAATTTTTTCGGGAGATTTCGAACCCCTTTCTTAAGGCAGTCATTCATGTAGTGGATGTAACAAAGAGCAGTGTGCATTTGATTTGCGTAGACTTCATTATGCCTCTTGCAAACTCATGAGGACATGGTGACACCAAAACATATATATTTAAACCGATGGCACTCATATTCCGACTCATTTGAAGGTGCCATAAAACTAACATGGAACCCAATTAACCATAAAGAAACAATAATATATACGGAGAGAGCTAAACATTTGCTTTGGAGTGAGGAATTAGCCATGCGATTGCTTGAAGCGAAGCCGAGCGTTTGCACTCAGACCTGCTACAGCTTAATAAGTTACTGCTGTGATTGCAAAACGGAGATTAGCTAAATGGGTTGTTATTGATTATTTCTGGTGGCACACTAGGAGGTCTCTGGAAAAATCTGCGAATCGCCGTCAGCAAAGTACCATAAACTGTCAATGTCCAGCTCTTACTACGCTGGATCTCACTCTGTCCCTCGAAGACTTTCAGAAACGCTTTCTATCAACCAACGCGAAATCCAGAACACTGATTGGCGACTCGACACTCCTTTATTCTTACGCCAACATGTATACAACAATAAGGTTATTACACAAGGCCTAAGAATAAATGTTATAACAATAAATCACGATATTACTTCTGATAGTTTTCTCTCTTCCACCGTACAGCGAACGATGAGACGATGACCGCTGGCTTGATGACTCCGCGGAAGATATAGAGGGGTTGGGTTTGAGCAAACAACTGTGAATTTATCGTTCAATCTTCATCTACCCTGACATCATTCGTGGAGCACATACAATGAGAAACTGTATGCATGCAGCATCCTTAACAGAGACACTATTATTAATAATTTATGGAACGTTAGCGGCTTTCTTTGGAATAGTTTTCAAAGAGAACTAATATGGACGTTCATTGTAGCGGTATAAAGTTCATATTTCTACGTTTTATCAGCGAAATCTGATCTGCTTGTACCAAATACTTGTAGGATAATAATGAGCGAGGAGAAGTCCATGAAATTATTATAAGCTTTACGGAGTTTTCTTAGCCTGTTCCTGGTAGCCTTCGGTGTATGTAGATGGGTTACACATTTACTTTTGGATATATGCTAAGGGATAGATCCGTTGAAACAAACTGGTGTGTTGGGGGTGGAAACTGACAAGAACGGTATCAGTGTCTACTGAGGAGAAAAAAGTATCGCTGTCTTGACGATAAATAAATGAGAGAGTTGCTTCCCACTAAGACTTTGGAAAGTCCCTGATTCTTATTGCAAGGTGACGGCTTTTAATCGAATCACTTGCTGGTAGGTGAGAGGTTGAAATCACTGTGCTGTAATCGCTACCAGGGAATAAAAGCCCAACTCGAATGCTGACGCGAAGACCGTGATAATAAGACCCAGGATGCTGGAATTACATGTACGGTGATAACGATTTTGCGCCCATCCACAGAATTCGAGCGTGTCCATAATACGATCAGGGTATGTAGGAACATTCAGGCCATTCCAGTGGACACCATGTATGTTGAAGTAAAGGTAAACTTTTATAGTTTAAATTTAGAGAAGAGAAGTGTTTAAACATTTCTAATAAATGGTTCGTTGCGTTGGTATCAGAATTGGTCGGGAGGCATAAAAATCCCAATAAAAGCCCTATATTAAAGTAAGTGTTCAGTGTAACCCATACTGCATCTGTCAGTGGGTAACTCAGATCACCAACTTCTACAGCGTGAAGTTTGTTACTAGCAAAAATAAGACTACCACCACCACGCTCTGTTCCTCTTCCATGTCTAAAGTGTGTGTATCCTAGAGATTTTAACAGTCTGTGATTGAATTCAGACGGTGAACAGGTCTTAGTAACTAACAATACTGAAGGCACACGAAGTGAAAGAAAGGGCCGCAGGTACGGAATTTTATGACAGACAGAGTTTATAAAGAAGAGAGAAAACGATCTCTAATCAGTGGTAAGAGCTGAGGTAAAACGGAGGAGATGATAATGTGATTCTGCTGAGGTTGAATAAAAATGAGATGACAGGCTGACTGGCACACAGAGTGTTCGGTGAGTAAAGGCGTCATCATTTTCGTCAACGTTCTGAGAAGAAAGAGGGTGTCAGTGGTCGATCGCTCGGCTCATGATCACACGGAGATCGCATACGGAAACTAGGGTATCCTGGGTGTCTATAGAGGGAAGATTTGAGGGTAAGGAAACACATTGCTTTATATTAGGTTAATTGGTGGCATTAAAATCAGGTGCGGAAAAGCGAAAAATGGTGGGTATATTGGAGCGTTTTAAAGATGGTTTCGGTAGTCGGGGAGCGTGTTTGTGGGGTAGTAGCATTAACTGGGTGGATCTCCAAGTAGACTATGCTGAAAGTTTAGGCAACTGAGTCCATGTACTGTGTGCCAGGAATATGGGCATAGTTAAATTTGGTATTGCGGAACCTCATAGTAGAATTTGGGTAGCTGTAATTGGTTGTATTAAAATGGTAAGGAAAAGTGAGTGGGAAAGGTTGACTAGTGTTTGTTAAATTGGATACCGTAGACGTCCTTTTGGGAGATCTAAGCGCATGAGTAACAGGGGATGTTGAAACAGGCTTGACAAAGTGTATGCCAGGCGTAGGAATTCTGTTCCTTACATTTTTGCACGGAATCTTAGAGCTAGATGTTTTCGATATTTTTAGCATGGCAGGTAGAATTTTCATTGGTACCTTTTGCAGCAAGTGAGTGCATTCCAGGCTGTTTAACAACTGGAGAAATACTGGATTTAGTATTGGTAACAGTATTGGGCTTCATTTCAGGGTAACTAGATGGAGGGCTTCTTTTAAGGTTTAGGTGGTGTTTTGAATTGACATCAGTGGGGCGGGTTGTATCTTTTTGGTGACTTATTTTACCTGCTGGGACACTTTGCCGGACTGGTGTCCTGTAGTGAATAATAAGTATATTTTTAAAGCTGCTTACTCTCCTAAACCGGTGCTGATATTTTACAAAGCAACTTCCAGCCACAATGATATTAAGTGCGAACATTACTGGACAGGATGTACTAGATGAAGTTTTACGCAATCTTTTTCAGGGACAATGGAAATCCGGTATTTCATATGCTTTAAAAAGTATTTTTCAACGTCTTACTGTTAGCACTGTTGGACACATTGAAAATGATTGCATTATATATGCAGTGAACACGCTATATCACTTCCGTGGAAATGTGATCTATAATTCTCTCACAAGACTGCAATGTATCTGTCAATGTAGTTGTAGATTGAACGATAAATTCACAGTTGTTTGCTCAAACCCAACCCCTCTATATCTTCCGCGGAGTCATCAAGCCAGCGGTCATCGTCTCATCGTTCGCTGTACGGTGGAAGAGAGAAAACTATCAGAAGTAATATCGTGATTTATTGTTATAACATTTATTCTTAGGCCTTGTGTAATAACCTTATTGTTGTATACATGTTGGCGTAAGAATAAAGGAGTGTCGAGTCGCCAATCAGTGTTCTGGATTTCGCGTTGGTTGATAGAAAGCGTTTCTGAAAGTCTTCGAGGGACAGAGTGAGATCCAGCGTAGTAAGAGCTGGACATTGACAGTTTATGAGAGTTGGCTGACAGTGTCACAGTCAGGATATTCAGCAGGCTTCAGCAGATACCTAAGGAGTAAGAGATCATGGACTAATGGAAGAATGTCTGTGCTTTCTAGGTTATTGCCTTGGTTATTTGTGTTTTGCGTAGATAATGAGCAGTTTGCTTTTTCAAATTTGGCATCAGGTTGACGTTCGCAGGTCGCTGATGACCGATGGAAATTTTTGCGATGGGGGGCTTTGTCGGTAATAGGAGCGGTGCTGCTATAATCTACCTTCTGAACTGGCACATTTGTAGTCTTCTTAAAAGGATCCGATTGAATGGAACTAGATGACAGCAAATCTGCCTATGTATTGCAAGGATTATCAAGGCCGACGTCTAAGGTTACTAAACATTTGGGGGAGTCAACATTTCTTTAAAACAGCCAAGAGAGTTGATATTAGCAGGTACAGAGGATAGTGAGGCCATATGTATGTTCGGAACTTCTGACTGACAGTTCTGAGCAGGGCATATGGGTGGTGTTGTTTCAACCACATCAGAGGAACGGGTGTCAGATATTTTATTAAGAGCCAGGTATGAATCCATACTACATGTCTCACAACCTGTACCACTGTAAATATCCCTAGCCGTTCGATAACGAAAGCTATCGTTATTATGGCGCTAATAGGAACGCTATTCGCTCACTCAGGAGTAGATATTTTTAGCTAGATCACGTTTTTCAAGTGCTATTTGGACAATTTGTTGATACCTCGTTAGAGTTGGGATTATTGTTAACGTTAGGGTCATGACTGTCATTAGGATAAGAGTTAGGATGACGGTTAGGATAAGGATTATCATTGGGATTAGGTTGGAGGTCAGGGCACGACTGAGCATATATTAGGATTTGGTATTACTTATCTTTGACCTCATCTAGTTAAATAGCTTGCTAGCTTTCTAGCCCATCCTAAGTGTGAGAAAAGGAAAGTGTTGTGCAGGGGTTAGCAACCCCGATTCAGAGAACCTACCGAACCGCTGCAGAAACTTCAACGCACAAGAAATATATTAAAAATACAAAAATTTCAAATAAAAATCCAATTCGTCGGTCAAATCGGTGAGGCGAAATGACACAGAGGGCTGGTGAAAGCCTACTTTCATGAAGACTGTCAGTCGGCCAGTGCGTTGCCTCTAGATGTAAGCGAGAACAAGAATGGGGATGTGGAATGTCCGTATAATGTCCGCGACTGTGAAGGATACCCAGGCAGCCAGAGAGATGCGAAGGTATGGCTTAGAAGTACTGGGTATCTGTGAAAGCAGATGGAATGGATGATAACCACGGGCACATTGAGGCACTCAGTGGCTATCATGATATCACCAGTGGCATCCAAAGCTTTCATACAGTGGGAACCAACCTCCTCATGCAGGATCATGACAGCAATATTCAACTCAGGAGGAAGGAAGTTCACAATTATCCAGTGACTAGCACAGGAATACAATTAACGCGAAATAAGAGGAGAAGAGAGATTTTTACAGACAGCTATAACCAGTAATGGACAACACTCCGAATGGCTACATCAAAATCCTTATGGGAGATTTGAGTTCGAAATGAACTGGCAACAGAACTTATCATGGGTCGAGAAGGTCTCAATCCGTGAAATGAATAAGAACAGTGGATTATTCTCAGACCTCTGCTCCTTCAATCATTTGGTGGTCGGAGGCAGCGTGTACAAGTACAAGGATATACTCAAGGTCAGAGACATGGATTTTGTCTGATGGACACACCTCGAACCAGATAGATTTCATCTGAATGTCACTCAAGGAAGTGGAGACGCAGTCAGCCTGCTGGACACATAGTCGAGAAGGGGAGCAGATGTGAACTCAGACCACCATTTAGTTAAGGTGATAAGAGATGTCCAAGAGAACTCGATTACTAAGGAGAAGAGACAAATGAAACAATAGGATGATCACTTCAAAAGACTCTTGAACCGACCATCACCTGCAACTCGCCCAGAAATACACCACCACCAGCAGCACGCAGAGAACTGCCCGCCCTGTCTGGGCACAAATTCTCCAACGAAAGCAGAAATCCTGAGTGCGATCAAGCTATTGATCACCGACCAGGGTGGCAGCAGGACCAGACGGAATTCCCCCAATCTGAAGCACTGAAGACGGATCCAGAGACTGTGGCAGATGTGCTCATGCCACTATTGCAACTTTGGAAGTAAGGAAACGTGCCTACTGATTGGAAGAAAGGCTAGCTACCTTGTCAAAATGCCGAGGAAAGGCGACTGACGCCTCACACTGCAAGAATTGACTGGCGTGGAATAATTAATTCTCTTGTCCACGCCAAGTAAAATACCAAGCCGCATCATCCTGGAGAGAATAATAAATGCACTGGATACACAACTCTGCCAGCTCGCCGGAACAAGCTGGATTCAGGAAAGGCAAATCATGTGCTCATCAACTTGCAACTCTATGCACCACCAAAATCACAGAACAAAGTATAGAATGCCAGTGAGACCTCTCTCCACCTCAACTTCATCGACCTCGAAGAGGCCTTGGACAGGCAGCGTTGGCCGAGAAGTCATTTCGAAACCACTTCAACACTACGGTGTACCTCAATTCTTTGTCAACCTCATACAGCAGCTATATGACAATGCCACGTGTCAGTCAGGTGATACACAACAGAATACTCAGAGAAGCTTTTGAAGTGAATACAGGAGTAGGACAAGCTAGTTAGCTGTCTATTATCACACACGATATTCTTAATTGTGGTGGACTGGACTATGCGTCACACTATGTGTTGGGAGCGAGGAGTCAGGAATACGATGGAACAGCGGTAAGAAGACTCTGGAAGATCTGGATTTCGCAAATGACATGTCTAATGTCATACAAACTCGAAGACTTGCGAGCGAAAACCAATAAACTGGCTGAAGAGGCAGAGAAAACAGGACTGCAGGTGAACATAGAGAAAAGGAAGACGGAAGTGATGCAGATAACACATCAACAGCGACAGCAACCAGCACCAATCACCATCAACGGGAGAGATTTAACAGAGGTTGCTTCCTTCACTTATCTAGCTAGGAAGCATGGTTTCAACTACAGGAAGGACGGACGAAGATGTTGAAGCCAGGCAGAATGGGAAAGACTAGATACGCCTTCATTAACCTGAAACCACTTTGAAAATCGTCCGTACTCAGCATAAGGAACGAGACTCATGTTTTCATCACCGGTGTGAAGTTCTTCAGTTCTTCTGTACGGCTCAGAAACTTGGCCAGCGTCTCACGGAGAGGATATCCAACAGGCCACTGCAGACTTTCGTAGACAGCTAACCACCGTGCTGCTTGCATATTGAAGATCAAATGACTGGCCAGAAAGAATAAGCAACAAAAACTATGGAAACAAACAACCAAGAGCAGATCGCTAAACAAATATATAGGGGGAAGTGGGGGATAGATCGGGCACACGTTACTGAGGAGGCCGCCGAATGACATCGCGCACGACGCAGGCCATCGCTCTAGTGGAATCACAGTGGGAAGCGACGGACGAGTTGGCTGTCAGTGCGAGGGTGACATGGAGGAGATCGTGTGGCGTGGAGGAGATAAGAGTTTGGCCAATCGCGGATACAGCTGACGAGGACGGCGGAAAACAGAACAAAGTGGAGATGTGTTGTCGAAGCTGTATGTTCTGCTCGGAACACAAGGGAATTATAATATTATAATAATTACTTATTTCAATTTATTTTATTATCCACATTTTCCTAGCAAGTGGTCGTTGAACCTCTTTCTGGAAACCATAGCAATTCAACTGAAAGCTTTTTTGGGGGGAGGGGACTGAAAGGCAAGATAAGAGCGAAAAATGGGTTACTACGGAAGCTTACCGTAAGTCACATTGGTAAATGCATGCACAGAAACTGGTCTTGCTTAAAAACTGATATTCCTCATTATAACTGGGATGTATTTTTGAGCCATGTCAGAGAAAGACAACTTGTTCAGTGTGTTTTCATCTATTTTCTTGTAAATAAACGTTTGTTTTGTGATAAAATACCTGTTTTCGACCATTCAGCTCAAGTTCACTTGTGCGTTCACATTCCGAGCAGCGTGGTAGTTTGATTTCATCCTTAAATTCGTGCAAAACACCCTTAATGCCGCCTGTATACTGCAGGCTCATCTGATTGGTTGCTCACGGTCATTTATCTGTTCATCGGGTAGTTTGGTTTTGAACTACTATCAACTAGAGTAACTCGTTTTCGACTAATTCTAAGGGGACTCAAAGGAGTCAGGGGTCCACATTTAGTCGAAGGCTCAGAATACATGAGTCATGACCTCTATTTCCTGTTTGAAACTCGATCGATCATCATATCATTAAAAAAGTGAAAAAGGAATAATTAAGATGTGTAAGAGCACTAACAAATGGTTTCACTGGAAGTAAGAGGCTCATACGATGACCTTCAATACTCGACGGGATAAACCTGAATTTAAAAGGCGTTTCTAATTCCCCAGTTGAACACGTGGGTGAAAAACAGCACGGATATCTCCAAAGGAGTGATTCAAATATGAATCCACCAGAAAAATGAAACATAAGGATAATTAGCACTGTCCACGACTGATAACAATATAGCCTATGTTTGGTATTTCTGAACATTTGAATAGTGAACGTGGCCCTTAAAGGATTGGTTTCAACGCTCCTTATGAGAATATTTCTCGGAGTATATAAGTAAGGTATCTCGGACCAGTACTCGTTATACAAAGGCAAAAGGCTAATGGCGGCACTACTAGTAAGGCTTCCTGTTGGTGTGGTGGCAATGACAACTGGTTACTGACCGGTTAGGCTTGTAAATACAATCTGAAGACCTGTTACATGCCACAGAAAGCCTTTATCTGAGCTTCCAATTCAGATTCAGATTCAGATTTATTGGTTGAGGATAGAAGGCTTGCAGCCTATGTTAATCCTTTTCTAGTAGATTTCTGTGGTTGTCCAAACCCTTCTTGAACGAATCAGTTGAGGTTGCAGACACCACTTCTTCTGGGAGTCGGTTCCAAGAGTTTATGACTCGATGTGAGAACCAGTACTCAACAGCAATATGATTTCTCCTTGGCTTTTGAACTCTCCTGCTATGTCCTCTAAGGTGTTCCGACCTGGTGGGAAGGAAAAGAGAGAATAGGTCAGGTCCGTAGTCATTATTTAAAATTTTAAACATTGTGATTAAATCTCCTCTCTGCCTACGGTATGACAGTGAGAAGAGATTTAAACTATCTAGTCTTTCCTCATATGATAAGTTAGCTATGCCGTGAACCATACGTGTTGCCTTCCTTTGAACACTTTCTAGAATGTGTGAATCCCCTTTTAGACACGGACTGGCGGCCTGGATGCAGTTTTCCAGTCTTGACCTAACCAGAGATGTGTATAAGGAGGTGAACATATCTCTGGTAATTCTTGTAAAGGCTCTGCGAATCGCCCATAAGGACCTGAAACTACGTGCAGCCACCGCGCGACAGTGTGCTGTAGTTTTTAAGTCGTGGCTAACTATGACACCTAAGTCCAAGTGAGTCTGAACTGATGGAAGTGTTATTCCCTCTAGTTCGTAGGAGCTCGTGCTTGCTTGTCCAATGCGCATGGTTGCACATTTTGCCACATTGATCGGGAGCATCCATTCAACAGACCACTCCGACAGTTTGTTGAGGTCGTCTTGCAAGGTGGACGTATCACTGTTGCCCTTCAGCTCCCTCCAAATTTTTAAGTCATCTGCGTATAGGACCATAGGGGAGTCGGTGAGCAGAGGTAACTCATTGATATACAGAATAAAAAGGAGAGGACCGAGAACCGTGCCTTGTGGCACTCCGCTACTTACTGCTGTCCAGGAGGAGAGTTTTGAGTTGATCCTAACCCTCTGCCTCCTATCTATGAGGAATTCCCTGAGCCAGTCTAGTAGTCTGCCTTTGATACCAAGACTTTCCAATTTCATGAGTAGTCTTTTGTGAGGTACTTTATCAAAGGCTTTACTGAAGTCTATGAAGACGACGTCAACGGGTCTTCTGTTATCCTTTGATTTGACCCAGCTTTCTCTTGCAGTCAGGAGATTTGACAGGCATGAGAGGTTCCTCCGGAAGCCATGCTGTGCTCCAGATAACAAGCTGCTATTTTCCAGATAAGCCATGATGCTTTTCTTGATAATTCTTTCCAGTGTCTTGATTAAAGTGCTGGTGAGACTGATAGGCCTGTAATTTGAAGGGCTTTGTCTTGATCCTCCTTTGTGTATGGGGGTTACTATGGCGTCTTTCCAATCACGTGGCAACACTCCATTTTGGAGAGATAGCTTGAAGATCGTGGTCAAGGGGCCGGCTATGTGGGCTGATAGCTCCTTGAGAAGCCTTGGATGAAGACTGTCAGGACCCATTGATTTTCCTGCATCTAGTTTCATTAAGAAGTTGAGCACGATGCCTTGGTCGATGTCAACGGAATCTATCCCATGTTCTTCTGATGCAGCCAGAGCTGATCCTATAGGCAGTGATGACTCCTGAGTGAAGACTTGGGAGAAGTAGTTTGCCATTGCTTCTGCTTTTTCTTGATCTTCTTCGATTGTATCTTTGTCAATAATCAGGTTTGGGACACCATTGGGTGTTTTATTCCTGAAATTCAAGTACGAGAAAATTTTCTTAGGTTGTGCCTTTGCATTTTGGGCCAGGTGTGTCTCGAACTTCATCCTTGATTGGCGGATTTCTGCGATAGCTTTATTTCTAGCAGTAGTATATAATTCCCTGGTCTCAGAAGTCTCAAGTGTTGCAAACAGGTTCCAACATTTGCGTTTACGTCTGAGTAACTTACGAATCTCCCGGTTTATCCAAGGGGGGGAATGTTTCCGACCCTTTGGAACAGACCAAGGGATGAAGGGTACAGTTACTTGGGCGTAAAGTTGCTTAAATTGGTTCCATGCGGCTTCTACTTGGGACTCTGGATTGATGTACCAGTTTACTGAGTTGGCTGCTGAGACGATCGCATTTATGTCAGCTTTCCAAACGTTTGGTCGAGCTGGGGTTTTGGCCCTTGCTGCCGTTGCTGTGAACTTGAAAGTGAGCACAGCATGGTCACTTCTTCCTAACGGAGGAAGATGTTGTATGAGATCCACATCCTCACCGTGTGAGAACACTAGGTCCAGAGTTGATGAGGAGTGCTGTGAGTCATAGCGCGTGGGCTTAATGATATGTTGGACTAGGGCTAGCGATATACTAGATTCTAGCAGTTTATGGTCAAAGGAGTTGACTGAAGATGGAGTTGTTAGGCTCGACCAGTCAACTGTTGGGGCGTTGAAGTCACCGACTACGAGACTTCGACATTTTGAAGTCCAGGAGCCTAGCTTCTCTATTAGGAAGTCGTCTGCACTGCAGTCAGGACTGCGGTACACAGCAATGAGGTCAATGTCTTGGCCTATGCATTTAAGTCTGCAGCGTAGAAGTTCGCACGACTCACTTTCGTGGGCGAGTGCTTCGATACTACGCACGGTTAAGCCTTTCTTGAGGTAGATGACTACGCCCCCTCCTTTGCGGTTTAGTCGGTCTACCCTGTGCACTTCGAAGTTTGGCAGGTTAACTTCGTTGTCAGTGACATCGGGTGTGAGCCATGTCTCTGTGATAATAATTACATCCGGGTTTCCGGTTTCTATCATGTTTGCCAGCTCAGTCCTTTTATTTAACAGGCTGCGGGCGTTTGTGTAGCAGACTGTTAATTCAGATTGGTGCTTCCCCGGCCCACCCACAGAGGTTTCGGGATCATTAAACTGCGAACTCGGACAACCCGAAAACCCTTAATCTTAAGGTTCTTCTCACCGTTCCGGCGTCGCTCACTTAATTCTAGTGCCGCAGCCTGTCTTTTGACACGGTCTGCTAGGCTTAAGTCAGCGCGGACATATATCCCTGATCCTTTGAGAATATGAGAGTTGCTTAGAATAGCGTCCCTCTCCGCTTTAGAGTTTAGTACGACTTTGAGGAGACGTACAGGTTCACTTACTGTAGGGTCAGGCTTTTGACCTATTCTGTATACGCTGTGTATAGTAATGCCTGATACTGTTTGTGGCAGTAGCTTGTCTAAAAGGGGCTTGACCAAGTTAAGGTCATGCTCGAATCTGGTCTTAGGGTCGAGAGCCAGTGACTCCTCCACTTTGTGGAGAATGAGAGACCTATCAGAGAGATCGGGTTTGCTTTCCGTGACTTTCTTGCCCTGAGGCGTAAGTGTGTTTCTATCCTTCTTGGGCGGTGTGGCCGAAGTGTTATCCTTATCTCGCTTTTTGCGAGAGACTACGGTGCGCCATTCATTGGCGTCCTCCTCGCTAATCTTAGTGGGGTTCGTCTGTCTGCTGCTCACCGGTGTGGATGAGGCTTGTTCCGCCAGTCCCTGGGCGACTGGAGCTGCAGGTTTTCGACCCCTAGTACGCCTCTTCTTCACGGCAGTCTTTCCATTACTGTCACTGGAGGGCTCATCCAGTATCGTGGGGGCGACCTGGGTGTCTGTAATATGGTGGGTGTTCTTCTGTGCTGTAGAGCACTCACTTATTGGCAAGGTCGCATCTGGGACATGTGCTGTTTTGTCAATGACGCTAGTCACGTCATCGCTATCTGAGCAATAGTCGGTATTCTTCTGTGGTGGAGGACGCTTGCAGTCCATGAGCTTTAAAGCCCCACTAAGAGTAGCTATGGCTTCTGTAATACGGAGTTTAGTTGTACTACAGCAGTCGTTGCATAACCAGTTCGCTAGAGGTTTGCAGCAGCGTTTGTATGCTGCTGGAGTAAGGTTCGTGCACATACTGTGAAACCATCTCTTGCAGTTATCACACTGCATTCCCTCATCCACTGGAAACTGGCACATAGCCCTTCCGCAGCGGTTTCTTTTAATAGGCATTTTATTTAAAACGAACCAGGAAAAGTTAAATACAACTTCAAATATATATATATAACCTTTGTAAATGAAAAGAATTATTTCAGTTTCATGAAAATAAGCTCCTAACACATCTATCATGCAAGATAAATATTTTCGTGTTGTACATGTAAACACTATACTGCTTTATAACACAGCGGACTCCGCAACTTGCCCAGTGCGGCGCGGCTTTTGTTATTTTCGTTAATGGGCAATTATCTGGATTTTCGGTCCAGTTCTGTCTCTAAAGAAAGGGATAAACAACCACCTCCATTGAATATTCCGTACAAGCAATCTGGGGTTCTCAGCGTAGATCCTCGTTCTCCTAGCGAGGGAATAGTTAGAACCCCAATTCAGATCGACAAGGGCGACCCACGTTCACCGTCTGCTGGAGTTGTTCGTACCCCGTTAGGATTTTCTACTAAATTAACTGGTAATAAAAATTTTTTAATCTCACTAACCGCAAGATGGGGACGCAAGTACTCTTTTCTTGGAAAGCTTCGAAACTCTTGATGGAGTTTTGACCGAGGATGACTCTATTCACCGTGGTGACACGGAAGGTGACAAAGCATCATCACTGTCAGATACTGAAGTAACAAACAGTCTTAAAAACAGACGTGAGTCGGGTTTTCATTTTGGGCCAACAGTTGTACTATGTCAAGTAAGAACGAACTGAGTGTGATTTTGGGGAAATCTAAGTTTTCCAAAATCTGGAAATTCTTCCCCAACGTCCCCAAAATTCTTTAATAGTTTATATTACGTTTAGAGTATTCGTTCCTGTACAAAATGTGTTTTGTGCTATCACATGATGCACGAAGTGATCCATATATTTTTAGTGATTATCTTCCTGACAACTTTCGAAGCAAGTGTTGTAACTTTTCTCTACTTACTCATCGTGGTCGGTAATGAAGTCGAATAAGTCTGAAAGCACTGCATTTTTTTTCTTACCTTAGGTCTTTCATTATGCTTCTGTAGTTTAAATATGAACGTAATAGTTTCAAGATTTGTCGTTCAACACTAACTTGTTAAATAATATTCAGAGTAAATCAGCGTAAATTATTTGTTGGTTAACCCAGCTTGTTTATTCGCAATAAATGCACGAAAAGTTAGACACAGTAATGACGTAGACGATGTATTTTATAATTTTTAGTGTGGTGCAAAAAATAAAGTTGACAGTAACAGTACACAGCCTACATTTCTATACGTGGTATATTAGTGTTTACTGACAAAGTGTTTCCGTTTAAGAAGAAAAGTAGCAGCAATCATAGCTTACCAGACTGTCTTCAGTGCCTGTTGCTCTTACTTCAAACTAACTCGTTACTTTCGCAGAAGGGTTCGATGCTACAGCCAGTTGATGTAGATGTGCTGCCTCTAACTAGTAGTAAATGTAAGCACTGATTTTAACTTAAAAAATGGCTGTTACTTATTTGGATTTTGTAGAAATGTATGCTTGTTTCTCTTGAAGTATAGCAACCTGTCACGTTTGATATTTAAGAAACTGGTTAGTTTGCAACCGCTTAGTAGTCTAGACAAGTACACAACATAGCAATACCTTTTTCCTTTCATTTTTTCCTTTTCATAAACTGTCACCTATATGAAGAAACTTCAGTGTAAACATTCGGCTTGTGTAACTTCAACTCTATTCTGTAGTCAGTATTCATTATATCCCGATAAATTCCACCAGGATGTGAATTGTATGTTGTAGTGTCAAGTATTTTTGGGCGACCTCTTGTCAAATGGAATTGGACTTGGTTGTATACAGTTTAACTAGCCGTGTCATTTCATTATACGCCCGTATGCTGAAATCATAAGCGTCCTACCAATCTCCTTTAGTTATTCACTATCGTCTTAATTATCTTGATTACATTAGCAGCATTCCACTCTCTAGTCTCTCTATTATTGTCGTGCATTAAACTGTACATTTGAACTTTAGTAAGCTGTTTCAAGTTGGATCATGTTTGGAATTGTTAAAAAATCTAACTCATGAAAAGTGCCATAGTCTATTTTTTGTGAATGCGTTTTATAATGACTCTTCCCGGTATCCAACAGTCATGAGGTCAGAAAGCCAGCCTATGTTTGCTTTTATAAAATTGCATTTCCACCATGGATAAAATTTTATCCATAGTGAAGTTACACTCTATCACAGTGCCCAGGTTTTATCCTTAAATCAAAATTACATTTCAGTTTCTGTTTATTTTATTCTCCGTGTCATTATTTCCTTCCCAAAGCGGAATTGAATAAGTTAGCTGCTTTGAAATCTTATTTTTGCTTATTTTCTTAATGTTGATATTATTGAAGTATTTAACTGGAACATACAATATTTTATACTTTCAAGCACATGAACGTGGATCAAATCATCAGGTCAGACTTTCTTGGTTAGAGAAACGTATGAAACGCAAATCTCTGAATGATTCACCTGGTTTGTTTGTTAGATTTCGATGTAAACAAAACTATGAAAAACATAAAATGCAACAACAAGATTGCGGAGATAGTGTAGGTCATTCAACAGAAAGTCCAAAATAAAACATTGAAGTTTTATGACATACAAGAATCTTGTACTGTATGATAAATTTGAATTCAAGCTTTCGTCTTTCTAAGAATTGCTTCTCTGGGAATCACCCCTTATGTAATGTACATAAAAAGACATTTCTGTCTATCACTTTTTCTTTTCGCAATGTATAATTTGTATCTTGTGCCTCTTTTTTCTGCTACATATCAATTAAGCTATTATAATAGACCTACTGTAAACTTTAACTTATTTTCTTGATATGCTTTCTGCAAATAGATTGTTGATATTTCTTGATTTCATTCTCATCTTACTGTGTTAATGTTTTCTCATGTGCAGATTTCCACAGGGTTGTCAGATGGTATTTCATATGACAATACTTATTTTTTTCGTCATAATGGCCTTCACAAGATTGGTCTCTTAATTGTAACTTGGTTATTTGAGGTCCACATCCTCAAGACGCGCTTCTTTAATTTTGTTTATAACACTTGATACTTAGCCACTTAAGTGTATATGTAGGAGATTAAAATATTCGAGTCTTTAGTAACCTAGTATTTCTTGTTTGAGATAATATGCGAGAAATCTGGGCTAAGAGAGTTGTTAAAAGTCATTCGTTATGGATTCTGTGGTACCGTTCACACTCGACTATAGAACGCAGATGTATTCATTTTTTTACACAGAAGCTTGAATCACTGTTGCTTGCGTACGGCGTGCTACACCGATCAGTGTAATCTAATTCAGAACATTATGTCAAGTCTGTATTTGTACAACTACTCATTTCATTTTGAAACTGACAAACGTATGTTTGTCAAAATAACGATTCGTATTTATGACGTTTGTAAGGTAATAACAAGTACATATGTAGGACAGTTTAACCTCTACAGTTCATACCTTTTATTTTTATCCTCGGAATAAAATCATGCTAAGTGATTATTCCTAAAGTGTTATAGACTGTGTTTCATAAACTGAAGTAATTATGAAGTCTGAAAATGGTGTATTGCAACCTGTCTGTCTGTCTGTTTTCGACATAGAACTTTGCACAAATGTGCGGAAGTTCAAGTCGCCACATTCCGTGTAGCACGCGAAGCAAGAGAAGAAAGTACAAGAAAAGCATAATAGAAACAGTGAGCAGAGGTGTGAGACAAAGGAGTAATAAAGAAAAACAAAACAGTTTCATTGAAGATCATAAGTCACAGGGAGTGGATGCATCTGCGCCACTGAGAACGATTTTGAGCCATGTCACCAATTGTTTCCAACCATAGATTTTTACCGTCCCGAGGACCCCAGCCTGGAAGTCTACACCTTTCTACGTGGCTTAGACCAACTGTTGTGGATTTCATTGACTGATGCCAAGTTTTTGTTTGACCGCCGCTAGCTTTTTTCCAGCCTGACCCTATATCCGCTAACATTGCTTGTCGAGGGAGGCGATGGCTTGGCATACGTAACACATGTCCTAACCATCTCAGTCTTTGTAGCTTCACGACTTCGTCGACAGATTTCCCCTCTTTACCTAGAACTCGACGCCTAATCTCCATGTTGCTCACCTTATTATGCCACTTTACACGGGAAATAGAACGCAGGCACCTATGATCAAAGACAGCTAGTCTTTTCATGTCTTCCACTCTCAGTGGCCAGGTCTCACAACCATAAAGGAGGACGGATCGGACTGATGAGCAGTACACCCGCCCTTTGGTCGATAGTCGAACATCTCGTCTACGCCAGAGTCGGCGTAAACTAACAAATGCGAAACGAGCCCCTTGTATTCGTGCTGAGATTTCGTCAGAGATCAGCCCGTTGGGGCTGATGGTACTTCCCAAATAAGTGAAGCGGTCAACGTGCTCTACCACTTCACTTCCTACTTTTAAACTGGGCGTCGATGAAGTCCAGCCCTGTAACATCATCTTGCATTTGGCGGGAGCGAATCGCATGCCAAACATTCGTAGATTGCGGCTCAAGGTGTTTAGAAGACTCTGCATTTCGTCAGCGTCTTCGCCTAGAAGGACTATATCGTCTGCATATTCCAAGTCAACGAGATTATCCCTCCCTGGTAGCAAGTCAATCCCTGAATCGCTGAAGTGAGTTAGGGTTAAGTCCATTAACACATCTATGATGAAGTTGAATAGAAATGGGGATAATGGGCATCCTTGACGGACACCACTAGTCGTCACCAGTTCAGATGACAGCTCGCCGTAAGCCCTCACCTGGCTGTATGAGTACGAGTAGAGTGCCGTAATCAGTGCAATATATTTTCTCGTCATTCCCTTTACAGCCAAGCATCTCCAGAGAACTTCTCGATCGACAGAGTCGAATGCTGCCTTTAGGTCAAGAAATATAATGACTGTTGGACGCCGGTAGGAATGACTATGTTCTAGAATCTGTCGGAGGGTGAAGATATGATCAATACACCCTCTTCCTGGTCTAAAGCCTGCCTGGCTTTCTCGTGTTTGTGCCTCCCGAGCACCACTTAGTCTACGCATGATTATTGAGCCTAAGACTTTAGATACTATATTAGTCAAGCTAATCCCTCTGTGATTATCACAGGAAGACTTGTCTCCCTTCTTGTATATGGGGATAATCAGTGACTTACACCAACCCGATGGGACTTCTTCTGACTCCCAGACGCTGCCTAGTACCTCAGTTAATCCGGACAGTAAGCTGTCTCCACCGTACTTAAATACCTCTGGAGTCATTCCATCAGGTCCCGCTGCTTTGCCTAGTTTCAGATTGGTGACAGCTTTAGTAACCTCAGTTAGGGACGGAGGACCTGTGTCTATATCCCATTCAGGGAGGTGTTGGATGCTCGGAAGGTTGAGCGTGGCTGTGGGCCAATTAAACTGCTCCTCATAATGCTCTTTCCAACGATCCAGTCGTCTATCCTGGGAGCTAATTATAGTGCCATTTTTTTCCGAGATTGTCTCACTAATTGCAACCAGCTGATGTCAAACTTTATTCTGGCCTAATACTTTGTAATCTGTGTATATGTAACAGTCCCATCATTGTAATTATATGCCTTAAGTTATTCTTGATGCAGAGCGATTACCTTAATGTATTGCACGAATAGCTGAAGTTCGGGTAGATTATTTCTGCATTTCTTTTCCCGACTAACTATCTTCAATCCAATGCATAGATCACAGAGTTGTGATTTTCAAAATGTTCCTGTAGGATACAGTAATTGGCATCAGAACATACATACTGGTTAGCATACTATTGATCTGTCTGTATATTTTCTGCAGTCCTCGATAAATATTTCTTTTGAATGCAAAACCTTATGAAGTTCACACTGCAAGTATTCAATGCACTCACAAGGCTGTAAGGTAATTGAGTGATCAATGTCGAGTAAAGCTTTTAGGTAAAGGTGAGTAGTCGGATGAAGCAGTAAATTTATATCGAATGAAGTTTTTAAGAAATCGGTCTTATGTATCAAACGAATGGTTACTACTTTTCCTCTTTATTTTTCGAATCGAGAGTGGGTCAATAAAGGACCCAAGTAAATGAGACGAAAACATGGTCTCAAGAGACAGACCCATGACTTTTTTGTTGGGTCACACTGCAGAATGTAATCTTCAACATTTGGTGTATGTCAAGAATTGACCATTAGGACTTTTAACTAAAACTCAAGTTTGATGATGGCAATGCAGTTGATTTCTCATTTTATCTTCCTATAGGTCTTTCACTTCTTATTGTTATGCCTATGTATAAGCTATTAGCCATTGTGCTCTGTGTAGCTGTATTTACTCCTGTATGTTATCGAAGGGATTATATTTTAATATATATAAGTAAAACTTGGGCACTGTGGTAGTATGTATCTCCACATTAATTTGTTTATTAGATATATCACACAGTGAAACAGTATTATTTACTGGATGACGTTTCGAACACAATTTATTGTTCATAGTCATATCAATACAGAACTTCAAAACTTTCGTTTTGTAGTTTTCTTTATTCTCTCCTGCTTGTCGTCGGATAGTAGAATTTTCCAGGAGTTGGATCACTCCTGTTACTCGTATTTGCAGTTGATTTGATAAACAAAACTTACGTCACCAATCTCTCCCTCTACCATGTTACATCAGATTTTGAAACTCATCTTATCCCGTCCTATTGCATGTTTGTGTTTAATTGCATGTAGTGCTATAGTTGAACTGTTCTCCAGATTTCTTATGTTATTAGGGTCAACTAATCTAGAGTTTGCTAGGATTTTATGCTCCGCTAGTCTGACGGACCCCGATGTGCTACTTTGACCTTTATATTTGACCCCCGACCGATAGCTGCTACCTTGATGTGGTGGTCGAGCTTGGATACCGCAACGACTTAATAAGCTACACTCACTGGAACTATTGTTCCTCCAGGTCGCACCATGCCAGGAAGATTGCTAGGATAGCGACTGGACTAAAAGCAGTTACCGGCATAATGTAAGAATTTTTTTACACTATGCTTGGGATCTGTGCGCGAAGTCGTACTGCTGGGGAACAGGGGTGAAGCAGCAGTAAGGTGTTTCCCTCAAACGACCAGCATGCCAGCTATGCGGTTTCTCCACTCTGGAAAGAGGGGGTTAGAAAAGGTCGACCCCTACAATCGACATAAGCCTCAAAATCTTCCCTACTATAGTTCGTACTATTATGCAGGCTAGTGAGTTATCTTCACTTCACTCTGTGACTACAAACAACATTGAGAGCCATGGAAACTCCCCAGACACGTCGCCAACTTCATATAGGAGCATTCAACGTTAGGACCCTCTGCTAAATCGGATAACAAGCATCACTAGCACGAACTCTGGCATCTCGAGCCATGGATGTATGTTGTGTTTCGAAGACACGCACGCAAGAACGACTTTATAGTCGCCTAAAAAGTAAGAAGTAGTCTTCCTAAAGGTGTACGAATCAGACTTCTTCAAACTGCAGAAGCAATGGCGATTCACTTGCTAAGTCCTGAACTCTGCATACAGAAGAATTTCGTTCAATCACTACACTTGCAATGGACGTAATCTATCTTATTACCTGACAATTCAATTCCACCTAATCTCTTTTTTATGTCTCTTCATTAGTATTAATTTTCCTTCCCAATTGTAATATTTTACATTTTCAACTTTCTTGTCGTCTACGCCCACCCGATTTAATTTCTACACCCCACTACCACTGTTACTGACTTGATCAACGTTCAATTTCTAGTCATTTATATTACGTCATCCAGCGTATTTGCTGAATTTCAGTTCTAATTTAAATGGCATTATTCTCTACCCCACTTCTACTTAGTCTCTCTCTACCTGTAATTACCTCTGTTGCTACCCTGGCCTAAGTTGAAACATTTTAATCAATTATATTACGTCATCTAACTTACTAACTCAATCCTACTTTAGTTGCTGTCTGATTAACTTTGTTTCTATATTAGATCATTCTTGTATTACCTGATCAATTATCTAAACTTGACAAACCTCTTGTACACACCCACACACACAAATAATTATATATAAATGGGATTGTACAGCTATGTGAATGAATTCGCCGGCGAAAAGAGTCTCTTCGCTGAACGGCTTCTCTTTTTGATAGATTTATGTATAAAAATTTTAACCAATGACGGTGATTTTGTGAATCTAATAATAATAATAATAATGTGATAAATGTTATGGGCGTCATTAATAACGATGCTTATAATGATAACAAAATAATCATAGTAAGGTTTATGCAGGTGGCAGTAAGAATAACGGTGGTAGTAATATGTGTATATTTAGACAATTCAATAAATAAATCAGGTCAAATCTTGAAAGTTACTCAATACTAAAGGTGAAGTGGATAAATAATCAGGGTTTTAATTAAAATTATAAAAGTACGAAGGAAATGGAAAGTAAGAAAGGGTCGGAGGGTGTTGATTATAATTTACGTAGGCCAAAGGTAGAACAAACTTCTTTTGTATATAAAGATTAGGATTGTTCTCTCGAATCCCCATAACTTCGACAGTGTTTAAAAGGCGGTTTCAAATCCGATTTGAAAAGTTCGTTGGATTTCAGTAAATAACTTTAAAGGCACTACTTCTGTCCGATTGGAGATCGCTATCAATCAATTGAGTTAAAAAAGAACCTCCTATAGAATTTATTTGGCCTTTTCCGAACCATGAAGGAAGATTCTCATTAATACGTTTGGCGAGCTGTCTACTTGTTCACCGCATATAGCTCTCTCCACAGGAGCAACTAAATTTATAGGTAGATACACATAAGAGTGGAACAGCTTGGTAGCTTGTCTTTCGCTTGAGCAATCATAATTGGTCGGTCGAAAAGTGACAAACAAAGAGTGGCGACAGTATAAGTCTGTTTTATTGCTCTCGATAATTACAGATGTAAGACTTCACTAGCCTCGTCCCCATTAAATTGCAATTTTAGGGACGGTTGTTTCTTTGTGTCAGTTTCTCTTCATTGCACCTGGTGTTCATGTGTCTCCTTACAAATCTACTATGATAACCCATTTAAACCAGCGTATTTTGGATGTATCCTAACTCATTTTCTAGGGAGTCATCTGTACAAATCCGTTTGGCTTTTTTTCGTGAGACATCTGACCAAATTGATTTTGTATCGGATTGGTTTATGTACTTCCAGTAAGTTTAAGACTGTTCTAGTATGCCTCTGAGATTGCTCCACTTTTTCTCAGCTCCTTAATCGTGTTTATTAGCTGCTTTTCAGCCTTTTCGTCTAGATCTGTTGGGATGTTAGGCTTTTGAAATTTCGTTTCGTCGGTTAGAAGCGAATTCATTTTGTCAACGTAATCATAATTTTTATCTGTACTACTCCGGCTCCTTTATCAGGTCTACTGGTTATAATGTTTTCGTTGTTCCTCAACTTTCTTAAGGCTTTTCGATGCTGTTTAGTCAACAAGCTTTTACTAGAATGACTACTGCTTTTAAACTATTGACAGCTGTCGACGAGTGTAGTTTTAAACCTAGCGACTTCATCGTCTGACGATTGGATCGTCTTTTGTTTGTAGGAGGAGATTTTAAAACTGGATATTGGTATCGAGTTGGTTAACCTTATATCCTTTGTCACAACATCTAAGGCCTAATGATAATGCTTCT
This sequence comes from Trichobilharzia regenti, assembly GCA_944472135.2. Classification (NCBI taxonomy): domain Eukaryota; kingdom Metazoa; phylum Platyhelminthes; class Trematoda; order Strigeidida; family Schistosomatidae; genus Trichobilharzia; species Trichobilharzia regenti. The sequence continues at coordinate 77,456,265 of OX235263.1, forward strand.
AACTGTAATTTATCTAGTGCAACACTTGAAAAATTATGATCATACCGATAAGGTGAGGACAACGGTGGTTTGTGCAGAATAATATGGTACCATAATTTATTTCGTTGGCTTCTCATCAGCTGCTTACAGCTTGCAAATTTTTCATGATGTCAGTTGACAGAAAGTTCCACAATTAGTGAACAGTGCTCGTGAAATTGCGCTTATATGGTTTTTACACAGGTAGTTCAAGTTTAAACAAAATAAATGTATGCATACAATGGTAAAGGAGTTACGTAATAAAGACGAGAGACGGGTAAGATGCTGAGTGACTAATAAATTAGGTAGTAATGTACTCAGTTCAACTGAAATCATCGAAGCAGGAGACAAGCGAAATTACACTATGTCGAAGAGGTGAGGTTAAAGCCAAAGATTACCCAATCAAACGCTTGGAGCCAGACATATGTGTTCAGAAAGAAGCAGTTATTTGGTCTTTCTTTGTCCTGGTAACGATGTCTTTATTCTCTCCTTCAATTGATTACGTATAGCACTGTGAGACTTTATCAAAATAAATTTTACCCATAATGGAGTCATGCTACTATACGGATCAGAGACTTGGCGAGTCATAAAGAGCATCTCCAACAAACTTCAGACCTTCATTAGCAGTTGTCTTAGCTCAATACTCAAGATCAGATGGCCAACCAGAAAAGATCACCAACAGGGATCTCTGGGAGCGAACCAATCAGGAACCGATTGTGAAACAAATAGGCAGGAAGAAATGGAGAGGAAACCATCAAGTGACGTCACTAGACAAGCCCTCGAGTGGAACCCGAAAGGGAAGCGGCGAGTTGGTCGTCAATGCAAGGGTGACTTGGAGGAGGTCATGCGAGGAGGAGATGAAAGCATGTGGAAAGACCTGGAGTGGGGTGAAAAAGTTGGCAGAAAACAGAAGGCAATGGAGGTGCGCAGCTGAAGCCCTATGTTCCTCTAGGAACTAAAGGATACAATAACAATAATAATAATAATAATTTGACCTGACAATCATTGCAGGGAGATAGGACCCAGCATAAAATAAATAGTATAATACAGTATCATACTGTCACATACCAGCCTTTGTCTTTTGATATTTGGGTGGCTCGATGAATTGGAAGGTACCACGGAAAAATAGACGTATTAGCGTACCAGTCGAGTTCATTACCGTTATAGTAATCAAAAGACGCAGACATAACAAAGTAGCAACGGATTTATTCAATTCACTTGAGTTATAACAAATTGGCGACGGGTCAGTTCATTTATAAATCTGGGTATTTATATGATTATGAACAAATTGTGTTCGAAACGTCATCCTCTCAATAATGCTGTTTCACTGCCTTATACATCTAATAAATAAATTAATATGAGTTCTATTTTAGTTTGTACGTATTATGTGGAAATTCAACAGCAAAGGTGAGTTGACTGAAATAAATTAAACTGTCTTAAGTTATCCATAAATATTTAGATGTAAAACTCGGGATGGTTGCAATATTGTTCAATCAGTCGTATGCACTATTCATTAACAATGATCGTAGCATTTCCTATTTCTTTTGACAACAGTATTCTATATTTGATGCAATTTTAGATCTTCCCATTGATTGATTACACCGAAGTGGTAGGTCTCAGGTTGACTTGCCGGCTTCTTGTGCAGATGCTTCGACGATGTCTGGGCATGTAATTAGAAGTTAACTGGTGAATGGTGACTAGTAGTAGAATCCAGGATGTGCATTTCGTCCTATTTAGGACTCGTCATCTGGATTCCACTGCTAGACACCATCCACCAATTAACTTCTAAGTGTTATAAATTACTGCTGTCGTATTTACTCTATAGTAATATAGTTCTTCAGTAGTGTCACTATTTATCTCCATCATTCTATTTTCTAGCAATAATTCCCTGGTTCAAACTTCTTCCACTTGTTCTGACCTGTATAGGTGGGTAGTATAATGCGCTCTCACAGTAAGTGGTAATAGGTCTTGTAAACTAGTGTTTACCTACAAGCTGAGTTACATTGTTTCAGTATTTACTTCAGTAGAGTGGATTTCACTTGGGCACCAGGCAGATTTCATAAAAGATAAATGTGTCAACGCTTGTTACTTCACACATCAATTGTGTTTTTTCTAATATCACCTAATTAGATTGGGAAGAGTTAGTGGAATACCTATGATAAGAGTTTAATGATCATTATGGCTTTCGAAAGCTGTCTAAATACCATGTTCTTAGAATATTTCAATTAAAACGGGTTGGTTTGAATAACAATAATAACAATTTGCTTTATTTCGTAACAGTACTTATGACAGCATGGAATTCTCAGCATCTAGTACAATATTACATCTAATTTACTCAGAAAAGCATTACATGGTGTAGGCAATCAAAACGGATAATAGTAACTTTTTTTGACATAAGCAGTAAGAATCAACTCAAAAATGCATAAAAAGATAATACTAACTAAAATTATAAAATAATGGGGATGGTATCACCATAAATTACTAATAGGAGAAGGTCAAAGAGCCGTTTATCTTACTGATTACACAGTAAGTTATAAGTTTCACACTTAACACCTCTGTCACATAGAATGCGGACCAAATAGGGTATTGTTGAGGTTTTGTACTTAGTTGTGTGAGCATATAGTCTTTCGTAGTGACTTCTAGCCTTACGTGATGAGATCCAAGGAGAAAGTTATGAATATAAAGGGTGCTGAGAGTCAGACAATATGGATTTAGCCCACTACTCGCATGAGTTTAGATGTCTGTCAACTACAGTAGTAACGAGCTGACTTAGTGGCACACCATTTGCCATAACTGACAACTTTTCATATAATATAGTGGACCAGAAAAGACTAAGGTGATTCAATAAGGAACAATAGTTGAGATGCAAGAGTTGAAATGCTGTAAAAGTAGAGGTTGAACGGTACCCGATTGTCTTAACTTCTTAATGTAGATGGTTAGACGGAACGCTTTTTTTTCTAAATCGATAAGATATTGGATGACCAAGAAAGGTTAGATGAAAGAACTGCTCCAAGGTATTTAATCCTTGACTCAGTTTCTCTTTCAGTGTCCTCTATGCTACAAGTATCTTGTGAACAAGCAAGTTCATGTAGATCACTTTTATGCCTGAAGGTGAAGTTAACTATCTGATATTTAGAGGGATTTAACGTAAGACGATTCATCTTGGACCACTGACTTATGTCCGACAAAAAGCTACTGAGTTTGAAACAATCAGTATATTTAACGAAGTCGATTTCATCCGAAAGAAGTAAGTCATGTAAGAAGAGGGAGGGAAAAGCACCTTGATGGACACTGCCTTTAGTAAGCAAGGAAGAGGGAGATTTGCCTTTATATACAATATACTCCATTCTTTCAGAGAAATAAGAATGCAACCAGTTATCAGCAAAGGACTTGGTTTGTGTCAGGGAGAGTTTATATAACAAAAGGTGTCTGGGTACGGCGTCAAAAGCGGATGTGTGGTCGAGGAAGATGGATCGAACAGTGAAGGGGTGTTAGTCCATGATTCTGTGAGAAATAGATATAGTCGAAAATGAGGCAATAGGATTCTTATCCTCTATATTGTTTTCTAAGAATGCCAGTTCACCTCCATTCGAATATATTTCTTTTTCACGTTTTGATTTTGTTATGTACTGGTCGAGTAACTAATAGTCCTGACGCAAGAAAGGCGGAAATCAGAAGACCACTAGGTTTGCGATGATACTTGTATTTTCCAAACACAAGGAAAAATCAATGTCACACAAGTGTGTGAGTGAAATAGTATGAATGTCCGAACAAGTGTGTGAACACAAGTGTATGAGCGAATGTTCAAAAATGAACAAATCAATAGACAGTCTTAACATGATTGCTGATTATAATGGAATATCGATCCATATATACATAGCAAAATATAACAGACTGTCAAACAAACACACATATTATATGGATACATATCACCTCCCCTTTTGAGAAGATTGATGATTAGTAGCGTGTTTTCTTGGGGGTTTATCTGGAACCTTTAAGCTTGTTGTTGACGTCTGTCGCTTCATTTGCCTGTTGGGTTTGCGGCTTCGGCTTCGTCCGGAATTGTCTGACATTTTATGCTTCTTGACTGCATTGCATAGCGAATTTAGTGGGACATCAGCCAGATGCAAACGATCGAACCAATCAAGTCCCAAAAGATTTTAATCACTCTTGGTGACGTAGCGAATTCCTGTGAATTTGATATTGCGGAAGGAAACAGAACATTTGAGGTCACCAATTAGTTTGAGCCGCCCACCACAGGCGCTGACAGCACTCTGAGAAGTATTTGTGATAGATGGTCTCCCAGTATCATTACAAAGTTTCTCTGATATAACAGTAATATCAGAGGCGGTATCCAGCTGCAGACGTGTATCATGACCATTCTGAACATCAAGATATCTCCGCATACATGGAGTCGTGACTTGACAGGTTGCGACTAGACTCAGTGATCTCCTTGGAGATTTAGGACCAACAGTTTGTCGAGCTTTCGCCGGATTATGATATCTGGGTTTACGTGGCTGACAAAAGCCATTTTTATGACCGATGATTTTGCACTTGCTGCAACGATGATTTTTGTATGGACAGGACTTTACAAAGTGCCACGCGCCACAATGCCAACATGGTGATGGTTGGGTCTTCTTTGCAGTAATTTGAGAAGTTGGACGAGTATGTGCAGATTTACGCGGAACATTAGGAGAAGGTGGGTCAGGAGTAGATGATGAGAGATTTTTGCTCTTTCGTAATGCATGAATATCAGAGCTTCTCGAAGGTGTTGATTCGACCAGGTGTGTGTCTTTCTGCAAATTAATCAGCCGTTGATATTCATCAGCTATGTCATGTAATGTTAACTTAGGATTTTGCTCTAGCTGATTGAGCAATCGAGTTCGGATATCTGTGAAACGAGGAGATTGGAGACTGCATATGAGGATCAAGGCTTTGAATTGATCATCTGTTAAGGACCTGAGTCGAAATCTCTCACATTCTCGGTTGACTATGCCAACGTGAGTGAGAAAATCATCATTTTCATTCATTGTCAGCTTGAGGAAACGATAACGTATGCTGAATAATGAGGAGTGGTCCCCAAAATGTTCACGCAGCAGCTTTATTGTATCATCGAAACACTTGTCACGTGGTTTTTGGGGTAAAATTTGGTTGCAGTACCTCTCATATTCTGCGGGACCCAATTTACGTAATAACACTCGCACCTTCCAAGCATCGTCTTGAGAGGCGAGATCAACTGTGAATAAATCCTCATATCGTTGATACCATGTGTCAAAAGTGGCATCAGCATCTGGATCATAATTGAACGATGAAATACTATTCACAATGCCGTCGACAGATGGTAGCATGGTATGATTCGGATTGCTTCAAGGTGAAACTGAACCAGTCTGTTGGTTGATGAGCATTTCTATCAATTTCTTCTGTTGCTCAAGTAGTAATTCCAATTTAGAAGAATCCATAGTTTTCCCCGTCGCCAAATTATTGTTATGTACTGGTCGAGTAACTAATAGTCCTGACGCAAGAAAGGCGGAAATCAGAAGACCACTAGGTTTGCGATGATACTTGTATTTTCCAAACACAAGGAAAAATCAATGTCACACAAGTGTGTGAGTGAAATAGTATGAATGTCCGAACAAGTGTGTGAACACAAGTGTATGAGCGAATGTTCAAAAATGAACAAATCAATAGACAGTCTTAACATGATTGCTGATTATAATGGAATATCGATCCATATATACATAGCAAAATATAACAGACTGTCAAACAAACACACATATTATATGGATACATATCAGATTTATACATTATCAATATATAAGGGATTTTATTGAATAGCGTAGGACTCAATTTGATACGTATATGCTAGTGTTTGCAAAGCTACACAGTATCAGCCGTGATGGTAAATAGGTTACTTAATGTATGGCTTTCGATGAATTGAAATAACATAATTTCTAGGTGTCGTATTTTCGTACTTATCATGCGTAGATTAAAGACCATTAATAAAATCAACCCTTTAATTTAATATTTTATTGGCAGCTGTTGAAGGCGAATTGACATCTTTTTAAATGCGGAGGATGATTCTGACAAGAAGGAGGTTAAGTTGTTGATACTACAATAAAGTCAAGATATTAAGGTAACTCAACCAGGCAGAAACATTTGTGTCACTTTTTAGGACAGACTTGATTAGGTTGACAAGAGTTTTAATCCAAAGTCCCGTACATAGGAAAGGATATGTATCTAGTTATTAAACAAAAGATAGTTAACTCCTTGAAGTTGTCGAAAATAAAGCTAGTTATCTCACCATAATTATGCCAGACTATTGACTTCTCCTGTAGGCATAAACGAGATCTGCAAACGCTAGTAAGTACTCATGAAGCCTGTAGCATTGAGGGAACTAAAATTGAAACTAAGTCTAATGCAAAATTCCTCGGGCTAGTTCTGTCTTCCGACCTTACATGGTCATCTCATATCCTAACGATTTCTAAGAAAGTGTTCCGCCTGGCCTACTACATTAAGAAACTTAGACTATCTGGAATCACCCAATCTCTACTTTCTCAATTTGTCAACTCTCGTATCTTACCTATTCTACTTTACTGCTCCCCATTAGTCTTTCCTGGGCTACTGAAAAAGGACTGTACCATCCTGAGAAGGATGTTGAAGGTAGTTAGTTAGTAGGATTAGTGGTGTAAAACTCAGTCAGCTCGTCACTACATTAGTAGAAAGCCATCTGATTACATGCAAAAAATGGTCTAAAACCATCCTCTCCGACCCCCAGCACCCCCTCTTTTCCCAACTCTCACCTTGTATCTCATCAGATAGAACCAATAATCAGTACAAAATAATATATGCTCGTACAACCAAGTAGAGGAACTCAACGATACCATATTTTTTGGCCCGTGTTCTAAGTGACAGAGATAATGTTAAGCGCGAAACCTATGACTGGCTTTGTTGTAATAATATAATTTCGGTTCTTTTTATTTCTCACTTATTTGTATTCTATAGTGAACACCTTAAACATACTTAGCTACCTAAATTATTAACATTGGCTTACTTCTTTTGTACTTTACTGTATTCTTTTTTTTTGCGTATCCACTGGTTCCCACTTTATTAGCACTATGAGTATTACAAAATTGTCCTATCATTAACCTTCATGTAATGTTAGTTTTGTGGTTGATGTAAGCATAAAACTTGTTCACTGAGGTAGAGTGTAATTCCATTATGGGTAAATTTTGTTTTGATAAAGTCTCACAGTGTTATACAGTAATGCTTACTGATGACGTTTCGAGCACAATTTATTGCTCATAATCATATCACCTTGATATGATTAGTTTAGTTGTTTTGTTCGACAATATTCACTGACAATCTTGGTTGTGAACACCATTATCACCATGTTAAAAATTTTGTATTATGCAAGATTACTCACACTACCATTACAAACACTGCATTAGAGCTGACAATAAAAAAACCTGAAATGTTTATTTTATGATTGTTTAGTGTAGTTCAATCAAATTAACTGATCGTCATGGCGATAAACATTCTTAATATCATATCATAACTTCTTGTATGACTATAGCTTTACTGTCACCACGCATAAACATATCATAGCTTCCACTACCCAATACTGAGATATTGTTTATTATGTTGTTTATTTGCCATTCTACTTCTTGGTATTTCTTCGCATTTTTTTGCTATTTTGTGCTTTTTTTGTTGTTGTTTTTTATATATATTTTTTGAAATACTCTTTTTAAATGTTTGATAAAATTAGATGCAATATTGTAGATAAGTGCTGAAAATTCCACCCTGTACCGCTAGTACTGTTTCTGGAATAAATCAAATTATTATTATTATTACTGTCAAATGGAACCCAGAGAAATAGTACTTTCGAATATCTGATTATCCACAGTAAAACATATGCGAATCATTTTTTCCCCATCCTTTTCGTTCCCAGTGGAACATAGGGCTTCAAGCCAGAGGCTTAAAGTTTCAGTAGTAGTGGTGTTTAGTTTTACGGGATGGGGTTGCTAGTCTCATGCCCAACCTTTCCTCTTTCCCAGCTTTATTACTGGCTTAGCGAAGGAGAGGAGTGCGTTGGTGGCCGATGATTGAACCCCGGACCACATGAGGCGTGGTCGGCGAGCATTCTACCACTGTGCCACCTTCACGCTATACGAATCATCATTACCACATTCTTACGTCTTCAATTATTAGCACTTGTAAGGGGGTGGGATACCATGCAGATTCAATCTTAAAGATATTTTGCGGTGTATTGATTTAGTTCATCACGGAAATATAGAAGAGTACAGAGTTTTTTATTACTTCGTATGATAGCATTATTTTAGAATAATAAGTGTTATGAACGTTCGACAACCTGTTATCGCACAATAACTTAGCATCATATCGTTGAGTGATTTCAAAGGGTAGTTACTAAAGCGCATTATGTGTAGTATCTTGTTCCTTTACAACCATGATTTCTACAAAAAGTAAATCCAGCAGCAATTGGCAGCTTATTTCAACCACCATATGTGAAGAATATTCTAAAATCTGTAGCAAAGGTGTTAAAATATAGATGGTCTAATTACAAAATGCTTTATTTTTCCATAAATTTCACGCGAAAATAGAATTTTTACTACATAAACTGGGAAATTCGGATGCTGTACAAATCAGATCAGGTGATAAGAGAATCATGTGTTTAGTTTGCCACAGTTTATATTTGTGTGGGTTACAGTACTAAAAAAAATGAACTTTGTTGTGTGTTTGTTTAAACTGACTTATGAAGTTACTTCCTGATGTTAAAGAAAAAAAGTTGACGCGTCTTACAGACAATTTTAAACAGAGTGGATATAACCACAAACTCACTGAGAGGAACTATTCATTTTCAGCAACCTACAGCTGTTCATAAACATTTAGTCTGTGCAAGACAGCCTCACTGAAATCATCAAAAATGCGTCTTTACACTTAAAGTAGACTTTTACTGCAACTAATCAAACAATAACCTTTTGACCAGATTTTTCCTTACATCTGCTTCTGAAACACGGTTTGGGAGATAAGGAGTTTCTACCATAGTACCATAGTACACTTATTTTATCTTTCAACACTTCACCCAATCTACTTATTCGACGTGTTGGCAAGCCAAACCAGGACAACAATCATATCAACCAAAATACTCAGTATATTACGGGAAGGTACTACTGAGCAGCGATATTGCTTAGTTAAACAGATATCGTTCATGGACTACCGAGCCTAATGCGACAGTATGCCAAATAGCTAGGATACTGATGAATTTTTTTGGGGGGGGTTATTTACCTCTACAACTGTACTTCTCAAGTTTCTAATTAGGTTAGCCTTTATAAATTCAGCTGTTATCTAGAAGGTACTGGGGTAACTGTGTAATGGCGTGTACAAGAATTTCTTCTAGTATCTCTGGCTGAAAATGAATTAAAAGAAGGATACAGGCCTAATTTATTCCTATACAATAAATACTAGCCATATCACAAACTGCTTCCTCATATTTCCTATAATGCTGAACCATCTTCAGTAAGTAAAGTGGTTGACGACCAGCCACTTTTACAGCCTGACGTCGAAGCAGGAAACTCATTAGTTGAAAATCTAATTTCAAAGCCAATGAATCACTTCTCCACACTGGTCAATGTGTATTTTGTTTAAATGCAAATGGTGATAACGTTTTAGTATAACTGTGCCTCCAAAGCCTCAGGATGGTCGGGGGTGGGTGCCTTGCGCTGCGGGTTGGCCACCCCTCCGCACACCTCTTGAAATGCTCCAATATGACCGGGCGTCTTACATAGCCTCTCCTGAGGAAGTCCTACTCACTGCCTTCACGTGGCGGAGGTGTTTCTCACCAAAGTGAGAGGGCGAAAGCGGATGCCCGGCGCTCTCCACCGGGTTGACTGTCCATTGGATGACGGTCTAGGGGAGATGGCTAAACCCTGATTCCAAACCTCCAACGACTGGCGTATGAAGCTCACTGGAGCTCACCGGCAGACGTATGGACAAAGGGCTTGTTGGATGTCCTGGATGTCTGGCCCCATTCAAAAAGGCGTATGAACCGAACTCCGGTCACTGGCTGCCAATGGATAGTAGACTCCTTACTCCACTCCTACTGCCTTGTAGGTCACACTTGGCTGTGTAAAGGCTAGAGCTGCACTCTCAAACAAAAGGCCGAGCGATGCTGGGGACATCACTCGTACCAAATTCCCATGAAACTTCATGAACTCTCTTACAAATTGCCGCGCCTGGGCAGCGATGATTCGAGACGTTCATGAAGCCGGCTCATCCTCCCGTAGGAGATAGCCGAAGTAAAGTAAAGTAAGTAAGTGTATTTCACGTGAATAGCAATAATGCATTCAGTTTCCTGTAGATAAGTGAATCAGATAATAAGTATAGAGATGAAACTTTCTTCAGTAGTTGTTAACTGTCTCTGGTATTTTTCAGTTTTTTTTACCTACAGCTATCTCTTTTATAATTATGTGACAAAGCCTGGCGAATAATCTTACACAAGTTCAACTTTTCCATTGGTACAGAAGTGAAATAATCAAACTATGGAAAAATTCAATTGGTGGATGGTGACTAGCAGTGGGATCCATGACGCGCATGTCGTCCTACTTGGGACTCGTCATCTGGATGTACCTGCATTCCTCAGTGAGTGATGATGTTCCCACCGAGGCTCGAACCCAGTACCCATAGTTTCAGACGCCAAAGCGTTATCCACTAGACCATTTGGGCCACGAGAGCCACCTCTCGTACAACGGGTCGTATTAATTACTTAGTTGAATTCTAGATTTTCCCGTCGATTGATTGGACCGAAGTGCTCGGTCTCAGGTTGACATGTCGGCTTCTTGTTCAGATGCTTCGACGATGTCTGGGCATATAATTAGAATTTAATTGGTGGATAGCGACTAGCAGTAGAATCCAGTTAAATTCTGATTGCATTCCCAGACAGCGTCGAAGCATCTGCACAAGTAGCCAACATGTCAGACTGAGACCGAGCACTTCGGTCCAATCAATCCAGGGGAAAATCTAAAATTCAATTAAATAGAAGAATTCATTTTATCATAAAATAGCACTATACAGACAACGTCGAAAGCCTATTGTACGGGAAAACTCCTCAAGCTCATTGCAGAATTGAACTCTCAGCATTCATTCTACATGGCATTCACACCTTAGATTTTCGTTTTGCTTATCGAGTAGAATACAGCGTGAAACAAAATACTAGGGGTTCTCCACCTCCCCTGAATATTCACATTAGAAAAACAAACAATATGAGGAAAATAAAATGACTTGGAAAAATAAGAGTGAAAGAGGGAGCAAATAACAAGGTTTCTTGCATAGTACACATTTAAACCTCTATACTTTGTTGGTTTTGACTATTTTGTAATGAATAATATGTTCCGAATGGAGCATAAGGCTTCACGTTTTTGAATAATCGGTGACCTTATAGTTTTCGATCACATGGCGAGGTGTAGGCCTCCTGGTTGGGGTCCTCGAATGGCTACCAACCAGTGGCTGGAGATTGTGTATAATTCAAAATAACTCTTAGTGATGCAGAAATCCATCATTTTCATGACTATGTGGGTCGGCGGCACAGCGATTAGGACTCTCACCGATCATGCACATGCCCCGGGGCTCGATCCCCTGTCGGCGCACGCCTGATATCGATGGTCCGCCTGCAAAACTTGGGCTACTGATATCACATGCTGAAAATTCCATACTTGTACTAAAAAAACGATGTGGAATCAAGCTGTAATGAGAAAAATGAAACAAAAAATACTGATAGACTCAGTTACTATGAGTGATCTATTAAACTGCTTCTCCATTATCAAAACGATTTATGAGGTACAAGAAACCTGTCTATTAACTTATACCAATGCAGCTATTGATACCGGAGGAAAAGGTAATACCTAAGAATGATGAAGATGGCTAGCCAAAGAACAACACGCATTGATCACCATCAACAGATGAAATCTAAAGGAAGTCGTCTCCCACTTATCTGGCTAGGTGGCATCGTTTCAAATACAGGCGGATGTCAAAGACGACCTGGATTGGGAAGGCAAGGTGGACGTTCATTACTATAGGATCAGTGTGGAAACCTATAATACTCAGTATAATAAAAAAGATCTGAATTCGGTGTAACACTAATAGTAAGTCAGTGTTTCTATTTTATTCCCAGATTAAGTGCGCGCCTCACTGAAACCACTTCAAACAAGTTTCAGATGTTCATCAACAGCTGATTGGTAGAAGAGCTAATTTGCCAAACCACCAAAGAAGAGCAACTAAAGTCTTTGCAAGAACTGACGCGGAATCATGATCCTGTTTACTGCAAAAGTGAAATTGATCTGTCTTACATCGGAGCGACTAAAAGATGGTTTTGACGGAAGATCCCGCCCGTAACAAGGCGGATTCAGTAAAAGTAAATCATCCACCGATCTCGGTGCCCATAATTGTCCAGCAGAGCATAGGACGGCAGTTAAGTTTCTACATTAACTTCACTGACTTCAAAAAGGCTTTCCACAGCACTGACCAGGAAACATTTGTGAAAATGCTCCAACAATATCGAGTGCCTTAAACTTTTATCAACCGTATTCAACAGTCACGTGTCAAGTAATTCACAACGGAGAGCACAGAGAACACTCTGAAGTTGAAACAAAAATGAGACAAGACTGTACATTATCATCAATGGTATTCCTGATTTTGGTGGATTCGATAGTGTGATAGTCCTCATGTAGCGGGAGGATTGGTCGGACTGACAAAAAACTAGAAGACCTGAACTGCGAAGATGATATATGTGTAGTGTCACACAAATATTGAGGTCTACAGGCGAAAACCAACAAGATGAGCGAAGAGGCAGTGAAGACAGAGCATCTAGTGGACATAGAGAAGATAGAGGGGATGAAGGCACCTAGCTAATAACAGCAAGAACCAGCCACCACTGATGAAAGAAATCCATAGAAAGTCACCTCTTACGCTTACACGGTCGGGTAGAATTGTCTCATCTCTAGGTGTCGGAACAAATGAAAAATTCAAAAGAAGCCGGGATATGAAACCAATATGGTAATCTACTTAATTCAGAATAAGGAAAAAGATCCAGATCTGTAATACTAATGCCAGATCAGCTCTTCTGTAAGGTTCAGAATTTTATCACACACAGAACCAAAAGCATTTCGAACAGGCTGCAGACTCGTATCCACAGCTATCTTCTCCAGATACTGAAGATCAAATGACTAGTCAGAAAAATATAAGCTACAAGGAACTCTGGCTTAAGAGGCATCCACAAGGAGATGGTCATGTATTGCACTTATCACGTGTTAGGCCATTGAGCTGAACCTGAAAGGGAAACTAAAGTTGGGAATCCGACTGTAGCATGGAGGCGATCATTTGGAGACGGAATGATAGATTGCCAGAAGTTTTGCCGTCAGCTGAAAGTGATGACATAGAAGTGAATAGAAGGGACAGATGCCGACAAAGCCTTATGTTACACTCAGAGCGCATAGAATGAATAAAAATGATAAATTTTTTTTAAATTTTTTATTTACAGCTTGATTCCACACTGTATTTTTGGTACAAGTATGGAATTTTCAGCATGGATATCGGTAGCCCAAATTTTGCAGGCCAACCATAGATATCAGGTGTGCGCCGGCGTGGGCTCGAACCCCGGACCATGTGCATGGTCGGCGAGAGTCCTAACCACTGTGCCACCGATGCACTCTTCCTAAAGTTTCCTTAATATTCATACCCTTTTTCCTGACTCTTTTCTATTTCTGAATCTATTCTTCTGTCAAGAAAATTAAATTTAATAGAAAGAAGACCAGTAGTTCAGCGAAGAGTCTCTTTTCGGCGAATTCATTTTCATAGCTGTACAATCGCAAATACATATGGTTGTTTCCTATTTGTGTGTACATTAAATTTGACGAACGAAAATATAATTAGTAAGTTCAGATGAACTGGATGTTGATATAAGAGGATAGTGTGCATCGGTGGCACAGTGGTTAAGACTCTCGCCTAACATGCACATGCTCCAAGGTTCGATCCCCTGCCGACGCACACCTGATATCGATGGTCAGCCTTCTAAATCTGGGCTACCGATATCCACCCTGAAATTTCCATACTTGCACCAAAAATACGGTGTGGAATCAAAGTGTAATCAAAAAAATAAATAAATAAAATAGTAACAAATGTAATGATTTTTCAAAAACTATTGTTAAAGGGGATTTACGTAATAACATGACTAGTTTGATGATAGAGTTGTACTCAGGGTGTACATGGAGACAAAATAAATTACGGAATTACGTAAGAGTTTTAAGTAGCTAGAAAAATAAGCATACAAATAAAAGTTAAGCCAAATCAAGCAAAAGTTAAGTAAAATCAAGAGAGCTGTTACTATGATAGTAGAAGTGGTTGAATAATTTTATTTTGTATGCATAGTTCTGATTCTTCCAACTGAGTGGCTAAGGTTTTTGCAGAGCAAAGAAGACGGAAACGTATTGTCTTTGGCAGGTTGTTCTTCACTTTGTAGATTTCTTTGAAGCGAGGCGTTTGTTGAGATGGAATGACCAGTGGTGACGAGATGTCCGATTATTTCGCTTCTTATACGGCCACTAATTCCTTTCTTCAGCCACGCTGGATAGTGTTCTTTGACCATTTTTGACAGGGCGCGAGTCGAACGGCCGACGTACTTGTCTTCACAGCAACAGATGAACTGATATATACAAATAGAAGTGGTCAGGTGCGAGATCATGTCCTTTGAGCCTCTGCAGATCAGCGGGCGACTGGAGAACACTACTCTTAGTGTTGCCGCAAAGAAAATTCTTCTTAAAGAAGTGGAAATTCTCCTCCTAAGGGCATCACTGAGCAGGTCACCTTTGAAGTCGAGTTAAGAACGAGTTAGTCAGAAAATAAATGTTTCCTAGCTTCTCTTCAAAGCTGCGAAATTATTTATGGGTTTAAATGTACAATGTTATTTGCCAGGAGAGCTCAGAAATTAGCGTTAATTAGTAATTAAAAATAAATCAAAATTTATGAAAAACAGCAGTGCATGAAAAATAAAGAATAATCTTACATAAGTGAGAAAATTTGCAAATAATTAGTTAGCTGATGACAGGTTATTTGGAGTTAACTGATAGGTAACAGGATCGCAAAAACGGAAGTAGGCAGCGATAAAGTAACTTTAAAATACTACCTAGGGTTTTTCATGCAAATGATTGAGAAGTAAAACTGACACTAAGGACATGGTAGTGTTGTAACGACAGTAGACAAGGGCCAGGCAACGAATCGTTTATTGAAGAAATCAAGGGATATTTATATATTTTTATTCACATTATTATTCGTTATTGTTAGCAGAGAAGCAGCGTCTTCTGATTGGTTGTCTTCCTTCTGAAGGTTATTCTACCATCTCTTTGTTGCCGTTTCCTTGAAGGTCAGACCATATATCTGCTAATCGTGTCCGCCCACGGAAAGCCTGCTGTTATTGGCTGTCGAGTTAGTCTTTGTTGTTGTTTTTTTCTCATGAACAAGATTTGGGACGTAAACGTTTGATGTAAATTGCTGTCTACCAATTTTCGTTAACAGACACCTCTCACCACAGTATTAGAGGTTGAACAAAATGTTTCTGAACACAAAGTTTAGGTTTTTCCTTATAGGTAGCAAACGTTTCGGCTGCACGAAGAGGATATAAGTGAAATCCTTTTGATCTTTATATAAGATACATATATAAGATTCATAAAGAATTCATTGGTGAGTGAGTCTGGATCAAGAAATCACTGGGTAGCATATCGCCTGCAGTTAAACTAAATCACGTGTGCCAAGCAGTCTATTCGATAGTTTACTCGAAGGACAGTAGAGACCCTTTCTTTACTAGCTCCAACTGGGTATATCACTTTAAGTGAAGTTGCTGAAGCATATATATTGGAAAAAAAGAAAGAAGAGTCTGTTTTGGATTTTGTGAACACTTACCAGAAATTCTGCATTAAGGAGGAAGTAAATCTTTGTGCAGCGCAGTCATGAAACATCTAACTAACACAATAGACCAGGTAGACTTCTTAAATCCTTTAGAAATAATCAATAAACAGACAAGTTGAAGTTCTGTTGTTGAAGTTCTCAGAATCCATCACTAACAGACTGTTAAAACCTGACTTATGTGTTCAAAAAGAAGTTGTAGTAAATCTTTCTCTACCTTGATAATTCGTCTTTTAACCCTAATTGAATGTGTCATCTTTTATTACATGTAAATACTAATTTCTCTCCACTCTTGTATAGTTATGTAACAACACCTACTAAACGTCATGCTTGATGTGTGTGATGTCTAACTAAGTGAGTTTAACTGACAATATTTTTTCATATCTCCTTTTTTTAATGACAATTTTATGCTGACTTACGTAAAGTCATAATTTATGTGTCATAGAATCTGGTTGCTACCCTTGCTCACCACTTTTTGTGTACTATTCGAGAGATTTCGATTACACTACAAATACATAAGTACAGATGTATTTTACATCATACCAATTTAACATCCGGTTCATCAATATACGATGACCATTCATTACTATCATTCCGATGAACTAAAGTTTATTAAAACTGTAATAGAACAATTAAATATCATTATTTAGGTTGTATGCAGTTGACAAAATACTGACAAAATAAACACTTGGTCAGTTTTATCCTGTACCATGTATTGTTATAGCTTTGTTCATATGTCTGATATTTATAAATTGTTTGTTTGATATTCTTGTCAATAATTCTTTGTGATCCACAACGGAAAACTCACCGAGGCTTTTTTGAAGTGCATACAGGAGTAAGACAAGGCTGGCTGCCTATTATCACACACGATGATAATTTTAATTGTGGTGGACTAGATTATGCGTCAGACTGTTGAGAGCGAGGAGTCAGGAATACGCTGGACCAGCGATAAGAAGAATCTAGAAGATCTAGACTTCGCAAATGACATGTCTAATGTCATACAAACTCAAAGACTTGTAAGCGAAAACCAACAAACCATCAGAAGACACGAGCAGCGCATACAGGACTGCTGGTGAACAAAGAGAAGAGGAAGATGGAGGTGATACAGATAACCAACCAATCAACAGCAACAACAACAACCAGCACCAATCACCATCAACGGGAGAGATTTAACAGAGGCTGCTTCCTTCACTTATCTAGCTAAGAAGCATGGTTTCAACTACAGGCAGTCGGAATGAACGAAGATGTTAAAGCCAGGTAGAATCGGAAAGACGAGATACGCCTTCATCAGCCTGAAACCAGTTTGGAAATCTTCCGCTGTCACTCAGCATAAGGAACAAGATTCGCATTTTCATCACCAATTTGTAGTCATTCAGCTCTTCTATACAGATCAGGAACTTGCCCAGCGTGTCATGAAAATGATTTCCAACAGGCCGCTGCAAATTTTCATCAATAACTACCCACCGTGCTGGTTCCATACTGAAGATCAAATGGTTGGCCAGAAAGAACAAGCAACAAGAAACTCTGGCTGTCAACAAACAGACCAAGAGTCGATCGCTCAACAAATATTTAAGAGAAAGTGGAGATAGATCGGGCATACGTTACTGAGGAGGCCACCGAATGACATCGTGCACAATGCAGGCCATTGCTCGATTGGAATCCAAATGGGAAGCGACAGACGAGTTGGTCGTCAGTGCGAGGGTGACATGGATGAAATCGTATGAGGAAGAGATGAGACAGTTTGGTCAACTGTGGACCCAGCTGAAGAGGACGTCAGAAGACAGAACAAAGTGGAGATGTGTTGTTGAAGCTCTATGTTCCACTGGGAACGCAAGGGGATAATAATAAATAATAGTCAATTTTGGATGAAGATTTCTTTCACAAGGTCTAATTATTCTTCTACAGTGTCAGTGCTGCAGATATGTGGATGCGAATGGTACTGCTGAGTAGTTAATTGTCCTGATGTGTAAAGGGGAAAATCAGAAGGCCACCACGTTCACGATGATATGTGTATTTTCCAACAAACGAAATTGACTGTCACACAAATGTGTGAGTGAAAGGGTACATAGTGTACGAAAGGTGTAAACAAGTGTGTATAAAAGTGTACAATACAAAAGTATATATGAAAATGACTAATATACATGAACCAATAAGATAGACATCTTACCATGATTGGATTCTGATTGGTTATAATGTCATATGACAAAAAGGTCATACATTGTTTATTTAGCTGATGGACAGATAAAGCATATTGTGAGTTATAATGGGAGTATCGGTCAATATACACATAGCAAAATATATCAGACTGTCAAAACAAAGGACACATCATGCGACTACATATCAGGGGTATAACTTAATTTTATTTTCGTTCATTTGGTACCCAGCTGTAGAAACTTATCAGGTGATTGTTCCATGTAGCTATCTTATGGACAGACTTTCTTAAGGTCCCTCTGACTCTTCCTGTTAGTTCAGCATTAGTAAACGGAATTGTTAATTTGTTTTCCATTTCAAGAGTGAATTTTATCACTGAATGGCAGTTATTGAATACTTTCAACACCTAATTTAGGTTATATTTGTGACCACAAATGATTAAAATATAGTTTGTATACGTTGCATATAGTTATTATTAGATCATTCTCTAGGCTTGCTACAAAACAGTGTTACCAAGAGCGTTACGACTGCTATTCCATTCTTTTGCCCTTACATGATACGTTAAGGATACTTCTTAGAAGTTGTTTCTTCCTCTATTATGAATGTATGCATCTGTTGGGTATATTTACCGAGAAGCGGTACTAAAGGTGATGACTAGATTGCTGTATCAAATTCTGTGCAAAATCATGAATAGGGTCATAGGCAAAAGAAAATATCAGAAAATTAGTTCGAATGATATGCTTTTAGTTTACCTGATGGTAGGATGAAGTACGTTTAGACACTATATAAATTCCTCTGATTGCCAAGAATGAAGTTCGTCATTAATATTTCATGAAAATATACATAAGATTGACGAATATCTTTCACTGGAGAGAAACCAGTGATTTGTCTCAAGTCCTTTGTGGTCCTGCAATATGATCCCCAGTCAATAATATTGACGAGGCCGTACACTCTGAATTACTGTTAGATGGTTGGAGGTTATCAGCAGGTTCCGAGTGTCCGAACAGCTTAGAAGTAATGTTTCTGACTGCAGCGTTGGGTGACGTGGTTTCGAATCTAAGATCTGGTATCAGATGAACTGAAGTGATGAGTGCCAAGAAACACGACACCTGGATGCGGGGTTTCCTGCCGATCACCTTCAATTATCTAACATCAGGCGAAGGTGCGCTACCTAGCTTGGTCATTACATTGCAAACTTGACTGGTAGAATTCAAACAGTACCTTTACGAACAAGACACATGGCAGTGACTGTGTGTCGAGAGCTGTATGCAAGCCAAAATTGTAAACAACAATTCACCTCTATCTTTACGTCCCGAGTCGGGTCACGAGAAAAACAAGAAAAAAGCATAACCTTGAGGAACTCAACAACCAATCACAGCAGACTAAACCTGTGCAAATACGATTCGCAGATATATGGCTTAACTTTCTGAGAAACCAGTCACAAGCAGTACAGAATAACCTTCAGCAAAGTAAACAACCAATCAGAATAGGTTGCTTCTCTGCTAACAATAACGCTAATAATAATGTATATAAAAATCTATTAATATCTGTTGATTTTCTGAATAAACGATCTGTTGCCTGGCCCTTGTCTTCTGTCGTTACAACTAAATTCGAGTGACCGACTGATAACTGTTTAAGGTGGTGATATGTATCCACATATATATATTTATGTGTGTGTATGTTGGTCTCTCTTTCTGTTTGCTCGCTTAGTCTGTGACCATTTCACTGGTATGAACTTGTCTCCTTTAACAATGTATATTCTCCTTATATTATATTATATATAATATGAGTGTTTGTTGACAGTCCGTTGCTTGGTGACATATATCTATACATGGTGGTTGTTGACATGTCTGCTATATTTCGCTATGTATATATGGATCGATACTTCATTATAATTAGCCATTCATGTTAAGACTGTCTAATGATTGTTCACACCCTTGTCATATATATTTCGCATTCACAATTTGTGTGACTGACTTACTTACCACTTTGGTATGATACCACTTATTGCTTCTCCTTGTGTTTGGAAAATAGAAGTATCATCGCAAACCTAGTGGTCTTCTGATTTCCGCCTTCTTGCGTCAGGACTATTAATTTCTCGACCAGTCCATAACAATAAATTAGCGACGAGTACATAACAATTTAGCGACGAGGAAAACTACTATTAACCACTCAGCAGCAGCAACATAACAGGTGGTAAAATGAATTAAAACACGCCTGAATCATAAATAACTTGCACTATTAATGAGTTCATTAATGTTTAATAGAAAAGGTTTGTCTAGTCAAAAGTAAGCTAAATATTAGGCAGAAAAATAATAAACTACACGCAACTGAATAATTCATTTTCTTATGTCAGTCAAAATAAAAATAACTTGATCAATTGTTCTCAATAACTTCTTCCTAAGGCTTCCTAAGGATACAATTATAAATCCATCAAAATCATACTGGAAAGAATAATTGAGTAGGTAGAATCAAATACGCTTGAACTAATAGGTGGTAATGACCAAGATGTATGCAGAGTGTAAGGTGAACGGAAAGCTGATTGACGTTTTTACGAACAGTATTAGCTCAATCTTATTTTATGGCTACTGTGAAATATTATCATATTTTGATGTGTTTTCCCCACAACAAACAACACACACACACACAGTCACACAGACAAATACGCATATCTGACATAAGTCATTACAAATATGTGATGACTATTTACATTTTTCTATTGGTACAAATGTCCATGGAAAAGTGATCTTCAAAGTAACTGACTTCAGCTTACTTAATTTTTGGTTATATATTCTGATGATTAGTAAAATCCGAATAATTCTGCTGAAGAAGCTGTGGCTTAGACAGCGGAACATCTAGAAAAATCTTTTTTTTTGAATTTTTCTTAAACACTTTGGGATTATTTTAAATAATTTTTAGTGGTAGTAACAGTTCCAGCTTTATGAAGTGAGCTTTAAGCAGTGGAATGACATATAATGAGAGTACAGTAAATAAATACGACGACCTAAATGTAAGTTCAAAGGGCCACAAATAATAATGATAATGGCAACAGTGGTGTGGTATAAACCAAGTGTTTTCATACATTTAGTTCTCTTGATAAATTTCAATAAAGAAAGGAAGACGAAATTTGCAGCATTAAATGATATCATTCAATTTCAAAGGTTCTCATCAGCTTCAGACAACCTGAAATTACAATGGTCATGTAGATGATAATAACATACTTTAATGTTTAGGTCGGTGACACAGCGGTAGAATTTTCGCCGACCACGCATGTGGTCCAGGGTTCGATCCCTGGCCAACGCACTCCTTAACCCCTTGCTAAGCCATTAATAAGACTGGCAAAGAGAGAAGGTTAGGCATGAATCTAGCATTGCCATCGGGTAAAAATACATATCACTGCTATGGAAACTTCAAGTCTCTAGCTTGAAGCCCTATCTTCCACTGAGAATGTGAAGGAACATTTTAAAAAAATGTTTGAGTGGTAGTCGAGAAGAAATACTATAAAAATGACGCATCCTAAATGTAAGCATTACAATTCTTAGTTTAAGTTTTCATCATCGATTTATACGCTTTCAAAGTAGAAAAGTGGGGGGAGTGGTCAGACAGAAAATATTAACAGGTAGTGTTAGCTTGTAGGTTCACACAGCAACTCAAAAAAACAAAAGCGGTTACAGCTTATAAGACTGAGATTTGCTCACTGAGTTGAGATCACTGAATTAGATGCTTAATTAATGTAATCAAAATCAAAATTCAGTTATCAAGGTAGTGCAAGATTAATCACACACTGTCTTTCTGTATGTACGAGTCTGGTTTGAATCGTTTGATCGCGGTCGCTTCGGTAAACCGTAGTAAATTTGCTGTCATTTGCCTATTTAATATTTTGAAGGATTTAGAAATCTCTAGGAGATGACCGGTATCAAAAATATGTCTGGTAATTGCACTCTAAGAATATTTGCTTCCTTTAAGGCACAGGTTTCTTGGAATATGTTCAGAAAACCGGATAGAAGCCCTTCTTTCCGTCCTTCCAATGTACTTGCTCCCGCAAATGCACGTAGACTCATAAACGCAGCTGGAGGTGACATCAGCAGGGTATTTATCCAGTTTTGAGTGGCTTATAGTGTTTGTAAAAAGAGGTTAAAAACAGACGGAGACAATTATTAAGTTATACAGAGACATAAAATGACATGTGTGATGACATTTCATTAGGCATATGAGACGAAAGTACTTTTAACCTGCGTAAATTAGGCTTTACTTGCTAATTTGCATAACTTCGGCAGTGAATAACAGACTGAAGTGCATGACAATTTCTATTACTGTATTGTTTAAATGTATACTGTTGTTTGTTAATATTTATTACATAAATTACAATTAATTCTACCAAATATAAATTCCTGGATTCCACCCTGCCTTTGTCGTTGGTTTATTTCCTATAATTCAGTCATTGCGAAATACTGTTAGAAATAACTGTTGTTACACAGACGTAGTCACGTACCTTTAGACAAATCTTTCGAAACTCCGTATATGATGGTAAATGTTTGTTTTATTTTGATGTCACGTTCAGTGTGCACCAAATGGGATAATATGACATCATCTATTAAACTGGTTACTTCTTTTCCTAGCCGGGGTGGAACATTTTCTCGAGTGTATAAGGTTAGGCTTTTCTGACCACTGTTTATGTGACCAGCTCTATGAGAGCAATTAACTGTGTAAGTCATCATCAGGAAATAATCTCTGAAAATTTCGATCAGCAAATGTCTGCTTCATTAAATGAAACGGAATTCTGCGGTTTTAATGATCTTTCAACTTATCTGCTCAAAGTGCAACTTTTATCAGTACATATGTCTCCCTTAAAGTGAATCTTTTGACAAAACGTTTTACTCACTTTATCTATTTTTATTTTATCTGTTTTTTAGATCTATACTTGACTATGAAATCCCTAGGACACCCATTTTGTAGCTGTTCCTTGTTAAACATAAACTGAACTTTCATCGTATGTGTGTGCAGTACGTAACAATATGATTGTTCACTCTTTTGTTAGAGGTTGAAATTAGAAACATTGTATATGACTATTGTTTAAACCAATTCAGGTTGGAATATAGGTAACTTCCGAGTACAATCTAAAATACAGCGTACTGCTGGCCTTTTAGTCTTCTCACTAGTCTTCACCCATAACCGTGTTGTATACTTTGGATTTTCTCAGGAACCTCCTATCCTCGTCCAGCAGTGAACGCTTCTGTGGATTATATCAATAATTTGAAGCCATGGACTTTAAATGTATATCCAAGTAGCCGTTTAATTAATATCACTCATAACTGTATTTTTTTTATAAAATACTGTTACACTATCATCTCATTAACCTGGATTTTTATTCAAATACTTATTCTGCCACTGAACTCGCTAGAAAGTCCCCTAAACATCCTAGTGATTGTTTTTTAATTTTCACAAATGTAATCTTAATGTATGTTGATCATTCATAACTCTTGTCGAACTAGTTGTCTATAATAGTGATTAAAAATTTGAAAGTTTTATTTTATGCATTAACTTTAGCTATTTTTATCACTTTACACTCACCTATAAAATATAATACAATTGAATGGGGAACAGAAAAATCTTTCTTACTGAATATGAGTTATTTTGACCAGCCTTGAATTTCGAAGTATCTTCTCTTATGAATATTGTAACGTGGGAGTGTGTTCACGATACATCACTGCAACCATAACTCATATATGAATCATATGCACTTAACAAGCTAAGTGTTTCCTATGTAAATACTTACTACAATAGTATGACATGTACTATCCTTGTTTTCAGGAGAAGTTATTTGTTACTATTTTTATGAGTTAATGGTTTTAGACAAACAACGGTGGCATAATATTTCATTTCACTTTCCTACTAATCCTAATCCATACTCTAAACCTTTAGTTAACTTAGTTTATCAGTAGTTTTCACTACTAGTAGAAGTCATTTGAGGAATTGTTGAAAAGCTGGACATTTTCCAAAACACCTCTTGATACAACATCTGAATGGCGTTTAGAATATAAGTCAGTTTTTGTTAATAGATCAAGCTAGCAGTGCACATGTGTTACTTGATTTACAGTTTTTAATTCCAAGACTAGTTGCATCTTCAACATATCCAGGTTTGGTTATTAACTGGAAGAATAAACATTCTGCGGTCAAGTCTTGTCTCTACCCGATTACACTAATCTTTATGACTCTCTTCCATCCTGTTGCGTAATTGTACATCAAAATATACACAGTAATGATCAATATTCCTTCAGGATTACTTAGTTTATCAGGTTCTATCATTTTAAACTTACTTAGATTCCTGTGATGAACTGGTGATAACCTAATTGAATCCGACAGATGGTATAACTTATTCATTTGACCTGGTAGTCGTTATGTAGTTCTGGAAAATCAAATTAAACTATCTCATAAGGTCATTATAATTCTCAAGTAAACAAAGTTTTTCTCTAAATGAATTTGTAAACTTAAATAATATCCTAGTTTCAGGTTTAATAAACACTGGAGGTCAATCGCGAGCTGGAATAGCTCAGTGGTAACGTCTCTGACTGCAGGCGGCACAGAGTGACGCTGGTTCTAATCTCAGAAGGGGCATGAGTTCCTTCATGGCTGCAGATATGCCTTGCTGACTGGGTGAGTGCCAACTAGTACGCAACCCAGGTCAAGCAAGCCTTCCTGTGGCCGATTGCCTCCAACTATCCAATATCACCAAACACTATATATATTCTTTCTAATGTCCCATCTTGATATAGCAGTACTGTGGAGGCATTGAATTCTACACTCATGACTATTTACACCACTACATCTGTTTTCATGTAAATTTTTGAGTTTCTGAATGGAGTCTGCTACATAAAAATTCAGAGGGAATGTTTATCGAAATTTATCAAGGGAACCAGATGTATGAAATTTTTGAAAAGATGCCTCCCTGCTAAAACTATTAATTCACTGAATCAGGTAGTGACTTTGAGATGCAGAATATCGAGAGAGTTGACAAGGATCAAGTTCTACGAACAGTGTCTGCAAACAGGTTGTTTCCCACGACAATTCTTGAAACAACTCCGATCATCTAAACTCCCTCCTACTCTAAAGAACCTTCATCAGATAACAAAGTCGCATATTGAATCCTCGTACAAATATCTTTCCAATCTGAAGTCTCATCTGGCTACTTATGACACCATAATAAATGAACTAAATATTATTTCCTGGCTCAAATTCATGAACTTCGTCAAAGAATTACAGTCCAGAACTGCAAAAGAATATGAAAATCAACTGACAAAAGCATTAGTCAAGGAAAAGTTAACTGAAGATTCCCCAGAAGTACCTGGACGTTACGTTTGTAATCTGTCAAATTTACAATTAAACAGAATTGAATTAGAAGCCTTATCTTTGGGATTCAAGTTTCACGTCCCTAAAAGGCACATAAACCGTATAGATACAGAAACACAGTTTGAATACTTATACTATCAAATTTCTGACCTGCAACCTGTGGACGAAGACAAACGAGGATGGCTAAAGTCCAAACGAGTTGATATAACCAACCAATACCACACATCACCGTCCGAGAAACAAAATATGCTTACTGAGGAGCATAGAGCGGCACTAAGGAGACTATGTTAAAATGATGATATCGTCATGTTTAGACCCGACAAAGGCTCTGGAATTGTTATCTGCAAATCTGGTCTTTCTTTCTCTATTGAAATTTATCAAGGGAACCAAATGTAAGAAATGTTTTTCTTTCTTCGCTTCGTTTCTTTGTTTAAATTTATAGACCTACTGGTCAGACCCCTAGAGCTAATACTTAAACATTTACGGATGTCTAGTCATTCGGTCGAAACATAGATAGCTAACAGGACGTAACATTTTTTCCATAGATTCTAGAATCTAACCTTCCATTTACGTTTCAGTTCAACTTAAGTAGTTCAGTATGTTCTAAATTGAGCTGATTACCATCTAATACTCAGCATATTTGTATAAGAAAAGAAAGATACCTTCTGATTACAGTACAGTACACTTTTCAAGCAAATATCTCCAATATAACATAGAAGGTATATTAAGTACTATGAGCCAAAACACTCCCAGAAGTTCATAAATAAATTTATTACTCCTACTGAGGATACTAATGATGGTTCTATTGTCATCTTGTTTGTTTCTTCCTGTAAACTATGTTGAAACTCAAGAATTACAAGAGTTCGATTCAAATGATTCCTCCAACCAATATGAAGAAAATTTAGTTTAACCTTTTGTCAAGAGTGACTATCTCATCATCTTCAAGGAGAGTGGAGCACTCACAATAGTTGGGGGTCTTGTTTAGTCAGTGCCATTACTTGTTGCACATGGTCACAAGGTGCATGCAATGACAGATACACTAATATAATTCCAAATGATCACAGTATTATGCGTTTGATCATGATCTGTTTATCGGGTGTGCAGTGTTAAGAGTCAATCAATGAAATACAATTAGGTAAACTGGTCTGAAGAACAAATAACAGACAAGATGTAGTCAGTAAGCTGAGATGTATAAAATGGCAACAGATCATAGAGATCAATAAGAAAGTTTATAATTCCTGCCAAAAAAATACATGGCAATAGTTTGAAGTTCATAACTAAAATGTCAATTGCTAATGCACTATGTCATTCAGAAACATTACTTGATAGTCCCACTTGACCCCTTTAATGTAAATTTAAAATTTATCACGTATCATAGAATGCAGGTCTGAGATGTGATGTGTTTATACAAGTTTGATGACGCAGTGATAACAGTTGGAGAACTATTGGAAACCAGCAGGGAGTATTCGACAGCTGTTTCATCCTAGTTTGGGAATCATCAGCAGTAAGCACCCACCATCAGGGTTCGAACCCAGAATCTTGCGGTTACCAGGGAAGCTAGCTCGTATACCACCCGATTCAATGGCCTATGAATTCTAACTTCTACCAATTCGTGATTTAGCGGGACCACAAACCAACTTTTGAATATTAATCTAATGCTCGCTAGTGTCTTGCTACAGGACAGAGTTTTCTGGAGTTCTACTGAGAAGTCGTGAGCAGTGAGGTCCTACCAGTCAAGTGTGAGGATGGATTTCCCGCCGATGATATCGGTCAGTGATTGCGATAAATCACCAATTGGTAGAAGTTAGAATTCACAGGCCATTGAATCGGGTCCCAGTGGCTGAATAGTATGCGAGATAGTTTGCCTTGTAACCGGAAGTTCCTGGGTTCGAACCCTGATGGTGGGTGCGTACTTCCGATGATTCTCAAACTAGGATGAAACAGCTGTCCACTCCTCCAGTGCTGGTTTTCAATAGTTCTGTAACTTATATTAATCCATGGTCAAACTCGTATAAACAAATCTTATCCTAACGAACCAACTCTTGAAGATATGGTGTGTGTCAATATTCTATCTGTTTATTTACATGATTCAAATGAACTGCAAATTACTACACAGTTGATTCAGTCAACGATTGCTTCATTTAGCACATTATCAAAATGTTCATTACTGTTGGGTTTCTATGTTATCTAGTGAACATATCCCCTCTGATTATAAATTCTTCCCTCTTATCCAACTATTGACGTGACCGTATGCATGAGAATTATTAATACTAGTCGTTGTTTCGGTAACAACTACAACTGACCTGTATGTCTTTTGTATAAGGACCTAGTTGATGATGGCATCAGTGGCCTTGGAACGAGGATTTGCTTCAAAAAGTAATTTTATTCCTCAGTTAAAGTATAACCCCAATCTGTTATCTCCAACCTAATTTCGTTGACCTGGTGTGACCCAGTGCTCCAAACTTTCGGCTGCGTTCGGGGCTGTTGTGTGTCCACTCCTGAACATAGTTGTTTTCAACACTACCAAAAACAATACGACATATATATATATATATTACCAGACGAAATATCCCTTTCTTTAAAATGTTTTTCATAAATATGTTTTCGTAGAAAAAATCCTGGCAATATGAATCATTACGAAATAAAAACGTACTTTGGTTATTATTCCTCTGATATTTCGACAAGAAAAAAATAACCAAAACTTTTTAGAAGTTAATATAAGTGTAGATTGCATGCAGACCTCTGAAGAACCTACACTCCTAAGATGTTGTCATCGCATATTTTTTAATATTGTCGAGACACAAGAAAAATACTGAGTTTTCCTACTGTTCCTTACTGCATTTGAATAAAATAACTAAACATTTTTTGACAGCACATTAGAATAGGATATATATCAGTAGATGAGAAGGTCTGACCAGAAATCAATGTCTGGAGTATCTTCGTCTACTTTCTATACTTTCTACTCTTTCCTATGACCATAATTATTTCTATTTTTCTAAAATACAATGTATTGCAGGATAGCATCATCTTTTATATGCAACTTTTGAGTAACATATTCTAAAACCAGAAAGTAAATTTTTTCCCTACAGATATCTTAACACTCATGTCATATAATTTCACTTCAAACAATGTGTCTCTTAAAAGATACAATGGTGATAACCATACAGAGTTTACAACCTTCTGCTAAGCAGAGTTAGTCTTGTGTGTATGTTACACTGATAGAAAGGTGTTGAGTTCAACTTCTGGAAGTGTGAAAAGTAAGGGAGAATCACAGACTACTGAAGGGTCCCTTGAAGAAAACTATGAGTTCAGTGTTTTTTTCCTTCACGGTCCCCAGCGGAACATAGAGCTTCAGGCTAGTGGCTTGAAGTTTCTGTAGCAGTGTTTAATTTTTACAGGATAGGGTTGCTAGCCTCATGCCCAACCTTTCCTCTTTACCAGCATTATTTGTGGCTCAGTGAGGTAAAGGAGTGCGTCGGCGAGGATCGAACTCCGGATCATGTGCATGGTCGGTGAGCATCCTAACCGCTATACTGCCGACGCACATTGAGTTCAGTGTACTACATTTCAAATAAGTTATTGAAAGAGGATTTCGATTGTAAATAAGACATCTCTACTGGAGAGCACACTGAAGAAAATACTTTGAAAATTTATGATAGTTTTTGAGAGTCTGGCGATGAAGAGCAGTAGACACAGTGGCTTTGTTGAAATCAAATTCAGATTATGACAATGAGAGTATCCCAACCATTAATTTCCAAGGTTGAATGTATACTTCACTGAACAGCTGATCCCGTTACCTTCTTTAACGATGAACATTTCTGACTACGTAAACCGATAAATCGGTCCACACAGCACATTCAAAACAAATTATTTGAGTATAACTCACAAGACAGTTAACGAGGTTGACTTCCACCCTTCAGTCAAACTAGTCACTACCAGTCAGTCTATGAACTTGTTAATTTTAATTTATAAGAATACGTTCAAATATAAAAACTCAGTCGTGGAAACCAGTGAAATCATAATATGATATGATTTAGTTCTTCTCGCGTGAATTACAACACACCACCAATGTCTATTCTCACTGACTTCAAATCCTACATTCATACATTCACCACTCTAAATTAGATTACAAACAAAATGGAAAGTTTAAACTTCCATCACAGTCCCTACTTCAGTATGACATGAGGTTAGATTTAGTAGAGTAGAAAAAATATTGAAATGTAAATCACCTGATGAATTGCTTTCAACCATTGAAATAAGAAGTTAAAATTACTTATAATCTCTTGTTATATTTAGACGTTTTATGTTGTAATTGGATACTAACCAAGCGTACTAAACCTTTATTAACCTTGAATACTGGAGATAACACTTGTAAATCAAACTTACTTAGGCATAATTTCTGTAGCTTGCATACCTACCGTTCAGGTGTTTCAGGGAATTTTTACTGTAACTTTATCTGATTAGGAATTTAGTTAGCTGAATGTCATCTGAATTGTAATTTTCAAGTATTGGTGGGAAGCCGTGACCAGTAGGGTACAGCAGGTCGAAGATGGGACAGTAACTCATCGAAGAAGACATTGCGAAGTGGTCGCACTATGTCGTGAACTGGCAGAAGTTAGAATTCATGGGCCGTTGGATCGGGTCCCAGTGGCTCAATGATCTACGAGCTCGCCTTGTAACCAGAAGGTCCTGGGGTAGAACCCCGGTGGGTGCGTACTGCTGGAGAGTTCCAAATCAGGAAGAAATAGCTGTCCAGTACTCCCAGCTGGTTTTCCAGTGGTTCCCTAACTAATGTCGGCTCATCGTGAAATTCTCCATACAATGAATTGTAATTCTTAAATAGAGTTCATGACATTCAACAAGCAAATAATCTTTAAATGATTAAGTGGGCAATAATGTGGCAGGAGGGGTATTCATGATATTAGCTTACTGAGACGATTATAATCGTATGAAATATAATTGTTACAGTTTTTTATGTAATCTTATAAGTTAGCAGTGTTTTTGAGGTTTTCTCTCTTTTCCTTACTGCTTTCTATTCAGTGAATATAAATTAATGATCACATCAGCTGTAAATTATGATTTTTTGCAGTTTGGATGTATCGAATTTCGCAGCTATTATACAATTTGATATGATTATGAGCAATAGTTTGTACTCGAAACGTCATCAGTTAATATTACTGTAAAACACTGTGTGATTTATCGAAATAAAATCTTATCCATGATGGACTATATTATACAAACATTTCATTAATGTTATTTCCATTTTATATAACCCCTGTAATTTCAGATGGTCTACGGATGATGAAAAGGAACTTATGCAATAAAATGATATTCGTCTTATACTGAGAATCTTGTCTTCGTCGCTTTATCGAAAATAACTTTGGTTAGCAATTCTCAAGTGCTCTTCTAAAATGTGGCTTTTAGTTGTACACCGTTTCCTATAGAAAATAGTCATGATTACACTAGTGTTTCAATATTATCTTCTACACAACTATCAGACTTCACCACACATGTGTTGAAATTTTTGTATCTTCAATGTTAAAATATAACCTGCCGATTGCATCCAGCTATCAAATATCATCAAATCAATGTGCACTGTGATGGCGAGCCACCTAGAATGGTGTCCACATTGCTAGTGTCCAATAAAACTACCCATTACAGTCGTGCATGCTGTCAATCACGAGTCTGACTGCAGGCAGCACTGGGTGACGTGGGTTCGAATTTCAGAAGGACATAAGTTCCTTCAAGTCTGCAGATATGCCTTGGTAACTGGTGAGTGCCATCTAGCACGAAACCTAGGTTGAGCAAGCCTTCCTGTGGCCGATTGCCTCCAACTATCTAAAATCATGATAAATATAACCTTTTAAAGAAAATGAGGTAGCTTCTCATCTATTTAGGATTCATCAATTCAATAATCATACACTGACGCAATTCTATTCACTCATTCAGGAAACAATACACATGATAGTTTCGTACGCTTGGTTAGTATCCAATTACAACATAAAACGTCTAAATATAACAAGAGATTATAAGTAATTTTAACTTCTTATTTCAATGGTTGAAAACAATTCATCAGGTGATTTACATTTCAATATTTTTTCTACTCTACTAAATCTAACCTCATGTCATACTGAAGTAGGGATTGTGATGGAAGTTTAAACTTTCCATTTTGTTTGTAATCTAATTTAGAGTGGTGAATGCATGTATGGATGATTTGGAGTCAGTGGTAATAAGCATTGGCGGTGTGTTCTAATTTACAAGAGAAGAACTAAATCATATCATATTATGATTTCTCTAGTTTCCATGACTGAGTTTTTATATTTGAACGTATTCTTATAAATTAAAATTAACAAGTTCATAGACTGACTGTTAGTGACTAGTTAGACTGAAGGGTGGAAGTTAACCGCGTCAACCAGAATATAAACTTTTGTTTTAAAGGTCACCAAAGCCGGATGTCTCATGTTTACACTATTCATCTCTTACACTTTTCATAATTGTATATAAGACACTTTTCTCTTTGATTTACAGTAATTTGTCACTAGAATGTACAATATCTTTCAGACTTTATTGAAGTTCATGGGATATAAATCGTTTTCAGAACACATGACGCTGCTATAAGCTAACACATATACATTTGAAATAACAGAATCATATAATTCGAGAGGAACTTACAACTAACAGCCCATATCTTGGCCCTTAGTATTTCTCATTTGTCGTTAATGTTTTTATTTATTATTTTATTCCTTTATGTTCCCAGTGGAAAATAGGGCTTCAAGCTAGAGGCTTGACGTTTCTGTGGTAGTTTTATTTTTTTTTTTACGGGATGACTTTCCTGGCCACATGACCAAGCTTCTCTCCTTACTAGTCTTATTACTGGCTTAGTGAGGTAAAGGAGTTCGTCTGTCGGGGATCGAACCCTGGATCACATGCGTGGTTGCCGAGCATTTTACCATTGAGCTACTGACACACATATGTAAATGTAAATGCTACCCAATCAATGATGGCGATCCTACTGAGACTGGAGTCTAGTACAGACGGTTTCGAAAGCCTAAGCCCGATAAACCAAGTTGATGAGCAATTTTCTCTGAATCTGATAACCCTAATTAGACATCAGTCTAACTGGAGTAGGAAGGAGTATGCCGAACAACAAAAAATATCTAAAGTATTAAGCTAGTGAACTTTGAAACATCAGTCAGATAAGTCAGTTTTGTTCACATGATGTTTATTGTTTTTTAATGGTTACATAACTTATTTATATATTTTGACCTAACAGCCCAGATAATTAATTACCAATCGATAAACTCAAGATTTTGAATCACATTATGACTTTGATTGATTTCATGTACTTTCAAATGGCCTAACCGATTCAAGCTATAGTCTTATACGATCATTAGCTTATCTTGTAAATTTACAAATAGCTGACTGTTACTTACATTAATAAGCCACGTGTAAGAAATTTATTATACAGAAAAGCTTGTTGTGAGACTACTACGTCGATCAGTCAGTGTCCAATTAATGGTCCACTGGAAGAAATTATCTCCAATCTGGGAGTAATATATATATATATACATGCAGATGTCTTCATCAACCTAAAACCAGTTTGGAAATCTTCCGCTGTCACTCAGCATAAGGAACAAGGTTCGCATTCTCAACACCAATGTGAAGTCGATTCTTTTATGCAGGTCAGAAACTTGGTCAGCTTGTCACGAAAAGGATTTCCAACAGGTCGCCCTCACTGATTCTATGCCGAAGGTCAAATGGCCAGAAAGAATAAGCAACACGAACTTTTGGGAACAAACAACTAAGAGCCGACCGCTAAACAAATATGTAGGAGAAAGTGGAGATGGATCGGGTATACGCTACTGAGGAGGCCGCCGAATGGCATTGCAAGACAGCCCATCGCTCGACTGGTATCCAAATAGGGAGCAACTGACGAGTGGGTGATCAGTGAGGGGGTGACATGAAGGAGATCGTATGAGGAAGAGATAAGAGGATTTGTTCAATCGTGGACCCAACTAAAGAGGATGGCAGAAAAAGGAACAAAATGAAGATGTGTCACTGAAGCCCTATCTTCCACTCCGAACGCAAGGGAATAATAACAATATATACAGACGAACCAAAAACCAAATTGACTTCATCTCAATCTCAAGGAAGTGGAGGCGCAGCCTACTGGACACAAAAGTAAGAAGAGGAGCATACATTGGATCAGCCCACTATCTCGTACAAGGGACAAGCCAAATCATATTAAAAGCTTTCAGGGAAACAGGAGCTGTAGGTAGACCACAAGCCAAGTTCAACACTCAAAAACTGAGGGACCAAGATACAAAGGACATATTCATTGCAAGCATAAGGGACAAAGCCGAGACACAAATCAACACTAGCGAAGAGGTCGGCGTCGAAAAGCACTGGGGCAACTTGAAAACGGTGTGGAGTCAAACCGGCATAGAAGCTCTGGGCAGAAAGAAGAGACAGGACAAACAGTGGCTCACTGCGGACACTTGGAAACTAATAGGAGAAAGAAGGGTGGTGAAACAAAAAAATATCCAGTACACTGACGAGCAACAAAAACAGGAGTTGAATGCAAGCTACAATACACTGAACAAAAGAGTAAAGAAGAGTGCCAGGGAAGACAAAAGAAAATATTATGAAACCATGGAAAGTGAAGCAGAACAAGCTGCAGTGCAGGCAAAGGAGATCTCGCCACACTCTACCAAAAAACTAGGCACCTATCGGGCAATAGTTCGACACAGATTAAGCCACTAAAGGATGACAATGGAAAGTCAATCACCAAAGAGGTGGAACAAAGAAAACACTGGGCCACATACGACGCGCCCAACAATACCAACAACGGAAGCAGAACTACCAGTGAACATCGACCCCCCGACGAAATCAGAAGTCCTGAATGCAACCAAGATGCTAACAGCTGGAAAAGCAGCAGGACCAGATGGAATCCCAGCAGAAGCATTGAAAGTGGACCCAGAGGCAACAGCGGACTTGATGACGCCACTACTGGAGAAGGTGTGGAAAGAGGGCAAAGTACCTGAGGATTGCAAGAAAGGATACTTATTCAAACTACCAAAGAAAGGAGACTTAAGTCAATGCAAAAACTGGCGCTGAATTATGCTCCTGTCCATCTCAAACAAAATACTAAGCCGCATCATCCTGGAGAGAAGAAAACACGGCAAACTGGATGAAAAACTTCGACCGGAACAAACTGGATTCAGGAGAAACAAGTCATGTATTGATCAAATCGCCACACTACGGATCATCATTGAACAAAGCTTAGAATGGCAGTCACCTCTCTATCTCAACTTCATCGACTTTGAAAAGGCCTTCAACAGCACAGCGTCTATCGAGAGGTGATTTGGTAACTACTACTTCGCTACTAAGGGGTGCTGCTAACAATTATACAGCTCATTCAACAGTTATACGACAATGCTGCATGTCAAGTAATCCACAATGGGAAACTTATGGAATCCTTCGAAGTGAGGACGGGAGTGAGGCAAGGCTGTCTACTATCGCCAATGATCTTTCTGATTGCAGTAGATTGGATAATGAGACAGAGAGCGGGCAATCAGGAAACAGGCATAAAATGGACTCACACAAAAAACTTGGAGGATCTGGACTTCGCCGATGATATATGTCTGATTTCCCACAAACTGGAAGATATGCAATTGAAAAGCAACAAGCTGGCAGAAGAAGCATCAAAGATAGGACTTCAAGTGATCATAGATAAAACAGAGGTGATGAAGATTCCCGGCCAACACCAACAACAACAGATGACAGTCAGCATAAATGGGAGGAACCTGAAAGAAACAACCTCATTTACCTACCCAGGAAGCATCGTTTCAACTACAGGCGGAACTGACGAGGATATCAAAGCAAGAATCGGAAAAGCAAGACAAGCTTTCATTACTCACGTCAAGTCTGTATGGAAGTCAACAGCACTCAGCATCAAAAATAACATCCGGATTTTCAAATCCAATGTGAATTCAGTGCTACTATACAGATCAGAAACTTGGCGCGTCATAAAGAGCATCTCCAACAAACTGCAGACCTTCATTAACAGTTGTCTTCGCTCAATACTCAAGATCAGACGGCCGGCCAGAAAAGATCACCAACAGGGATCTCTGGTAATGAGCGAACCAACTCAGCAGGAATCGATTGTGAAACAAATAGGCAGGAAGAAATGGAGAGGAAACCATCAAGTGACATCACTAGACAAGCCATCCCTCAAGTGGAAGCCGAAAGGGAAGTGGCGAGGTGGTCGTCCAAGAGCGACTTGGAGTAGGTCATGTGAAGAGGAGATGAAAGCATGTGGGCAGACTTGAAGCAGGGTGAAAAAGTTGGCAGAAAACCGAACGCAATGGAGACGCACAGCTGAAGCCCTATGTTCCTCTAGGAATTAAAGGATATAATAATAATAAATGCACACTGTACTTTTATTGTTTATGATAATAAGTGTTCCTCAGAAAATTCAACGGTTGTCGCCCTTCTTTTCTTTTCACTATAGAATAATAGTAATAAATAGCGTTATTCTGAACAGGATGTTTACACAGAGGACAGAACAGTCAGCGTAATTTACTGCGTAATATTTTCAACTCATTAAAGATCTTGAAATAAAATAGCAGCCAATAGTACGTCACATGACGCAATGCTGTCAGATCTGAAACGTAGACTAATCCATTACCATATTTTTCTCTTGCCTCGGCAAAATGCAAGCGGGTAGTTTGAAAATCAACTAAAAATGTGCGTGAACACATTTTGCAACTGAAGGACATAATTAAATAGTTAAGACAATAAGAATTGGAGAAAATATAATGCATTGTGTTGGATGGCAATTCAGGTAGCCTAGTGATTTAAGCAGGCCGCCGTAGGAAAAATTTTCTTTTCACTATTGAAGAAGAGTCAAACTTCACATTCCACTTCTAATATGTTCTGAGAGGGAGGAGAGAATGATTCATTGAAGAGGTCAATCTACCAAAAACCGACCTCTACAAGGCAGTAAATTAACTTCAACAGTTGATTTTCAGTAGGTGGAAAGGCAAACCTTGTTGATTCTCTATGTTCGAGAATTCTGAAAATCTACTGTAAAGATACGATTGACAAAGAACTGGAGAGCATTCGTACAACACTCTTAAATAAGGATATTCTAGAAGGATTATTGAAAATTAAATGGAAAAAGAAATAGCTCCTAGACAAATCATAGTACACTGTTTGATATTCAAAGGTGACCTAATGTTGAAGCAATTAAAAGTCACTTATCCAAGTGTATTAATGCATTTTGTATGCTGCTGACTTCTGGCTGGTATTCTCCAGCCGAACTGTGATACGACAATTCGTGTAGTCTACCTCTATGTACATCTTCTCTTCCATACTATTCTGTAGAAGTGGTTGCTTTGGAAGTTCTTAGGGTATTCCTCAGAAACACTGCCCATTTCGGTCGATGAACGGCTGTTAAATGACACCAAAATCTTCCACTAGTAAGCACATTCTTGAGTCACATCATTCTGTTCCTCGAGATTTATCTGTTAAAATTAACTACAAGACCGAACTGTATCTATCTAAAAGTTCACGGTAAATCCGATTTTGCATAGCAGAAGTTCCAGATATTAATGGATTAAAATCTAAACTGTGTATTCGATCCACTTAAAAATAAGGTCAATAATTATTATTCTCATTATATACACTCTGTTTCTGAAATTTTCCAGGCAAAAAACTAGTAACTGTGTGGTAGTGTAATACAGGTAATGTGTGCAGACGGAATGTTATGCTCACATACTCCCACAGTCCAATACTGAATACAATATATATATATATATATATATATATATATATATATATATATATATATATATATATATATATAAACATTCGATTGGATGTTAAAGTCGAAATTTTACAATTGTATTTCAGCTCACTTACATTAATGTAGTGTCAGAAGCAAGTATTATGACAATAGTATGGTTGGTCAATAAGAAGTGCAATTTTCGATATCATTATTACAAGGTCAAGATATACACTTGGTCAGCTAGAGATCATGCAAAGGCAACTCAATATAACACAAAGGTGCATGACCAATTACCTTCAGATTAGCAACTTCAATAAAATAGTGAAGGTCAAAACGTGATACTGAATATCCGTGCAGATATAGATTATTGATTTCAGAGAGATGTCTGTTACAACAAATTTTCTTCATCAGTGAGGATGAAGTAAAGCATGTGCTCTGGAAGAACGGGGATAGAGAATACATCTTTGTATCAACATGAATCCCAAAACTCAGGGCACTATGAATTGAAGGAATGCATGCAAATATTATTTCGTGGCATTTGTGCTTAAAAAATTCATCGGTATATTTACAAGGTCAATCTTTAGGATTCCGTTGTCACATGATTCTGATTACTAGGTTCGAAACTGATCACACTTCAGAGAAATGATACACAAACTCAGTGACGTGTTGACTGACTGTCTGGATAATCGAAAATCACAACACTGTTATTAACCAGGCTGATATTTTATCGAAAACTATTCTCAATAGTTAGTTTTCAAGAATTAGATTTGGAATCCTTGCAAACCAACTATTGAATATTAATCTAATGCTCGCTAATGACTTGCTACAAGATGGAGTTTCCTGAAGTTCTACTGGGAAATCGTCACCAGTGAGGTCCAACCAGTCAAGTGCGGAGATGGATGTACCACCGATGACATTGGTTGGTGGTCGCACTAAATCACGAATTAGTAGAAGTTAGAATTCATTGGTCATTGAATTGGGTCTAAGTGACTGAATGATATACGAGCTAGCTTGCCTTGTAAACGGAAGGTCCTGGGTTCGAACCCTGCCAGTTGGTGCGGACTTCCAATGATTCTCAAACTAGGATGAAATAGCTGTCCATTCCTCCGGTGCTGGTTTTCAATGGTCCTTTAACTGATATCCATCCGTGATCAACTAGCGAAAACCATTCTGTTTCAGACACATAGGAAGACCGGAGGATGTTAGACAGTGGCCTGTGTAATCCATATATGAACTTCACGGAGAAGAAATTGCGAAAAAATAAAGTAGACGTATTCGACTTAGAAGGATGGATGGAAGGAAGGACTTGGAGGATTCTCGGCGACCATGCACATGGTCCGGGGTCCGATCCCCGGCCGACGCACTACTGTACTTCGCTAAGCCAGAAATAATGCTGGTAAAGAGAAAAGGTTGGGGATGAGGCTAGCGACCCCATCCCACTACTACAGAAACTTAAAGCCACTGACTTTATGCCCTATGTTCCACTGGGGAACATGAAGGAAAAAAATTCGACTTGGAAAACGTAAAACTCCTAGACAAATGAAACACCGGAAATGACAGTGAATTACTGAAAGCTTGAAAAAAAGACGAATCTGCTATGAACAGATGTACTAACGTAGGGGCTAACAACCTAACCGTCTAAAAATAATAACACCACTGCTACCAAAACGTCAAAGCTTGGAGTCATACCCTCCACTGGTATCTCAGAGGAATACAAAAATGTCACAAAAAGTGAAGCTCTGAATCAGCTAAACGTTTGATACTAATACAAATTAACAACGTAGAGCAAAAGTAAACCTCATTCAACAGCTATACGACACTGGCACTAATGAAGTGATTCAAAACGCAATCCTCGCTAATACCTTTGAAGGGAAGATAGGAGTAAGACAAGACTGCCTGCTATCATCCATGATATTCCTGATTGTGGTGATACTGGATCGTGCGACACATCATGGGAAGTGGGAAGATGGGAATATATTGGAGCGATATGGAGACTCTAGGAGATCTAAACCTGTCGGATGATTTGTGTCTAATGCAACTCATCAAAATGCCAAAGACAGTGATCCACAATTAGAAACTTCCATATGTATATATCAGTTCGTTTACTTATCTGAAGCTAAGTACATGGGCTTTTATCACTAGCATATTGTCTAGATGCTCACAAGAATATCTCCCAATATGGTTGTCAAAGGAGAAATCATGCGAACCAACTGCTCACTTGTTTAGTACATTCTCTTTACAAATTATTCCACACCAAGAGAAAAATCTTTCAAATTGAAATATAAGGTAAAGTCAGATCATTCAAAGAGTTTTTGGCTACATCTTTTGTCCACAACAGAAGCTCCTTGCTGTAAATAAGGAGAACTTTGAAGTGTGTATACAGAAGTGGTTGATCCAGTCTATTTCACTACTTTAATTTTTGCAACTCGTACAATAAGTTGGTATGTAATCTATATTCATCTGCCTTTTTCCACCTATTCCTTCCTTTTAAATGTCTGACTCAAGAATATAAGCTCTAATTACCGTGATGAACAGTATTACTGTTTCCAACAGCTTGTGGTATTCGCTACCTATTAGTTTTAGATTACACAATTCACTATCATTACTATTCTTGATGTGTAATTTCACCTGTTTCACTACCGACTGGTCTTAACTAATGTCCTTCTACAGTACTATGTAACCATGCAACTTTGCCCAAAAATTACGGGAGGAATGTCCTTAGCTGGTCTGTGTTTTTTCAGTTTCGATCGCATGGATATTTTTCACACTTTGTTAAGTAACTCCTAATTTTATGAGACTTTGGCCAGATTACGCAGTCGAATTGTTTAGATTACCATGATATCTGCATGATTCTTATCTCCACCTACGTCAACTGCTTCATTATTATTAATAAAACTAATATTGTAATCGTAGCTATTGCAAACGCATTTAAAGCATTCAAAACATATTTGATCAGCAAATTCACTGTTATTGATTAAAAGTTATATATATATATATATATATATATATATATATATATATATATATATATATCAGAGTAAAGCATGAGGAAGATCTAACTAGGAATGATAATGTTCTCTTATGTGTCTTGCTTACTTGAATTATTTCCACAATGTCTAACTTACCTACAAGCGCAAAATGTAAACCACGTTCTAAACACTAAATGTTTTCTCAATGTTGCTTTGTGTGTACTAAGCTACCTAACTTTTCGTTAACTAATGCAGCACTCTGTTCTGACCAACTTCGCCACCGTTATTTGACAAGCTCCTTATTTGGTAATGAGGCTATTAGAGAAAGGAGCAGCAACTACAACTAAGTGAGGCATGAAATGTATATGTATATATATATATATATATATATATATATATATATATATATATATATATATATATATATATATATATATATCCCTTTTCAATTGGTTCCTCTTCACCAACTCTATATTATTATATAGCTGCTTTTAAAATAGTAAATCACAATTACACTGAACAAAAAGTGCCCATTACACATAAAATCTAGTTTGATAAATTCACACAGTGTTATACAGTAGTATTTACTGATTGACCACGTTTCGAGCACAAATTATTGCTCATAATCATATCAAGGTACTCACACAACTTTCTCGCTTTATTTATATACATGAGTGAAATTAATGATTGGACATTTGAATAAAATCAATATAAGATAATGTACACTCAGAAATAGTATTACTGTTATCAATAAAAATAATACGATGGGAATTAAGACGAGTGTTGTTGGTCAATAAGAAATATCAACTATGAGATATAGAAGAGGCTCAGACATTTGAGGTCAGTTAACCTGCAAAGGTTACCGACAACCTATTTTGTAACCAGAAGTTTGTAAGATAATTATAATTGATAAGAATGGCTGAGTGAATCTGTCAGGCAGGAAAACCAGGAGATGAAGAAGTCAATTAAATTAGGTAAATTAGTAATAATAATAAAAACGCTCCAAAAATATAGTGGATAAATTCGGATAGTGTTATTAGGAGACGCAGATTATCTGAAAAGTGCGGTGTATTTTCGCTATACATTTCAAACAATCTCATCACACATCTACTTGTCAAATCGATATATGTGAAAAAATTGAAGGACAATTAAACCAAACAAAGTGACAAAAAAAAAGATTTAAGAATAATTAACCCAAAGTATGGTAGTCCAATCAAATAAGGACTATCAAGGTAGGTTAAGAGTAATAATAAGCTGCTTTTGAATACACACAGGAGGACGGGGGACTTAAGTTTATGAATAGCTATAGCCTCAGCGTATTTCATTAATCGCCCTTGACCGTTTTTATAGATGACCTTAAAGGCTGTGTTAACATTAGTCTTATGGTAAATCTCGATTAGATGTTTGGCTATAGACGCAGCTGGTAGTCTGCCACCTGCGTCTATTGATTTTACACAATTCATTTGTTTTTCTAACCATTTTGGGATATGCTCCTCCACCCTGACATGCAAAGCACGATTACTCCTCATTTTGTATCTATACACACACACACAAACACACACACACGAAAATTGGTAAATAGTGTGGGGTGTGACATAATCACTTGTGCACTTTTGAGGTTTGCAGTGGAGCATATCTTTGGCTTTTTCGATAATTACAAGCCGGGCTGCATATTAAGTCCTACGGATGACCGAATTTAACCTTTGTCTCAAAATCCTACTGTTTATTTTCCCGTAATATGTTAATTTGATGAAAACATTTTTCTGAGGGACGGTGTAGATTGTAGGTTTAAAGACTACTTGACATCTACACCTGTTTAAAAATTTTAAAGGATATCCGTTTTCAACAAGACTATGCATCAATATTTCATTTTCTTCCTCTATGACATCCGTCGTGCAAACACATTCAATCCTCTTAAATAAACATTTCACCAAGCCCCTCTTATTCTGTAATAGAGAGAAACTGTGAAAACTAAGAAATTGTCCTGTCCAAGTGGGCTTTCTGTAAATTGATCGTCTTATTGAAACATCATCTCTTCGGCTCAGAAGTATGTCTAAATATGCAAGCTGGTTGTGACTTTCTTCCTCGCATTCTGTACAGAGTTTAGTCTATCTAATAGACGATTCGTACCTTCATGATCGTCACATATCAAGATGATATCATCTACATTCCTCCTATAGAACAGCAATTTAAAAATTAAATCAAGGGAGTTTAAACATTTTTACGGGTAAAATTATTGTCAGCTCAGTGATTTTAGCACGCCCTCAATGCTGCATAGAGTAATTCACCTATATATTGCTGTATTCATTAAATGAATCCATCCTTTAAAGACTTTATTTTTACAGGTAAAATATTTGGACACTTTCCAGACACCAAAAATTTCTTCAGAAAAAGTACAGGTATTTTAGCTAATATACCGAGTGCCCAACTGTAATGATTGGATTCCCAAAAATCAAAAGAGAAATTTCCATAACAGAATAGTCAGTTCATGCATACTGATGAGCATTACTGATAGAAAATACTACCACCTCCTAACAGTGTATGCTAATTTATGTTTTTAATGTGTAGTGAGATGATAGATCAATTTACTGCTCATGCATACGCCATAGGAGGATAAAACCAAATTATCACCTCAGAACTGTGTTGACTAAGCTATGAAATCAAAACAATGAGGACAATTTCGTATGATGAAGGCATTGTCTAAAAGTCAATGAAAACCTGGACACAGACGCATTGAGGGCGATTGCATGAAAAACTACAATTCCACTCGATGACAAATTTTGCCCTCACAACTGATCAAATTAAGAAAATATTTAGTTTAACTACTCATCACACTAAGATCACTTCAGCAGGTGAAGGTTGTAAGTTGACAAATGTTCCATTATGGATAAAATTTTAATTTGATAAAGTCACACAGTGTGTTATACAGTAATATTTACTGATGACCACGTTTCGAGCACAAATTATTGCTCATAATCATATCAAGGTACTCACACAACTTTCTTGCTTCATTTATATACATGAGAAAAACTGATAGAACACATGAATAAAATCAATATAAGATAATGTACATTCGGAAATAGTATCAGTGTTAACAGTAAAATAGAATAAGATGGGAAGTAAATATAAAAAGCCAAGACATTCTTACAAATATTTAGACTTTAATTAATCTCATCCGTTATCTGTCTGTGAAGGCAGGCTTAGTTAAGTGTCTAATAAACCGACCAATAGCACTAAGTAGTACGACTAAAAATCTAAACGATGAAGTGAAACAGATAGAAGAGGAACTTGTGTTAAGTAACTATCCTATACAATTCATTAGAAATATCAAATAAGGTTAAAAGCAAAATAAAAACAATGAGGATACTGATAATGATAACATAAGTAGGAAAGAATATAAGGCATCTACAGCAGTTTTACATCTGAAAGCCTACGTAGGATTCCCAATAAAGCAGGAATTAGGGTGGCATTCAAACCTACAAACTCACTCAGGGACAAGCTCTGTAGGATAAAAGACCCAGCTGACACAATTAAACAAAACGATATAATTTACAAAATACCTTGCAATGACTATGAGTGAGGTCAACTGCATAGGTCAAACTAGTAGGTCAGGGGTAGTCAGATTGTCAGAGCATAAGAATTTAGCTAAGGTAAGAATGGTTAACCCCGAGAAGATAAGTAATTTAGAAAAAAGCTCATCAATTGCACTGCATGCATTAACACACAACCACACAATAGCATGGTGGGAGAGGGTTAAAATTCTAAGAAGTAATACAGCCAGGTGGAGAGAGAGTGTGATTATTGAATCATTGTTCATCGAGTCTACACCCAACACATGCAATAGAAGTGGTTCAACACAAATGTCAGAGATATGGAAGATATTATTACCACCAGTCAGTCAAATCAGAGGATGATAAATAGTGTTAAAATGTATTCAATTCACATTCTAACATTCTAACGAGTTACTCATTTTTACTGTAAAAAAGCATCTTATTTTCCATCTGATTTTATTTGATTGATAACAGTAATACTATTTCTGAGTGTACATTATCTTATATTGATTTTATTCAAATGTCCAATCATTAATTTCACTCATGTATATAAATAAAGCGAGAAAGTTGTGTGAGTACC
Source organism: Trichobilharzia regenti (assembly GCA_944472135.2). Lineage (NCBI taxonomy): Eukaryota > Metazoa > Platyhelminthes > Trematoda > Strigeidida > Schistosomatidae > Trichobilharzia > Trichobilharzia regenti. The sequence continues at coordinate 77,500,635 of OX235263.1, forward strand.
TTGATATGATTATGAGCAATAATTTGTGCTCGAAACGTGGTCATCAGTAAATATTACTGTATCACACTGTGTGACTTTATCAAATTAAAATTTTATCCACAATGGAATTATACTCTACCACAATCCCCAAGTTTTATCTACATATGAATATCATCAACCTGATACCAGTTTGGAAATCTTCTGCATTTAGCAAGTGGAAAGAACGAGATTCATATTCTGTTCAACAACAATGTCAAGTCGGTCCTTCTAAGCGGGACAGAAACTTGGCCAGAGTGTCACGAAAATGATTCCCAACAGGCCACTGCAAACTTTCATCAGCAGTTGCTTTCGCTGGTTCCATACTGAAGATCAAATGGCTGGCCGGCCAGAAAGAATTAGCAAGAAGAAATTCTGGCTGGCAAAAAAACCAACAGGTGAGAGCCGGTCGCCTAACAAATATGTAGGATAAAATGGACATGGATCGGAAATACATTGAGGAAACAGTCCAATGACATCGCACACAATTCAGGCCATCGCTCGAAGGGAATCTCAATGGGAAGCGACGGACGAGTTGGCCGTCAGTGAGAGGGTGACATGGAGAAGATCCTGTCGCACGAAGGAGATTAGAGAAGATAGGACAAAGTGGAGATGTGTTGCTGAAGCCCTATGTTTCATTCGGAACGCAAGGGAATAATAAAAAATAACCGTGGCAAATGTTATTCAGCTGATAACACATGAACCGATGCAGTTTAACTGTTGTAGAATGCTCACATGCATTAGTTTAGTTTCATTAACCTATTAGGAATGAGCAATAATATAAAGATGCCACGTGAAAAATGTCAATGCAGATTACAGAGTATATTATCAAATGTTCTTAACTTGCCACTAGTTGACGCATTCACAAGGTAGAGATGAATATGATCTTTTGGAAGCCATTGGGTTGACTAAAGTCCCTTGACTACTGGTATATTATGGTCACCAAGCTAGCTGGAATGAAACTACTGTTTATAGGGTTCAATGAAATTTAATATTGGTTCTAAGGAGTCAATAGACTGAAAGTCATAGATGCGAATTTCATCTCTGTTGGGAGCCAACAACAGTGTTTTCTTGCAGATCTGAAAGTAACTCATATTCTTTCGGTGGTTTGAATCTGTGTTAGTTAGTACAAGACTTGAGAACTTCGTCCTAAAACCATTCAAAACACAACTGGCACTTTTAAAACCCTGATCAGTACACTAACGAATAAACAGCTACATAGGTTAGCTTCCGCCGAACATTTGACGTAGGTAATCCGGTGGTGAATTCTCCAAAATCTGTGATGAATGATGTCAGTTCAAATTACAGTGAGAATTTAAATTTTCAGAAACGTCTTGATGTTTATTTCCAACAAGCTTGAAAACTAGATCCGGGACATACTGCCTACTGACAGCCTGATATCAAATTATTCATCCACTGCAAAATAATAATTTCATAATCCCTATTTTGTCAGTATTACAAATAACACTTATGTATAAACTTCCAAGTTAACTGGATTTGAGGGGTTTGCTTATATTTACCACCCGAGAGAAAACAAATTGAGTGACGTCGAAGGGACTTCGTATTTGTATATATATGACAGCATCGCAATGCTTTCTCGAACCATTTTGAATGATTAGTGACGCAATGCTCGAAAAAACCAACTTTCGCATTTCCCATAGCAAGCTTGACAGAGTACCGCAGAAACCCAGTGAATTCCATGACTGTCGAGGGGTCCTTACTGCGTTTTAATTCATAAATAATAAATTGGTTGAAGTTGCTTTGCACTTTCTGCTATCCTTTTAGTGACGAAATTCATCGGATCACAAGGAATACCTACCAGGATAAGTTTCAATTAGGATAAAGTAAATTCTTTAAAAAATACAGTCAACCACTAATTCAATATAACTTTAGGTCGATAGAATATATTTCCTATGGTTTTTATTGACATAATTCTTAATTTGACTACTTAAACAAAAAGTAGTAGTATAAGTTATTCTAAAAAAAAGTTCCATCTCAGTAAACACTCATCTCATGAAAAGAGTGAAAACAAATGATACTGAAGGAAATAATTCACTTGTTAATAGTATTCTTGCTGATTGTTTTTCTTTTATCACTTTTAAAAAATACTATGGATAGTCAAATGAGAAGGTAATTACCATTCAATGAAACGATAATAAGAATAAAAAAGTACTTCACGGCTGCATGTGACTTAATTTTTCAAACACGGAATTCACTTAGAAAGAAAACTATAAAACAAACACCTAATTTTTTCACAGAATTTTCAAAATCGTAAGTTGAGATAATGAAATATGAGTGATACTCTCAGTCAGTTCTAATCTGGATGCTTTTTGTTGCTTGAGACGGAATTCGCAAACACGAAATCAGTTGACAAGAACGATGACTGCTACTTATTGAGTTATAATACTATCATAAACGACTTTCTATACACTGTTTCAAGAAATAATACTTATTGGACATCAGAAGCATTTGTTCGTTCATTTTAAATCATAGACTTCAGAGTGGAGCATAGGGCTTCAAGCATTGAATTTTCAACAATGGGGGAGTCTAGTGCTTCCAGTTACACAACCAACCATCCCCCATTTCCGGGCTTACTACCGGCAAAGGCAATCTTTATGAGTGAGTCACTTGGGATAGAATCGAGATGTTTCACATGGCTGGAGAGCATTTTAATACTGAACCACCGCCGAAGAAATCAGAGAATACTGTTTTGCTGTTTTGTTATAGTTTGCAAAGTTTCAACAGTACTTACCGGCGACAGTACCGGTAGGAATAAAGAGCAGGACATTCAGGTTACGAGGCAAGCTCGTTGCAGACTAAACCACCAGATTACAAACAAGCATTTAGACGGGGTTGGGTGCACTGCATAATTACAGAATGACAGAGAAAGTAGTATGGTCTTAATAATATGAGGTGATATGAAGATTGTAGAATAAGCATTTTTCATCAAAGCAGCATCAGTAAGTATGAAGAGAGAAAATTTATGTGTGTTAATGAATTTTGGAGGAGAAATCAAAGAACTACAAATCCAGCATTTGCGACTGCTTTTACTCTTCACGTAAAACTTCTAAATGTATTCATTAGTACAGACTGTACAGCAATTCTATCTTTCATTGAACTTGCTAAAACAAACACCAGTCGACTCATATGTACGAAATGCTATGAGACAGTTTAGACTTTAGGGGTTATACCCGACTTCTGTATTCTGCTCTCCTTATCAAGCTTTTCTCCCCACTGAAGATTTTGTGTAAAAAACGAGTTTCCCCTGAAAATTTTCCGATGCCACTGTGAACCAAAATGAACTACAGGATTAATGAAGACCATTTGGCATAAGGCTACGTAACAATGTCCATCTGTACTGCAGAGTTCTCTGTTTATTCACTTTACCATTCGGGAATTGTGTCATTGGAAATTTTACAATCTATGATTTCCAATCACTGTCTACTTCAGAAATACTCTCATAGTAATGTCATTTAAGAAGCGAGTTAGTATTCTCATACCCGATTAGCCTGATCTAATTGTCATCAGGCGCCTAATACACTCTGACCTTCACAAAGATTTCACTGAGTTCTTCAAGTATGAAGGTGGGGGTACCGGATGATTTGACAAAAAGACCCACTGGATTTTGAATCATTAGTACACTGAGTTTGTAAATAAATGGTTTAGAGTTCTGTTATTCCTAGAGTCATGGATGACCACCGCTGACAAGTCCTGAAGGGAAGTAACACAGATGTCTAGGGCTTCTTGGCTTCCAATGGTTTTACAGCTAATAATGATCATCAGTGAGATCCACCCTGAGATCACTCATGTCTCATAAATATTAAATTCAATATCGAATTGAATTTGAATTTGTCAGATGATATTGGTTTCTTTAGTGTTACACATATCTCTTAAATACAGTCTTACTTAAACCCGACTACTTTACACAGTAGTAATTAAACAATCATATAACTGCCTTCTGAATACCCACGTATATGTCTAAAAGGCATGTTCCAAATGTTGAACTTTGATCTGAATTATAATTGAGAAGTAGTGCGCAATAAATACTCTTTGACAAGCGATGAAAATCAATAGATCGAGTATGTAAGTAAATTAACGCTTTTTAATTTATGAAATTATTGAACAACTTATCATTCATCATTTTTGTTTGCACTCTGCATTGTAAACTGATCATACATATGTTATGTACTCGTCGCTAAATTATTGTTATGGACTGGCCGAGAAACTAATAGTCCTGACGCAAGAAAGACGGATTCAGAAGACCACTAGGTTTGCGATGATACTTCTATTTTCCAAACACAAGGAGACACAATACGTGGTATCACACCAAAGTAAGTCACACAAATTGTGAGAGCGAATATATATATGAATGTTCAGACAAGGGTGTGAACAATCATTAGACAGTCTTAACATGAATGGCTAATTGTAATGAAGTATCGATCCATATATACATAGCGAAATATAGCAGACATGTCAACAACCACCATATATGTATATATGTCACCAAGCAACGGACTGTCAACAAACACTCATATTATATATAATATAAGGGGGATATACATTGTTAAAGGAGACAAGTTCATACAAGTGAAATGGTCACAGAATAAGCGAGCAAACAGAAAGAGAGACCAACATACACACACATAAATATATATATGTGGATACATATCAACACACATATACAGATCGCTTACTTTCAATCTCTTAAAGTGATCCTTCACTTAAACTGTATTGCATTATTTAGTTATTGATCCGAACTGCAAATTTACTGAACATCATAATTAGTAGTTCTACAGGAAGAAAAACAAACAATCAAGCAATTGACAGAAGATGAGGACACTTCAAATTAATCATATTTTCTGAAAATTATGAAGGCTTAAAAAAAAAGCATGGTAATGACTGTGCTTTTTATAGTAAGAATGGAATGAAATAATGAATGATTTTAATGGCTTCTTGGTTGACATTAATAAATTGTTTGCTGTAAAGCGTTTTATTTCAAAGCATAGGCTTTCTTTATTACACTGAAATGCTTGAAATGTAATTTTGGTATGTTTTTTTTCGGAATAAGTGAAAGTAACTCATGAATCGACTTGATGTTGTAGGATGATGATTAAAGAGGACATGGAAATTGGAGTGGAGTGATAAGCATATGATCTGGAGACTTTTGGTTCTACATATACAACGGACCACTGCATCTAACGGCAAATAGTTTGAAATTACTAATTAGACAGTGATTCTGTCCTGTAACTCATTTAATAAAGTGTCGGGTCAGCAGTCCCACTACCACCAGTCTGACTCATGCAACGATTTACATTCTATTACAGTTTTGGTGATTAATCCATTATAAGGATCAGGATGAATAAATACTATGGGAGCTTAAAAGCCTCAGAATAAAAAGAGACTTAATCACAGGGAATAAAAAGACAGTCGCAGCGAAGAAATTTTTCTCTTCGATGAAATCATCAACTAGGCTGTACATTTGTGTATTTATAATAAATGGGTTGGAAATTTCCAGAATAATCTCCTGTTAAGGGTCAGATTAATAAAATGACAATTAGGAATTAAAATTCCATAACAAACAGGGGACGGATAAAGCTCAAACAAAGAAGCATCATAATTACTGAGAAGATTGACATATTGTGCAATTGAGGGTAAGAAATGTAGAAATAACAAAATAGACAGGATGTTTGGATAAAAAATCTAGTGGGATTATCACTAATGTCACGAATAATTGTTTATTCAATCAGGGATCAAATATGTAGAAATAATAAAATGACAAATTAGACAGGAAGTTTCGATATGTAAATATGGTAGTGTAAATAGGGATTACGAAAAACTTAAAATTCACATGAATAAACAGGAAGTTTGGATAAGAAAGGTGATGGGATAGTCATTAATAAAAGAATTATCTGTTTATAACGGCCACTGCAGGGACAAGGTTTGGATGTATTTCTTTTGGATACATAGCGTGGGTTTGAGCTTTTGGATGGCTATTGCCTCGGCTACGCCCAGATGTCTTAATTTCACTCCCTTGATTTGATGGAATTTATTATATGAATTTGAAGGATTTCTCGAATGGCGCTGTGTCCTGAATTAACCAGATGTTTTGTCACTGAACTATATACACGTTTTCGTTCTCCTTTTACTAGGCAGGCTAGATAGTGTTCACAAGCGCGTTTTTCAAGTTGGCGCATGGTACGGCATATGTACTCAGCTCCGCACGAGCAAGTACACTAGTATATGCACGTTGAAGTGGCCCAATGCGACAGCTTTTCTTTCGTGTTCTTACTGAACAGTTTTTTTCAGGAAAACGTCAGTCGTAGGCTTGTGGCGAAGTATGTTTTCCTCAGAGATTTAGAGAGGCGTTTACGAAGGATTTCTGTTTCAATGTCACCTTCGAATTCTAGATTAAGCTGAAGTATCTTCTTCGGGACGGAGTGAACTTGTTCAGAAGTCTTCTTTAATTTGAGGTTCTTGTCTATGAACCTAGGCGGTAAACCGTTTTCAATCAAGGTTCCTCGAAGATAACGCAGTTCTTCATCACTCACTGCCTCGCTGCATATCTTCCGAATCCTCGAAGAAAGAGCGTATTTATTTATTTTATTTACTTGGTAAGTTTATGAAAATTTTCATGTGAACTCGACCAGTCTGACAGCTGTAATGAGATTTAATTTAAATGTGAAGCATGTTCAAGAGATTCACCTTCAATGGATAGTTTATGTTCAGTCAATACACACAAGCGGAGCAATATTCCTGTTATAATCATCCTTTCAATGTGTACTGAAGCAGTAAAGACGTTCTTTGTAATAGCGCAAGATGAATCGATGTTATTGGTGATGATTGAAGCTGAAGTAAATCCTAGCCAACGATAAGATTTGAGAATGGCTTCCATGGATTATTGGTCAAGGTGACATTGCATATATCCATCTGCATTAAACAGCTCCGTACGCACTATCGACATATTAATAATAAGTCGGTAAACCTGTTAATACTAAACAAACATTGACTACTACGTCTTTATATAAACGTGGAGTCGTAACTTACCTCTTGTAAATGAAGTTGGATCTATCAGTTCTCGAAAAAAGTCATACGATTCATCCAAAAGTTGTCTTGACATAATTCAAATAATCCATGCAAAACTATTGTGTAAATTGCTGATGCATAATTGCCGTTGTTAAATTATCTGGTTATTTGCCCCGTTTCTTATCTGACTAAGTATAGTCTAGTATAAGGATTCTGTAGGCTACTGCATGAAGTTTTATTTTGTTTTTAGTCATAAGCAATTGTGCCTATATCACTCTGTCATCCTTTCGGCAACTCAGATAGCCTCGACAACAATTAAAAAGAGTTTTGTTTGAAGATAGTCAAGATGGTTAAAAGTTAGTTTAAAAATCCCTTCGAACAGATTACGACTATCCTTTAACACTTGTTAGTCTTATGCAGGAAAAAATCTCTTACCAGAATACTTAGTGTTGAGATGAAAACTTGAAATCCAGAGAGTAAATTTCTCTACTTTATTCACTTAAAGATATAATACCTCTCCAACTATATACGAGGAAGTTGAGAATATTGTTAATAGGCGATTGCGTTGTAATCTGCTGTACCCATGATCCCAACTAGGATCGAATCCAGGCCCCTGAATAGCCCCCGAACTTTCCGTACTGTGAACTGATGACTAAGATAGTGAGTGTGAAAAATAATAGATGACTTTGAATGACTTCTCCTTGCAAATCGAATGACCAGTGTTAAGTATATGCTCAATAATGGCGCTCCTTATTGCTCCATTGTTACCTTTCCGTAGCCATGGGGGATAGTGTTCTCGAACTCTTTTAGATAAAACTCGCATCGAACGACCTATATACTTTGCTCCGCAAGGGCAGGTGAATTGGTAGATACACATGGAAGTGGTCAAATGCGATAGTTTATCTTTAGAGTAGTTGAAGAACAATGGCCGGGAGGAAAATGTCAGTCGTAGTGTGGCAGCGAAGAATGTCCTACTTAGAGCAGTGGATGTCCTCTTCTTCAAGGTGTCAGCCAGAAGGTCACCTTTGAAGGGTACATTCATGTAGACCATCTTCTTCTGCACTGTAGTGGGTTGTTCTTTGTAAGTCTTAGGCTTAATATGCTTGTCTATAAAACGGGGTGGGTAGCCATTCTCGAGCAGTGTCTTCCTTAAAAGGTCGATCTCTTCCTCTATTGATTCAGGACTGCAGATTTTTCGGATTCTAGTCGCCAGAGATATTATCAAGTTTCGCTTGCGACTAATTGGTACCCAACTGTAGAAGTTTGTCAACTGACCGTTCCACGTAGGTTTTCTGTGTACTGATCTGTTCAAGGTACCATCGGTCTTCTTACTTAAACGAACGTCCAGAAAGGAGATTGTCTCTTTGGTTTCTACTTCGATTGTAAATTTGATGGCGGGGTGGCAACTGTTGAACACTTGAAGAACCATATTTTGATCACAATTGTTATCGCAGATGACGAAAGTATCATCAACATACCTTTTGTATAAGAAGAATTTGTCGACGGTTGCTTTCAGCGGACCATTTTCCAAACTTGCCATGAAAATATCAGCCAACACCGGACCCAAAGGTGATCCCATCGCCACGGTATGTTGATGATACTTTCGTCATCTGCGATAACAATTGTGATCAAAATATGGTTCTTCAAGTGTTCAACAGTTGCCACCCCGCCATCAAATTTACAATCGAAGTAGAAACCAAAGAGACAATCTCCTTTCTGGACGTTCGTTTAAGTAAGAAGACCGATGGTACCTTGAACAGATCAGTACACAGAAAACCTACGTGGAACGGTCAGTTGACAAACTTCTACAGTTGGGTACCAATTAGTCGCAAGCGAAACTTGATAATATCTCTGGCGACTAGAATCCGAAAAATCTGCAGTCCTGAATCAATAGTCAATAAAGTCAAAAGAAGCCTTCCGAAATCGACAAGCTTCCGTATACTTTGTATTGCCGAAGCCTTAGCGATTTGGATAGAAAAGCCTGAAAAATAATAGACAAGATGAAGTTTTTTACTTGGTAACTTTTAAAGATAGACAGATAATGAACTGGTATCAACACACTGTTTGAGTGAATGTCTATTCGGGTAGAGCTCTGAGAAATGATTTGTACACTTTTTAGTCGAATGGTAAAAATGACACATTTTATATATCTTTTGTTTTAACTGACATCTTTGTTGCGCAAAAACACAACTTTTCGCTACTTTTGGAATATACACTCGCTTGGTTGTTGCTGTGTCTTCTTACTTTCAGTAGTTCTCTGGTGTTTACTTTGGAATTTGCAAGAATCGTCACATACTCAACCAAAGTGTCATCAACCACCACTTTGGCAACGCCCTCAGTTGGGGTAAGGTATCATCGAAGCCTTCACATATAAAGTACCGTTAGATTACTTAAATTGTGGAATTCAGACTTAAACCTAATTGCGAGTAACTGAAACTTTTTATAACGTATTTACCCTAACAACAACTGTAATACGCAGTTTGAATATCGTAACTAATTCGCCCTATTTATTTTGATACTTTATATGACAGTTAAGTTTAGTGTTTAGTCTACCACGATTTGAGCCATGAAGGAAGGTTTAGATTTTATTGTTTTTGTCCTAAAAGTCTTTATAATCAGTGATTTAAGGCTTCCAAAAACATGATCAAAAGATTGTTGGGGCTGTGTGAACTTCTACGGAAAAGGGATGTATTACAACGACAGAAGAAAAGGGCAAGGAAACAGATCGTTTATTGACAAAACAAACATATATTAATGGATTTTTATGTACACCATTTTTAGTGATATTGTTATCAGAGAAGCAACCTATTCTCATTGGTTGTTTTCTTGCCGAAGGTTATTATTCTGTACTACTTGTGACCGTTTCTTAGAAAGTTAAGTCATATATCTGAGAATCGTATTTGCACACATTAAGTCTACTGTGATTGGTTGTTGAGTTCCTCAAGTTCGAGCTTCGTTAAGGTTTTCCTCATGACCCTGATTCCGTATGTAACACTGATGTAAATTGTTGTTTACAATTTTAGCCTGTTCGCAGACACCTCTCACTACAGTATTATTTACTTTTTCTGTCGAGCACTTGCTTAAAAATATTATTGTGCCTTTGAACCATCTTTCATTGTGGACATTTTAAAAGGATGGACTTTGATGAAAGTGGTTACATTAATTTATTTCCCTGTTCCTTTTATTACTAGTTGCTTTTAATCGGTTAGATCGCCTGTCTGCGAATTAAGAAATTATTTACTCTGCTTAGTAGTGGAAAGAAATGAAAACCATACTAATCTAAAGAAACGCGTCTATTTCACTTAGCGAGCCATTATCGACACGAATAAGGATGTCAAATGCAGGATAAGAAGTACGAAATCAGACATTTATTACTTTAAAGTCAGTATAGAAATCTGCTGCAGCCAGCCTACAGAACAATATCCGGATCTTCAACACTAGCGTCAAGTCACTGCTTCTCTATGCTTTAGAGACTTGGTACACGAGCCACTGAAAGCATTTCCATAAAGTTACTGCAGATTTTTTTACCAGCATCCTCCTTCACCGACTCGATTCCAAGGGCAAGATGACCGGCCAGAAGAGAAAATTATCAGGGAACATTCTCATCAAACCAGCCAAGAACCCACTGCCCTACAAATATAGAGAAAGAAATGGAGATACATTGGACATATGTTGGAGAGACCGTTGAGTGACTTCACGCACTGGTTCCAAGGGTGACATAGAGGAGGTCGTGTGAGGGAGCAACGAAAGCTTATGGTCAGTCTTGGAAGAAGCTAAAAAGATTTCAGAGGACAGAGTGAAAGTGATATATGATGGTGAAGCACAATTTTCCACTTGAATCATAAGGGAATACTACTAATAATAGAAATAACTGATATTATAATAGTGAATTTCCGTGAATAATAAATCTAATGACTTAAGAAGTGGACAGATGGAATTCGATACTTTTCGATTGTTATTGACAGCTAATAGTTAAGTCAGCACATCATCGATGAGTTAGTACTAGCAGGCAATGTGTCGACAGAAATCAAGCATTTATATCCATTAAAATTAAAATATGCAAAATCCGAAATCATCTCCGAAGATAATGATTTAAATAGGATGTCTAAATAGAATGCTTGGGAAAGTATGTAATATTAGTGTGAGCATACATCCGCTAAAATTCAGAAAAATGAAAACATTACTACAATCCCTAAATAAACGCCTATTAATCTATTTCCCTTCGCAACAGAATGATTGCACGACATCATAAAAATACAAATCATTTCGGGGCTTCAAAAAGAAATCAATATCATCCTGGGTTTCATCATTGGTGTACACTGCTGAATTGTCACAAACTAAGGCGAGACAACTTTTCAATGATTCTTTAATTCACATCGTGGTGAAGTTCAACAATATCGTCCCTGAAGTGTGAACGCTTCAACGAACTTGAATGCATGCTAGTCATTGGTTAACGGTATCTGTCACTATCACAGCTGAAATAGCAACGCTATTCACCATATAAGATGCAATTTTCACCCAGACCACGTTTATCAGTACTGTTTGGACAGTGTTAATAGCTCGTTACGGTTAGGATTAAGGTAAGGTAAGTATCAGAGGTAGAGTGAAGATCAGGGTCATAATTACGATTAGGGTTAGGTTTACGGATAGGATGAGGGTTGTAATTAGGGTTACTGATTAGGGTTACTACTAGAGACATATTTAGAGTTGATGTCATTTATTTTTATTGGTTTTATTACCTACGTTTTCCTGGTATGTGTTCGTCGATCCTCTCACTGGGAAGCATAGTAATTTATCCGAGGGCTCTTGAGGAAGACCGCACAACAGGATGAGAGAAATAAACGATTCATAAAAAAACAGCTCATCTTCAGTCACTACGGCGAATAAATGTAGAGAGACTAGTCTCACTTAGCAACTGATACTACTCATTGTAACTGGGACTTATTTTTAAGTCATGTCGGCGAAGGATACCCTGTTAAATGTGTTTTCATGCATTTCCTTCTATATATACATCACTTTTTGCTCGAAATTCTTCATTTTTATGACTGGTCGGCTGAAGGTTACTCGTGCGTTAGCATCCTCGGGACGCTATTGTTGAACTTTGCCCACATCGTTTCGTCATAAGATCTTCAATGGAAATTCTAAGACTCACTAAAAATTCAGGATCAGAAATCAATATATATCCCTCACTTTTTCTTCTGTCAGACTTGATTGATGCAAACATATTCGTCTCATCAATATTTAGTCTAATGACATTTCAATACTATTTAAGAATTACGTAATTTTCGTTGTTGCTATTAGCTGGTACTTCAGTTAGGAAACCTTTCTCTCCATAAAAGTACTGGTGAGCATTTGTACCGAATAAGACGTCATGAAGCAATTATTGAAGATAATACTGATGTGAGTAAGAGTATCCGTTATTTTACAAAAGTGGGATGATTGTTAAAGTGCCCTTCTTAATTACTTACTTCCCCTTATAAAGCAGATCAAATCAAATGTTATTCAATATTAATTAATCATCATTTCTTTCAATTACATTGCACAGTACCTAAAAGCTTTCTATGAATTTAATGATGAAGTTATTCCGGTTATTGTCGATGAACCGGTAGACTGGTAATTTATTTTTCTTCAGCAGTGACTTTTGAATAGGTAGCTGGAATAACTTATCATATTTTACTCCTGAGATTGTTGGTTTTTTTTACTGAGATGAATAGCTACTGATGTATTTATTTGTTTTGGAGTGAATTTGTTGGGGAACCCTTGAAAAATAAGGTGTTATGTAGTAGTATTTCCTTCAAGTATGGAACTTTAGCAGCGTATATCTAAAAAACTCAGGCTAAGTTTACTCCCTCAAATTCAGATTTTGTGATGATCACGTCGCCATGTGACCGGTGAATTTGTATTCAAAATGTCCGAAATAACCGTTTACTAAAGGTGTTAATGCGATTTATTGCAGACCTGTAGGTTTTGAAAATTATGAATTAATGAATTCCGCTTGAATCATATTCTGAAAAGCAGTATACCTGTTGAAAGAAAGGTGACAGATGTTATCAGGTGTCTACTTTTAAAGACATCAAAAGTAATAGATGGCTGGAGGCGATCGGAAGGAAGCCACCCACCCAGGTTTCGTGCTAGTTGGCACTCGTCAGTAAGGCGTATCTGAAACCATGAAGGAACTCATTTCCCTTCTGATATTCGAACCCACCTCACCCAGTGCCGCCTTCAGTCAGAGACGTCGCCACTGAGCTATTCGACCTCGCGATTGACCTCCAGTAGGACTGTAGTGGATACTTTGATTGGACACCAGTCAGTCACTAGTGTGATGTGTCTAGTCCTTTTTTTCTTTGGGGCAGACTGAATTCTATCAGTCAGGTTTACAATGTGGCCACCAATCTAGGTGGCTCGTTATCACGGTGTACATTGATTTGATGATATTAGATAGTTGGAGGCAATCGACAGGAAGCCTTAGACTTCATCATCATCAAAAGTATGATGATAGTAATGTCAAGTGCCTCTTGGCTGCCAAGGATATCTGAATGATTTCATTGCAAACTGCTGTATTCATTGTTTTTGGGATTAAATTATTTATGTAAATAATTGTTAGTGTGTATTTAAAATATTTTTGTTTAAAAGTTACAAAATAAATGTTTATTGTTTCGGGAATAAATCGAGTAATTATGAGTGAGTGAAACAAGATGCTGATCTTGTTTTGCTGTAAATTAACTGGAAATGAAATAAATTTTCAACAAGTGTTTGAACTATAAGGTGTTCATTAAGAGACTTCAGATTACTACAACTAATTCACTGTACCTCATCGGATAATCTTAGTGAAGGATTAAAAAACTGTCTATATCACCTTCTTCGAGGTTAATCTATATATTCAGTGGATATTCCCCACCAACTCCAATATTTTTATTACTCATATTGAGATGAGAGCCAAAACATTCTAGACAGCAATTTACGTCAATGTTCAAGTCCAGAATCAGCGTGATGAAAAAAACAATTACAAAGCTTAACCTTGAGGAACTCAACAACCAAATACAGAAGACTTAGTGTGTGCAAATACGATTCTCAGATATATGACTTAACTTTCTAAGAAACGGTCACAAGTAGTACAGGATAACATTCAGCAAGAAAACAACCAATGAGAATAGGTTACTTCTCTGCTAATAATAATGTACATAAAAATCTATAAAATATCCGTTGATTTTGTCAATAAAGGATCTGTTGCCTAGCCCTTGTCTTTTGTAGTTACAATACAAGTGAAGTGTAAGGCAACTCTTGTCAGTGAATACAAATACTCTCTAATACGTGAAAATTAATCTGACGCTCACTAGCAACTGGCCTTATTCAGGCAGTGACCTGGGGTTCCAGTGGGAGGCCATGACCGGTAGGGCACAGCAGATTGAAGATGAGGCACTAACTCATCGAACAAGACATTGTGAAATGGTCGTGCTATGTCGTGAATTGACAGAAGTTGGAATTCGTAGGCTAGCAACTGGATCGGGTCCCAATGGCTTAATGGTCTACCAGCTAGTTCGCTTTATAACCAGAAGGTCCTGGGTTTGAACTCTGGTGGATGCGTATTGCTGAAGAGTCCCATACCAGGCTGACGAAACAGATGTTCAGCACTCCCTGCAGGTTTTCCAGTGTTTCTCTAACTGATGTCAGCTCATGATGAAATCCTCCATCCAATCAAACAATATCCCTACAAAACCAATACTTGAAAATTACTCTCTAATACTAAACTGAAGTGGATTCTCTTCCTTCCATTATTGTATGACATTAATTATACTGATATTTTCAATTCGATTTACAAAATCAAATCCCGCACGACACTATATACATACCAATGATTGACTGAAACGGGTAGGTGTACACCAATCAGAGCAACCAGTAATGGTGATTAAGACTGATTTGGTTGTCTAAAGTCAGTCGGACCGGGTATCCCGTTGATTACCTCGGCCTTAAACGACTGGAACGTCCACCCGGTGTATAAAAAGTGATTAGCAAGCACTGCTGGTTGATGTAGGTGGTATAGAACTACTCATCTGGATCAGTCAGTAGTGTTTAGTGTCATGCAGTTATGTCTGTTTTCTTCATTGTAATTTTCGTGGTTTCAAGTACATCACATACTGCGATCTGAATAATAATAATTTTGCTTTCCAGAGGAAACTGTGGTAAAATTTCACTTCAAACGGTGTAAACTGTAAGTCATGAATTAATACGCTAATTGTGAAACCAATATAATATCAAATTTCGCCTGAAACTCTGAATTCAGCAGGTTACTTCTACAAGCGATGGAGACACAACAAGAAATGCTATCAACAGTCATATGTCGAAGAGTGAAGGACAGAGGAGAATAGATATTGCAACCGCCTTACAAATAAATGAGTGTATCAGTGCATTTAATCAGACGATACCTCATCTGAATGTTCTGTAAATGGGACTATGTTCATGGCCTAAATCAGCTTTGAAATGTGTCACAAAGGTCCTTCTAATAGATGACATCAAATCTTAGCAACTGAAGATTTTCAGACATGTTTATTTGCTCCAGTTATGTTTAGGAAATTAACGTTATGTGCAAGGTATATATATGACTTCTCTGAATGTTTACTGTTTACACCAGAAAGTATTTGTTTTTTTCACCCCTTTGAGTTCTGAGTGGGATATGTAGCTTCAAACTTGAAGCCAGAAGCGTCAATGGCATTAGTGCTATTATTATAGGGTGAGGTTGATAGCCTCACTCCAAATTACCTCTTTTTTCAGGACTGGATGAGGTTTATTAGTGTGTCAGCAGAGCGATAGGTTCTTGACTGGTCCATTCCAGGAGTTTCTTACTGAAAATTCCTTCCGGCCATTTCATTTTCAGTATAGGACGAAGGCATCTGTTGTTAGAAGTCTGCAGCCTGTTGGAAATGTTTTCCGTAATATGTCAAGTCTCTGACCGATATAGAAGGAATGAATTAACACTGATGTTGGAAATCTGAATTTTGTTCCTTATGCCGAATGCATCTGATTTCCAAACTGATTTCAGGTAATAAATGTTTGTCTTACTCTTCTGATTCTGATTTAGTCACCTTTGTCCGTGTTCTCCATCTGTAGTTGAAACGATGTCGTCTAGACAAGTTAGTTCAGAGTAGGAGGTGATTATGATTACTTTCATTATTGATGGCGAGACTGTCTGGAACAGCCTTGAATCAATAGGTTATCATTGACTAAACTAATGATGATGTTCTAAGCTGGAATGAAAATCTGGGTTGCTGGTGGATTCGAAACAGTGGAGCACAGTTTTTTTTCCTTCATGTTCCCAGTGGAACATAGGGCTCCAAGTTAGTGGCTTGAAGTTTCTGTAGCAGTGTTTAATTTTTACAGGATGGGGTTGCTAGCCTCATGCCCAACCTTTCCTCTTTACCAGCATTATTTGTGGCTCAGTGAGGTAAAGGAGTGCGCCGGCCGGGGATCGAACCCCGGACCATATGCATGGTCGGCGAGCGTCCTAACCGCTATACCACCGTCGCACAGGAGCACAGTTTACGAGTCCAGAATTGCAGTACTAGGCTTGCCTATTAACCACGTCATCGCTTCGCGACAGTTATAATCATGAATAATGATAAAAACAACGGTGAAGTGAGATGTTACCCAAAAACCACTTAGATTTTCATGCAGTTGACAAAGAGCCAAATCTATGGGGTTTAGCCCAATAATGCTACTTGGCTACCCAAACCTCGACTGGTGGGGTGGGGTTCGAATCCATCATTCCGTGCCTGGAAATAAAGTACTTAACACAATGAAGCATAGCTACATTTCAAATAAACTGCTGGGAAGCCACGAACAAGCATTCAAATAATTTCTGTACAGCCCAGACTTTATTTCTTACTTTTAATACTGGTCAGAATAAATTGGTCACTGAGAATTCTGAAACGATTATCCTAGCCACAAAAGCACCAATGAGCGTAGAAGAAGAAGAAGACATTCGACGTCAAGAGCTTTCTACCACTGTTATCGACTGTTTTTATCCGTGCACCTAATTTCAATACGGATACAGGAACCACACTGATTTTAAAAACGCTCGCAAGTTCAAATCATTCGATTCAGTTTGACCTTACCTTAACTATTTTTCCTGTAGAAAAGTTAGTTTGACAAGGCATTATATAAGAATTATTATAAAAACATTGACGCTCTGAAGGTTGATATCAAACTACATAAATTACTGACATAAATCAATACAAATTCCACGCATATATTTATTCACAAACGTTCATTATAGATTGAATAATGGGTAATTATGTCACATATGTTAGCAGCTCTAAGAAGTCCAGAAGTATTTATGCGCATAATCTCTTTGATGAAGCAAATACTTTTAAAAGTTAAAATTCAAAAGTTCATAGTGTCATTCAGATAGAAATTAGAGTTGAACACTAATTTGGCGCTACAAAATAGGTCACGAACCTTTATCTTGAATAAGATTTTATGTGTATTTGTCCGCAGAGGTGAAAAATGCAAAATATTTTTTCAAATAGTGAAATTTAAGATAATGTATTTAAATCTATAATGAATATTTGTGCCTATAACCCTGACTAGTACATACTGCATATTGATGTTAGTTGCTGGGATCCACTCACATCAGATAGTAGCAGCTGCAAGCCAGATAGAGGGGATCTAAATATCGGAAGGCCATCTCGCTTGCTTGATTGCCAGTTAGGCTATGGAACAGATCACATACTCCGATCTACATATTTTGCTTTCCAGAAGAAAAAGAGGGGATTTCTCACCTCAATATTATTATTATTCCCTTGGGTTCCGAGTGTGACGCTGCCATCTCCGCTTTGTCCTGTCTTTGACCGTTCTCTTCAGCTCGGTCCACGATTGCCCATAATCGCTTGTCTCCTGCTCCAACTCACACGATTTCCCCTCCGTCACCCTAGCACTGACCACCTACTCTTCCGTCGCTTCCCATTTGGATTCCACTGGAGCAATGGCGTGTATTGTGCGCTACGTCATTCGACGGCCTTCTCACTGGTGAATGCCCGATCCATTCACCTCCATTTCCCACTAAATATTTGTTGAGCGATCGGTTCTTGCTTGTTGGTTTGTTGCCAGCCAGAGTTTCTTGCTGCTAATTCTTTCTGGCCATTTGATCTTCAGTATGGAGCTATCGAAGGCAGCTGTTGATGAAAGTCTGTAGTGACCTGTTGGGAATACTCTTCGTCACACACTGGCCAAGTTTCTGTCCAGTTTAGAAGGACCAACTTGAAAATGGTGTTGAATAGAATCCGAACCTCGTTCTTTACACTGGCTGAGTGAGTGCAAAAGATTTCCAAACTGGTTTCAGATTGATGAAGGCGTGCCTTTTCTTTCTGACTCTGACTGGCTGGTGTTGACATCTTCATCCGTTCTGTTCGACTGCTTATGGTTGAAGCGATGCTTCCTAGCCAAATGTGGGAAGGAGGTGGCCTCCGTCCAATCTCCCCTTTGGTGGTGATTGGTGCTGCTTGTTGTCGTTATTGTTTGTTTGTTTGGTTGGTTGTTTATCTCCATTACCTCCATCTCTCCCTTCTCCATGTTCACCTGGAGTCCTATCTTCGCTGCTCGAGTCTTCTGCTAGTTCGTTGGTTTAGCCTGCCTATGAGTCTTCGAGTTAGTGTGTGTGACATTAGACACGAATCATCCACGCGCAAAATCCAGATCTTCTAGAGTCATCTCATCGGTGGTCCAGCGTATTCCTGTTTCCTCACTCTCAACGAAGAGTTTTCTGCATAATCCAGTCCATCACAATTAAGAATATCGTCATGTGTGACAATAGGCAGACAGCTAGCTTGTCTTACTCCTGTTTGCACTTTAAAAGCTTCCGCTGTCGATCACCTGATTGACACGTGTCACTGTCATATGGCAAGCCAGCTGTTGAATGAGGTTGATAAAGATTTGAGCACTGCACGCCATACTGTTGAAGGGGTTTCCAAATGACTTCTCGGTCAACGCTGCCTGTCGAAGGCCTTTTCGAATTCGATGAAGCTGAAGTGGAGACAGGTTTCACTTTGATGGAGAAGATTTGTTGTTCAGATGGATAATTTTGAATTAGTTGTGTTCTCTGAGCATGATAGTTTGTTAGCGAGGCTTTCATTGCTCTACTAGGTCCCAACTGCATTATTGCTTTGGGTGCCACTGGTGACATCATGATAACCACTCACTCACTGCCTCGCTGCCTCAGTGTGCTCGTGATGGTCGTCTAGGTAACCAGACCAGAGTAGATTACTGGCTCTCCAGTTGACAATTATGACAGTCCACATCCATTCCATCTGTTCTCTCAGATAACCACGACTTCTGCACCATATCTTCGCATTTTTTTGGCTACCTGAACAGCCTTCCAAGCCCTGTCTAGCCTCGTACATTGTATGGACATTCCACGTCCCCATTCTTATTGTAGCTTTCACCAAGCGAAGACACATCAACCGGCCGACTGGCTTCCTGAAGTCTCGCTTCCACTAGCCCTCTGTGTCATTTCGCCTCTCCAATTAGAGTGAAGAATAAGATTTTTATTTGAAATTTTTGTATTTTTAAAATATTTTCTGTGTGTTAAAGTTTCTCTAGAGGTTTGAAAGATTTAGTGGTGTAGTGCTGCCAGCCCCACGCCCTACCTTTCCTCTGTACCCGGACTTGGGACCGGCTAGAAAACTAGCGAGCTAGTTAACCAGGCGAGGTTTGATTTATCACCCGTAAATATATAATTTGGAAACTAAGTACATATGTGACTCTTCGGCTAAATATGCATGCACCATGTATAACTGTACACACTTCAGTCCTTTTAGTGTTTTTAATTTATCTTACATAAACAGATGACACACTCTGATCAAAGAATGCAATAATTCCTTCAAAGAACATCCGTTCCAGCATACATAAGGATTCTACAAGCGTCATGGGCTATAATCTCCATCTGTCGCACAGTAACTGACCATCAGTATTCTTGTTATTGATTCAAAATGACCACGTTGAGTTGTACGGTGAACACTGTGATATGAGTATCAAACCTACTGAATAGAAGTTAAATCTCTCAAAAAGTGTAGCTAATCGAACAAGAAAGTCTCATGCATTTATTCCCCTTGATGAATCTGAATAATGTAATATGAATAATTTTTACAGCATGAAATGAGTTCATTCCATTGGGTTTTCGTCAACTGTAAACAACCTGAATCATAAATTACACAAGTAATCATTGTAACATAATTTAGACATACCCTAATTGAAAACTTGGTTCAAAGAATAGACCAAAAAATAGACGGAAACGAGATAGTTTTTATACAGGAAGTTAGAATAGTTAATTATGACCAGATATATAGACACTATACATTGTAAAGGGAATAAGGCTGTGTGACTACTGAATAACACAGTATCACATCATCTAACCTAGCGACTGGGTCATGTATTGGTCAATAAATTAACCCTTTTCGATAAATATGTCACTGAAACTAGAAGACAGGATACTAATACGCAGGGTTTGTCAGTGACTTTTCTTACTATAGGGATCGAATCCAGTACAAGATATCTGTTTCGTGCTAAACTTGGACATCTCAGTAGTATGCACAGACAACTTCATCGAGGAAATCGGATAAATTTACACGTAGATTTTGTGACGATGTGAAATCAAATCGATTCATAACCGCAGAATGTTGATCAAATGAAATAAGAAGTTAATGACTAGGTAAATTAATTCACAACCAGAAGGGAATTGAGAGCACGGTCAATTCACTAACCGTATTGTAATGTTTGTACGTATGACGTAAGTGAAGAGAATATCCACTGTTTTAACACGCTAAATTTTATGTTTTGGTAGCACGACATAAAAGTGGTTGGCTAATATATGTAGTGAGAGTTTCTAAGATAGTGAAAACCTTTTCTATCTAATGAACAGTGTTAGAAAAATGGATGTCTGCAGTATATATAACTCCTGAAGGAGAAACAAAAGTCTGCGTCAAAATAAGGCTTGAAACAACCGATATTCATGTCGACTACTCGCTGAATCTCAGTGCCAATTGTAATATTTCTTTTGAAATTTCGTAACCGAAAAAGAGAAGATCCTTTAGAAGCAAAACGCCGCCTGGTACTAGTTGGATTCAGGAAAAGCAAATCATGTGCAGATCAAACTGAAGCACTACTCATCATCATCAGATAGAGCATAGGACAGCAGTAGAATCTTTACCTCAGCTTCATTGGTATTTGAATGGCCTTCCACGGTGTTGAACGTGAAGTAATTTTAAAAATAATTCAGCACTACAAACCCCAATCAGCCTCATCCAACAGCTACATGACATTGCTACTTAGGAAGTGTTTCACAACACAATTTTCAGCTAATGCCTTTCAAATGAAGACCGGAGTAAGACAAGGCTGCTGCTATCACCTATTATATTCCTGATTGCAGTGACACTGGATCGTGCGACACATCATGGGAAGTAGGAAGACAGGAATATATCGAAGCGACAGGGAGATTCTACGAGATGTGGACCCGGTGGATGACTTGTGTTTAACGCCACACCGATTCGAAGACCTACAGGTGAAAAGCAACAAGTCGGCAAAAGAAGCAGGTAGCTAAGACAGGACTTCAAGTGAATATAGAGAAGGGGGAGGTGAAGAATTCATTTAACAAACAACAACAACAACCATCAACTACTACCGACGGGAGGGATCCAAAAGAAGTCACCTCTTCCAATAATCTAGACAGCATCGCTTCAACCACAAGCGAGGTGGGTGAAGATGTTATGGCCAGTCAGGATCGGAGAAGCATAACAGACCTTCATTGAACCGAAATTAGTGTGGAGATCTTCTACACTGAGCATGAAGAAAGTGATCTTAATTCCTAGTCGTAATTTCAAGTATGTGCTTCTAAATGGCTTGAAAACTTATGGTGTCAACAAAGTTAAACTTTAGACACCACTAACAACCAACCAGCAAACGACCTTGAACGGACCAGTCACATTAAAGAGGCATATATGATGAATGGAAATGTATATTTGTAGAAAAAAGCATAAAATAGAGAATAAAAAAGTTACATGGGATATCTTTCTCGAACATGTGAGAGAAACATCTCCCAGTTTAGCATGGGACTGTCAATGGAGAAGTTACACCATATCCTGTACATATATTCATCCAAATGACCATAAATGAAATCCTTTTGAGATCCATTTATAGCCCTTATCCTATTTTCCAACCTGCCCCAAAATCCTTCAATAGAATTTGTATGTGTCCTCGTAACGGGATCCACAAAATCACTTGAATGGTTGACTCTATGATGAATATATCCCAGAGATGACAGTGAATTGTAGCCTTTCCACTCGTCGGTGTGTATAATTGACCCCCGCTTAACAAGTCTGGTAATAATAGGTATAAGAGTAGTTGCTTTTCTATCTGCTATCCTTAGGGAGAGAAGCGACCTAGCGAAAAAAGTTCCTACGAAATATTAAAATTATCAGCTTACCCTCTCTAGCGTTAGTAGGCTTTAAACATATAGCACAACGATGAACAAACCCATCAGTTGATTTGGTATAGCTTTTTAAAGTCATGATACCACCACACAAACAAATTCGCTATTTCCAGCGCAACTCAAATCCAGGAAATACTGGAAAACGCTAATATCCTCGAATTGCAACAATGGCTTTGTAAGGCCACGCATTAGAAATGAATCAAGCGCTATAAAACATTGAACTGCGTTCGTGAACCTCATTGCATAAATCGATATCGTTCGTGAATCTCATTGGGTAATTCGCTGATTGGTAGTTAGTGGTGTCGAAAGTTTAACTTCGCCGCATTTTGAACAGGCTGAAGACTTCTATAAACACTTGGTGTACCATTCTCTGGATTGGTATTGAAGATCGGATAACTGATGAGAAAGTAGCAAGGGACTCTGTTAGAGAGCTAACCAAGGACCTATCGTCTAACAGATATACGGAATTCAATGTAGATAGGTTGGACGTATGATAAAATCACGCTCCAGGTCCTCAAGCGGAACCCGAATTAGAAAAGATGAATTGGGGGTGGCTTCGACGATAACATGGAGTGGATCGTGCATAGAGGAGATGGCATCTGATGTACATTAGTGGAACCAAGTAAAAAAAAAGACAGCAGAGGTTAGAAGGAAATAGAGATAATGTGCTAAAGTCTCAGGTTCCTTTCGGAACCCTGAGAAGTAAAAATATGTAGCGCATAGAAAACTATGTGTCCCCCTTTAATTCATCTGTCTAATCACATATTTGCATTTGATTTTGAAACAAGCTGAATCACAGTCTGCCATATACTCACTAAATAAATTACTGTATGAAATCCTACTGCACTGAAATACGCATTAAGTTAGCACTGATTATCTGAATTGAATAAGTCATGTGTATTGACAACTGCCCAACTATGCTATTGCATAATGTGTCACAATGGAAGAGATAAACTAAAGAATCGCCACGTGAAGTGTTCAGAAAACAACTTTTTTCTTTTCAGTGAATCTCTGTTTGATTCTACTTCCTGACGATGTCAAACGAAACGTCATAGATAACTAATAGGAAATTCTATGTTAAGTTTTAAGATTATATATATATATATATATATATATATATATCACTGAAAGGGTTTTTTGTTGTAATGTTTCTCTATAATTAGTAATAATGATAACAATGTTAATAGTAATAATAATAATTGATTTTAATCTAAAAACATCCGTAGTTTAATTGTTGCATGTCCACATAGTTATTTGTCTATGGGTGTATGTTTTAGCAATTGACAAAATGAACACTTATCTGTAATCAACAATGGTAACAATCCCATATAAACACACACACACAATATATCTATGATCACCACCCCCAGACATACATAAGGCAGACAAAATGAGAACTATTACAGAAATGTTAAACATTGAGATATAACTAGCTAAAAAGAAAAAAGAGAAATTTCATTGTCAATAGATCAATTTTTAATGATATGATCATATGATCAGAGTGAAATAATGCTGCTACTCATAGAGTGAGTGGCTTTAACAAAATTACACTCTGTTATCTATTTTAGAATTGTATTGATGTTCACTTACAAATAAGCAAACAAATACACTCACACACACACACACACTATGCTTATATTAGTTTGACTGTTACTTCCTCTGGTCAAGAGTTATAATTAAGAGAAAAGAGAAATAAAAAATGAATACTTTGGTTGGACACTAATAATTAGCGTGATGTGCCTAGTCCTTTCTTTCTTTGGGGCAGACTGAATTCCATCAGTCAGGTTTACAACGTGGCCACCACATTCTAGGTAGCTCGCCATCACGGTGTACATTGATTTGATGATATTAGATGGTCGGAAGAAAAATGGCAGGAAACCTTTCACATAGGTTTCGTGCTAGTTGACACTCACCAGTCAGTAAGGCGTATCTGCAACCGTGAAGGAATTCATATCCCTTCTGAGATTCAAACCCATGTCATCCAGTGCTGGAGTCAGTCAGTCAGTCTGCTCCAAAGGAAGGACTAGACACATCACACTAGTGACTGACTAGTGTCCAATCAAAGTATCCACTACAGTCTTACAGGAGGTCAATCACGAGGCTGAATAGCTCAATGGTAACGTCTCTGACTGCACCCGGCACTGGGTGATGAGGGTTCGCGTCTTAGGAGGGACATAAGTTCCTTCATGGATGCAGATACGCCCTGATAATGAATGCCAGCTAACACCAAACCTAGGTCAAGCAAGGCTTCCTGCCATTTTCCTCCAACCATATAATATCAACAATTTACAGAGCAGTGCATCGCGATGGCAAGCCACCTACCATGGTGGCCACATTACAAACCTGACTGATAGAACTCTATCTGCACCAAAGAAAGGACAAGTTACAAATTCCACTAGTTACTACCTAGTATCCAATCAAAACTTTAGTTTCATTAAACAGTATATCCATTTTCAAAATACTTAAAAATGAATCACAGTTTTATACATGTACCTACTTTCAGTCATCAAGGCATTTAGAGAGTATTTGTTATGTGTTCTAAAGCTGTTTTGTAATACTCTTTCTTTTATTTTCATTAACATCAACTGTTTGAACGACTTGTCAAACAATTACATAGATAAACTTGTGGTGTGTTTTGTCTCCTATACAACATTGGCAGACAGCAGATCACGTCGATGTTTACGTCCCAAATCTCGATCATGAGAAAAAAACAAGGACAAAGCCTAACCTTGAGGTATTCAACAACCAACCACAGCAGACTTTGTGTGGGCGAATAAGATTCACAGATATAATGTCTGACCTTCAAAGAAACGGCCACAGAGAGATGACAGAATAACTTTCGGAGAAAACAACCAATCAGAAGACGCTGTCTCTCTGCTAAAATAATGAATAATAATGTACATAAAATACATATAAATATCTCTTGATTTCCTCATTTAACGACCTGTTGTCTGACTCTTGTCTTCTTTCGTTACAAACTCAGACTGTAGAGTTAAAGTCAACGTTGTGTTCATGTAATTAAATACCTACAAGTGATACTATTTCTTTTCATTTATACATAAAAGACTCCCACAGCTCGACATGACTCAACTTAAGCAAATTAAAACCAACCCACACTGGCTTAAACTACTGGCTCCTGCATAACTGTTAACCAAATCCGATTGGACAACTTCGATCCCATACTAAATCTGTGGTGAAAGCAGCCTGCTAGCCAATCGGTTGACATTAATCTACGTCAATGTCTAGGTCACTAATGTGGGCCGTGAGAAAATATGAACAAGGCTGTTTCAACAACCAATCACAGCAAACTTAAACGTGGGCAAATATGATTCGCGGATAGATGGCTCCAATTTCCGAGGAACTCGTAAAAACAACCAATCAGAAGACTGCGTTTGTCTACTTGACTAGGCTATAATAATGTATGTGAAATTTATATAAATACGTGTCGATTTCCGTAATAAAACGATCTGTTGCCTGGCTCTTGTCTTCTGTTGTTACAAATCTTCTACAAGGTGAATTCGTTGTTAGACCACTGACACTGGCTCAATTGTACGTGTATTCACGAGGAATTATTGTATAATTTATATCTGTCTAATAAAGTTCATTATTCTCACCTACTCAGATACTAGTTTTGTCTCTTCATTTTTCCGGAGGCTGTAGGGGGGCAGAAGATAATACAGCAAAACAGTTGTATCTAGTCTTCATTTGAGCTATCTAATGCATTTAAGTATAGAACTTGCAAATCAGTACCACCGTTAAATGAATGGACATAACGACATCATAACAAGATTATAATTAGAATTGCAAAGGAGGTCACAGTTTCAATGGGAATACTAACAGATTACTAACCATTTCAGCTCTCTGGTATGCAAGCTATTGAATCTAGATATTGAAGAAATCTTGATATTTCTGTAGAAATTAGTGATAAATAACTGTCTCTTCAACTTCGTAGTACCATAGAAAGATTTTTAAGTAGTATTAATAAATAAAAAAGGGTGATTCATGCAAACTGTACCTTAAATGTGAATTTGAATTGGCACATGAATTTAATCTATCCTAAAATACTGCCGATTTTCGGCAGTAAATTATTTTTCACATAGGTAAACCAAGAATTTTCATTAATTCAAACACCATTTTATTTTATACTCGTCACTATTTATCCAAAAATGTCTAAGAAAATCAACCGATACAGTCTCAAGATCTTCCATTCAGCAGACAGAATATTATGCCATTGTTTATTTTCAAAAGAATGGATACTGAACAAAGAGTACTCTTTTCGATAACCCCTTCTTCATCAGGCTCTACAGTTATATATACATTATAGTGAATGAATGAATGAATTAGTGTGATGAACGACATTAATGCTGTTTAAATAACATCAAATCAATAATATTGATAGATTACAGCTGAATCGCATCAACACAGAATAAGCTGAATGTCAGAAACATTAGGAAAGATAATAGTACAAATTCATGAGTTTATTGCTTCTACTGAAGGCCAGGGCAATAGTAGGGGCTGGAATCGCTTCTTTTTGACACAGAGAGCTGGTTGTTTGAGGCAAATAGCAATAGCCTCTGCTGTTTGGAGCCTGCGGTGCTTCGATGTTTTTGGTAATTTATTTGGTACCCGCTATAATATAGAGAAGGATTCATCTACGCTGGCTTTGTGGCCTGTTTGCACCACATGTTCCAATATCGAGCTGTTAATAGTTTTCACTACACCTTTACTTAGCCATGCTGGGAGATGTTCTCGAGTGAGCACAAAAAATCAAGTTCCTAGAGCAACGGCCAGTATGACTCGCCCCACAAGCGCAGTTGAATTGGTAAATACAATTTCAAGTGGCTAGTCTAGGTACTTCATCTTTCAGTCGAGGTAGCACCATCGGTCGTGTAGAGAATAAGATGTGTAGTTCACCAGCATTATTTCAAAATATAATTTCAGTGGCGCTACTGATAACGCTAGCAAATGTGACAGAGTCGGTTGGTTGATAAGTTTAAGGCGGTTTCTACTGCAGTCAGAAAGACAGAATGACAGCTCTTGTCACCAAAAAATAAGAGATAAAGGACTAGGTTACTAAACCTTGACATCTATTAGAAAATAAATACGATCATAATTCGTCACGTAAATATGACAGTTTAAATATTAAGCCGAAGAATGGAAATCCAGTAACAAATAAAAAGTCATGGAAAAACTAAGAAACAAACTAGTATCTTTTGCATTCTGTTTTAGATTTCTTCTTCATCAATAACCAGATGGCCGGTATACCATTAATCCTTGGACTGTATGATCTGTCAACGTACATGTTACGGGCGGAAAATAATTGTGATTTATGTAGGAGGTTGGATTACTTCTGCGTATTTAATTCATGTAAGCTTACGTTGTTTAGATAGAGTACCTGATAAAGGGGGATGTGAAAACTTCATTTAAATGGATTCAGATTTCAGTGGCCTATGGTACATGTAAAAGACGAGCGTAAAGGAATTCTAAACTTTATGTGTCTTTTCATTAGGTTACTGTAAAATGCATTTTAATTTGGATATCAAATTACAACACTTGTCTTATATTATCCTTTAATCATTTTGGATTAACAGTGTTTACATAACGGAAGTAACTAATTCAGAAGGAACAGTGGAACTTATAAGCATATGTGTGCATCGGTGGCACAGTGGTAGATTGCTCGCTGACCACGCCTCGTGCTCCAGGGTTCGATCCCCGGCCGACGCACTCCTTTACCTTGCTAAGTCAGTAATAAGACTGGTAAAGAGAGAAGGTTGGACATGAGGCTAGCAACTCCACCTCGTAAAAATAAACACCACTGCTACAGAAACTTCAAACCTCTAACTTGAAGCCCTATGTTCCACTGGGTACGTAAAGGAATAAGAAATAAGCCCATGTACGTATGATAAAAACGACCAAAACCCAAGTATTATGGTCAGAATGCAAGAAACCGATAAATTTAAAGCATCCTTCTGTATAATTCCCCGAATTTCACTGAGTTACGCACAGTCAAAAATTATGTTCCAACAAGATATGGAAACATGATTTAATTTTATAAAATCTGTGGCACTGTTGGGTAATAATAGATTACATCAAAGATTTAAAACTACCTAAAGAGTGCTGTCGTGATACTATACAGTTGAACGGTTTTTCATGTACAAAATATGTACTATATAATAAAATAAATTAACCAAATACAATCATAAAATGCCCGCGATTCGAGGAGAGTATTCCCAACAAGATAGGGTGAAAACTCTGACTGCAAACATCGAATACAGCAAAACAAGTTTCGCGCAGTCAATATTCGGCGCAACTTTGAATTCTCTAAAACAAAACTCTGAGTATTAAGAAAATACCTTATGGTGACGCTCAACTATCACACACTAACAAAATGAAATGATAAAAATAGGAATCAACTAAAAACAAATGCAAATAATACTGATTAAGTAAAACAGGGAATGAATACAAATGTAGAAATGAGAATAAATATAGACCAGTCATTGCTATAGACTAATAATTACAAAATTAATGAGAAAAAAACTCGTAGCTCAGCGAAGAGTCTCTTTTCGGAGGTGAATTCATTTTCTTAGCTGTAAAATCGCAGATATATGTATATATATGTATAGTCGTTTCAAGTATTAGTTTGTAGGGATTTGATTGGTTGGTTACCAACCACAACCAATTGTATTTTTGTTAGACAAACTCAATGTACACATGCATACAAAATAACTCACATATATTGGTTACAGGATTTCATCATGAGCTGACATTGCTTACAGAACCATTGGAAAACCTGGCAGTACTGGATGACTGTTTCGTCCTAGTTTAGGACTCTTCATCATTACGCACCCATCGGGTCACAGTGGCTTAATGGTCTACGAGCTCCCTTTATAGCCAGAAGGTTTGGAGTTTGAACCGTAATCGGTGCGCACTGATGAAGAGTCCAAAAGTAGAATGAAACAGTCATCCAGTACTGCCAGGTTTTCCAATGGTTCTGTAAGCAATGTCAGCTCATGATGAAATCCTGTAACCAATATATGTGAGTTATTTTGTCTGCATGTGTACATTGAGTTTGTCAAGCAAAAATACAATTGGTTGTGGTTATTTTAACCAAACAGGTGAAACTACCCAAACTTACGTTTTGGGTAGACTTACATAATACAGAAACGGTCAAGAAAATGAGGTGTTAATGAAAATAGGGTGGTAACAAAGGTGATAAGTTGTCACAAATATTTGTTAAAAAGAAGTTACGTAATAATATGAATAGTTTGGTGATTGAGATCTACTTAGGATACACATAGGAAGAAAGCGGAGAATACGAAATTACGTAAGAGTTATAAATGAATACAAGAATTATAAAAAACAGGCAAACAAACAAAATCAAGTTATCAAAAATGAACAAAGTTGTCATCATGATTTTTGGTGACTTAATTTTGTTTGTTTGCCTGTTTCTTTAATTGCTTATAATTCTTATATTCATATAGAACTCTTACGTAATTTCGTGTTATCTACTACTCACTCATCAAACTATTCATTTTATTACATAACTTCTTTTAACAACCGTTTTGTGACAATTCGTCACCTTTATAACTACCCTAATTTCATTAACACCTAATTTTCTTGGCTTGTATTACCAATCTTCACCTGTTTAGTTAAAATAACCATAACCAATTGTATTTTTGTTTGACAAACTTAATGTACACATAAATACAAAATAACTCATATATATATTTGCGATTGTACAGCTAAGAAAATGAATTCACCGCCGAAAAGAGACACTTCTCTGAGCTACGTGTTTTATTTTCGTTTATGCCAGGATGCAGATTATTCAAGAATTACAAAATTACTTAAAATACTTAAATAAAAGAATCGACTGTCCAGGAGCGATATTTAGATCAATCATTCTGTAGCAGAGTTAGTTTTCAGCCTTTTAAGACACTATCAGTTAGTAGAAAAGTATCAAATAAAACTTTTATGGAGTTTAGGTCCCCTTTAAGGCACTGCTTAGTTTTAATACAAATATTACCGAGAAATATAAAGCTTCGAAAAAACCATAATGTTTCTCGAAATTTTCAACATATTATTTTTAATCCCCCTGCGTACAAATTGTGATGTTCCTTATCATATCCCAGATGTCAACATTAAATTAAACAATTTGTAATGAAACACAAAATAACTGGACAAAGAATATCCTTTTGGATAATTTCCTCTTCTGGCTCTACAATTATCTATATCGAAGTTATCGAAAAGGATATTCTTTGCTCAATTATTTTGTGTTTTATAGATGTCTGAATGAATATTTTCGCCATATTGAAATTTATAATAAAGTGTGGAATCAGGTGATTGCCTTGTATGTGGTATACAGGTTACGACAGCTACATCGACTAAATATTCAATTGTTAAATATAAGAAGGTTTATTCCGTCATAACTGGTTAGTCTTCAGTGGTGCGGTAAATATATATATATATATATATATATATATATATATATATATGCACATATACCGTAAGGTCCATTCTAGTTATATCAAAATGTGAAATCTTGTTGGCTTTTATAAGAAATGTTTTTCACAACTTGAGTGAATAGCTGTTAATTCTTGAATTAACCAGATGTTCTGTCACCGAACTATTTACCCGTTATTTGTTTAAAGAAGACAAAATTCGTTTTAAAATGCTTTTATCACTTGACACAACTCTCAGAAGCATGAAGAGTTATGAAAAAATTCCAGGTGGCATCTTCCTGACCTGGATCCTAATTACTGTCACTGCTACAAATCTAGCAGCTGCAGTTTCGAATGCCGAGACGTTATTTGCTGGGCTACTGAGTCACACTCACCATATCTTCTTCAATTAATTTCGGTTTGTTGAATCATTTGACTGGGGAAATGCCTAACCTTCCGTCCACCCACTCCTTAATACCACAGAAAAATTTTTAAATAAGATTTAAGTACAGTGAGACAGTATGCAAACAAAGGATAATCACTTCACTGGTATGTACCAACAAGAAATAAGACCAGAAACTGCAATAACCAATAACAGATAGTGAAAACAAGTCACCTATTACTTGACATTTGATTGCGTGGAACACTTGGCTTCAAATGCCAGCCTCCATTTCGCCAAGTTTTCTGCAACCTTTATTAGCTTACTCACCGACTGCTTACAGACTGCTATTTCCTCCTCATATGAGTTCTACCATGTCACCGTCGAATATCCAACTCATCACTTCGCATTCGAGACCCTCTCGACAACCTGCCACGTAATATCACTTCGCGGTTTTCTCAGAGTTTGTCCAATGCATCTTTATTTCCTTCGGAGTATGCATTAGGCGACTGGCTCCTGGTTAGTTCCTTCCTAGAGTTTCTTGCTGCTAATTCTTTCTGGCCACCTAATCTTCAGTACCCAAGCTGCAAAGAGAGGCTGTTGATGAAAGTACAGCACGATATTGATAATACACTTAGCACTACAAATAAAAATTAGGCAAAATGATTACATAACATTTACAGTAATTGGGTGTCACCCGAAGAGATAACTATTATAGGTGGGAGTGAAAGCTAAAGGAAGGAAAGAGATTGAACAAACATTTTCTGAGCAGAAAGATACGACTGAAAAGTCGCTACAGCAACTGCTTCAGCGAACCTTAGCAACCGGAGACGCATTAACCTAGAAAGTTGAAGTGTTGCCTTGTACAGGATTGTAAAAGCTGAAATTTTGTCACTCTTTTAATCTGTATCCACTAGGTGTACCAGAATGGGACTTTTCACTGACTTTACGACTCTTTTAGCTAACTAACCACGTTGGACAATGCTCCAGATGAAAACAATGGGCTTGTCATCAAGTCATTCCACCTATGCATCTATTTCCACATGGACAGTTAAATTCGCATAAATTCACATCGATATGGCCTAACTCGGTAGCTTATCCTTCAGCTGCAAATTATTGCGGTAAAAAATTTTTTTAGCTACTACTTTTCAAAGTTTCGATACCGGCAGTTCAGCTGCTAAGATTTCTATAAACGGTAAAGTCATGTATATACGTTTCTTCTTCGAAAGACATGCCTGGAAATGGTGCACAATATATATATATATATATATATATATATATATATATATATATATATATATAGGTTCCCACAACAAGCAAAATATTCCATATTAGTTTGTGTTTTAAATATATGAAAAAGAGAAGACGTTCAGCGAAGAGACTCTTTTTGGCGAATTCATTCACATAGCTGTACAATCGTATTTATATATAATTATTTGTGTATGTGTGTGTACATGAGGTTTGTCAAGTTGCCGGCTTTTGTCGGCGACCATACCACGTTGAAAGCACCGGTTCTTGTCCGATCACCGAAGTTAAGCAACGTTGTACGTCGGTGGCACAGTGGTTAGGACTCTCGCCGATCATGCACATGGTCCGAGGTTCGATCCCCTGCTGACGCACACCTGATATCTACGGTCGGCCTGCGAAATTTGGGCTACCAATATCCATGCTGAGAATTCCATACTTGTACCAAAAATACAGTGTGGAATCAAGCTTTAATCAAAAATAAAATAAAAAATAAATAAATAGATAATTGATCAGATAATAAAAGAATGATCTAGTACAGAAACAAGGTTAATTGGACAGCAACTAAAGTAAAATTGAGTTCTTTTTCATATGACTCAATGGGGATTTTCAAGCTACTCAAATATTGGATATATCACACAGTGAAACAGTATTATTTACTGGATGACGTTTCGAACAAAATTTATTGTTCATAATCAATTCGTCAGTTAAAATCACACGACTTTGAAACTAGCAAAATATTCTCATTGTAAGATTTCGATAGCCGTGTTAAATTCCTTCTCTGAACGGGTTTTCTTTTGGACAAAGCTTTCAATGGTATTTTAGTTATCAAATTTCAAGTCAAACGGAACATAACAATGTTACCGACATATCTACATGAAAGGATACCAGTATTGAAAACAATTTCATTGGAGACATATTTTGTGTTTAGAAAGTAATGATTAATTTAAATTGTAGGAAAAACTATGGGTATTTTGGCTTCAAAGTTATGAAAATTGCATATTAAAAGTAAACAAACAAATGGAGATAGTATAATGAATGAAAAGTGAACACCTCTACTTCTCCTACCACCAATATTATTTTTAATACTACTGTGATGAGAGCGGGTTGCAAACTAAAACTTGTAGACAGCAATTTACATCAATGTTCACGTCCCGAATCGGGATCATGAGAAAAAAACAATAATAAAGCATAACCTTCAGGAGCTCACCAACCAATCACAGCAGACTTAACATGTGCAAATACGATTCGCAGATATGTGGCTTAACTTCCTGAGAAACGGACACAAACAACACAGGATAACCTTCAGCAAAAAAACAACTAATCAGAAGACGTTTTTTCTCTGCTAACAATAACGCTAATAATAATGTACATAAAAATCCATAAGTATCTGTCGATTTTCTCAGTAAACGATATGTTGTCTGGCCTTTGTCTTTTGTCGTTAGACTACTACTACTATTACTAATAATAATAAGTTTATCGTTCCTACACCTGATATGAATGGCTGAGAGAAATGATAGCTGCAAATCAGTTCCAATGAATCGAATAAAATGACTTTAATTTAGCGCCCACATAGACAAGACGGAGGTTATGAAAATAACCAGCCAACAACAACAACAGCAGCAGCAACATCCAGCGCCGATCAACATCAATGCGAGGGATTTGAAAGAGGTTACTTCATTCGCTTACTTATCTAGGGAGCATCGTCTCAACTACAGGAAGTCGGAACGGACGAGGACGTCAAATCGAGCGAGAATCGGGAAGGCGAGCGAGAAACACATTCATCAACCTGAAACCAATCTGGAAATCTTCGTCACTCACCATCAACAACAAAATTCAGTCGGATTTTCAATACAAATGTCAAGTGGGTCAGTTCTTCTATACGGATCAGAAACTTGGCGGGTGGGTCATAAAGAATATTTCCACCAACAGCCTGTTGCAGTGTAACAACAGAAGACAAGGGCCAAGCAACAGATCGTTTTATTACGAAAATCAACACGTATTTATACATCTTTCAACTACATTATTATAGACAAGCGCAGTCATCTGATTGGTTGTTTAGGTAGACAAACGCAGGCTTCTGATTGGTTGTTTCGGGATTCCTTGACAAATAGAGTTCTCTCTGCGAATCATATTCTGCCACGTTAACTTTGCTGTGATTGGTTGTTGACTCAGGCTTGTTCATATTTTCTCACGGCCCATATTAGTGACCTAGACCTTAACGTAGATTAGTGCCAACCAATCGGCTAGCAGCCTGCTCTCACCACACTCGTCCCCCCGTCAAATACGTGCGACTGAAGTCGGCTTGATCTACTTGGTGCAGGCGTCATCGTTGGCTTGTCTCGCTGTATCCATTTCTGGAGCTCACTGACGTTCACGCGCCTCTCATTGTTCGCCATTGCGACTGTGTCTGCGTAACCCCATCTCGAAGTGACCATATATGGTCCTTCCCACTTTGGAAACTGTTTGCCTGACCCTGTCGAACATTCGTCCATACTTCGGCCCACACCTTCATATGCTGCTTTCGCCCGACCTCCCAGCAGCGTCTCAAGTAGCAGCTCCATCGCTGACAGATCTTGAACGCCACTCAACTGCGCAGAAGCCTTGAAGTCCTGCCCGAAGATCCATATGTCTCCATCAAAAACTGCAGGGTATAGGCTTTTCATTTGTCGGTAGGCAGCGACACCAAATGTAACAACAGAAGACAAGGGCCAAGCAACAGATCGTTTTATTACGAAAATCAACACGTATTTATACATCTTTCAACTACATTATTATAGACAAGCGCAGTCATCTGATTGGTTGTTTAGGTAGACAAACGCAGGCTTCTGATTGGTTGTTTCGGGATTCCTTGACAAATAGAGTTCTCTCTGCGAATCATATTCTGCCACGTTAACTTTGCTGTGATTGGTTGTTGACTCAGGCTTGTTCATATTTTCTCACGGCCCATATTAGTGACCTAGACCTTAACGTAGATTAGTGCCAACCAATCGGCTAGCAGCCTGCTCTCACCACAGCAGGCCTTTATCAACCAACAACTGTCTTCGCTTGCTCTATACTGAAGATCAGGTGGCCGGGCCGGAAAGAATCACCAACAAGAAACTATGGCTGGGAACAAACAAGACAAGAACCAATCGCCAACCAAGAAGTATGCAGGAGAAAGTGGAGATGGATTGGACACTCGCGGCTGAGGAGGCCGCTGGGTGACATCGCGCGCGCGTCAGGTCATCGCTCGAGTGGAACCCGAAAAGGAAGCAGCGAGTGGGACGTCGGTGCAAGGGTGACATGGAGGAGATCGTGTGAAGAGGAGTTGAAAGAGTATGGACTAGCATGGATGCAGGTGAAGAGTACAGCAGAAGACAGAAGCAAGTGGAGACGTGCAGCTGAAGCCCTATGTTCCACCAGGAACCCAAGGGGACAATAATAATAATAAATTTAGCTCCCATCTATGTACAGTGGATATTTAAACGTCCACATTATCTTAATTCAATAATTTAACACTGAAAAATTCGCACATGATCTTGATTTTATTTAACAGATCACAGTGAGTTATTACTGTCGCGTTTATGAGTAGAATATTCCTTTTTCTCTGTCTCTCCTTGCCTCGTACAGTGATTACTCAGTTCCATAGCGTATTCTTTAAGAGTTACTCATTTAATATATTCTGCAGAGTTATAGGGCCCACTTGTATATTCCATTAATCGTACAAATGCTATTCTGAATACGGATGAATTCATCATCCTCAACTGTTTTTAAAAAATCTGATTATTCATAGTTCATTGAAGAGTAAAATATTTTAGATTTCTACAAACGACTAAATGTACTTGAATTCAACGTCTAGATTTCGTTGACACAAATAGTCACACGCTTATACACAAACAGGCACACGTACA
Organism: Trichobilharzia regenti; assembly: GCA_944472135.2. Lineage (NCBI taxonomy): Eukaryota > Metazoa > Platyhelminthes > Trematoda > Strigeidida > Schistosomatidae > Trichobilharzia > Trichobilharzia regenti. Next base: position 77,537,103 of record OX235263.1, read on the forward strand.
TCTGAATGTACGCATATATACAAAACAGACTAATTGTTCAAACCTAAGTGCGCTTAGAGGATGATGATGATGATGATGATGAAAAGAAGTTATCAAAGATAAGCAGATTAAAAGCTTTGAGTAAGTGTGTGTATGCCTGTGTGTGTTTGATGAGGTAAACATTAGCAACTAAGCAAATTTAAAATATTGTGAAGACATATTTGAATAAATCTGTTTGCTTTTTTTGTTGTAGCAGTATTTAATCACTTATCTAATTATAAATTTTGAGGTGATAGCCATTTCAGAAGTGGCTTAGTTTTACAAACTTCACTGTGTGTTTATCTGCTTCATTGATGTGTTCAGCTAAGTGCAAAAATAGACAAATAACAAATTATTGTTGGGGAAAAAGAAAAATTGTAATTGAGGCAGATTGTAGAGGGTGAGAGAGAGAGACAGACAGAAAGAAAGGGTGAGGAGAAGCGAAATCAGTAGGAGAGGAGTTATTTAGAAGCTCAACACCAACATCACAGCATTTTTTTAAAAAATACCATGACTAAGTGATTGCGTAGTTAACGAAAACAGTATTGTGGTGAGAGCTGACTGTTAGTCAAAATTGGTGGACAGTAATTTACGTCAATGTTTTTGTTCCCAATATTGGTCGTGGGAAAAATGAGAACAAAGGCTTTGCGTAGGCGGATACAGTTAACATATAGATGATCTGACATTCAAGAAACTGCCACAAAGAGATGGAAGGTTCACTTCGGTGAGAAACAACCAATCAGAGGACTGTGTTTTTCCGCTAATGTAATAATGATAATATGTACATGGAATTCTATAAATGTGTGTTGATTTCCTTAATAAATTATCTGTTGCCTGGCCCTTGTCTTCTGTTGTTACAGTATTACGAAAATATTTATTTATACATTCAGAGAAAAAATGAGCAAATATCCCTTTCGATAATTTCTTCTTCAGGCTATACAATTATATATATATATATATAATATTCTAGGATAGCCGCCGTTAATAATGTTTGTGTTTTTAAATCCTATAGATTCGTTAAGTAAGATCAATGGAATTACAGGTCATTAAAGATGCTAAAATTATAATAAGCATAAAAATGTAATAGCAAATAGAATATCAAATAAAACTAAGGAAATTTCCACAACAGTAATACAGGTGATCACCAACGAAATAGAAGTGGATCAAGCTACAGCGAGTAAGGAGCTAACCACACTACTCAGACAGAGAGATCGGCTAAGAGTGAATGCCTACGGGACTCTGACCTGGCGAGAGAACGACGGAAGCTGGCTGGCTGTCATACCTCAATCGTCGCGCCACGACATGATAGAAGAATGTTACCAGCTAGCACATACAGGCATGGCCAGAACAACCGACCTCCTAAGACTAAGCATGTACTGGCCAGGTATGAGAGAAAACGTAGCAAGATACGTACCTGGATGTCCACGGTGCCAGCTGATGAAAGGCGACCGGTGCATATGACCACCGCTTCAGTCGATTCCAGTTACGGCGATAGGTGACTTGTAGTCGGTAGATGTCATGGGTCCATTTCCTCAGACATCAAATGGTAATCAGTACCTCTTGGTGATGACGGAACACGCGACACGATGGGTAGACGCCGTAGCAAATCCCTACAAACCAACACTTGAATACCAATGAGATGCTCACTGGAGACTGGGCCTAAGCAGGTAGGTAGTTACCTATAGTTCCAGTGGGAAGTCGTGACCAGTAGGGTGCAGCGGGTCGGACAGCGGGTCGGTGAAGACAAATACTCGCCGAAGACATTGGCTTTGATATAAGAATAAAACTTGTGCACTGTGGTAGAGTGTAATTCCATTATGGGTGAATTTTATTTTCATAAAGTCTCATAGTGTTATACAGTAATGTTTACTGACGACGTTTCGAGCACAATTTATTGCTCATAATCATATCAAGGTAATCACACGACTTCCTAAATTCATTTATATAATTCCATTGTTTTTCTCTTGATTTTCACTTGATTTGATTGGTAATAGTATTTTCCATATTTCAGGTATGAGTGATGAGTCATTTCTATTGCATGTGTTGGGTGTAGACTCGATGAACAATGATTCAATAATCACCCTCTCTCTCTCTCCACCTGGCTGTATTACTTCATAGAATTTTAACCCTCTCCCATCCTATTGTGTGGTTGTGTGTTAGTGCATGCATTGCGATTGCCGAGCTTTTTTCTAAATTACTTATCTTCTCGGGGTCAACCATTCTTACCTTAGCTAAATTCTTATGCACTGACAATCTGACCACCCCTGACCTACTAGTTTGACCTATGTAGTTGACCTCACTCACAGTCATTCCAAGGTATTTTGTAAATTATATTATTTTGTCTAATTGGGTCAACTGGGTCCTTTAACCTACACAGCTTGTCCCTGAGTGAGTTTGTAGGTTTAAATGCCACCCTAATTCCTATTTTATTCAGAATCCTACGTAGTGTCTCAGATGTCCCCTCTTTATATGGTATAACTGTGGATGACTTATATTCTCTCTAATTTATGTTATTATTAATAGTTTCACAATTATTTTTATTTTGTTTTTGACCTTTAATGATCTTCCTAATGAATTTTATAGGATAGCTATTCAACACCAACGCTTCTTCCATCTGTTTTAATTCATCATTAAGGTCTTTCTTTGTGCTACTTGGTGCCACTGCTCGGTTTGTTAAACATTTAACTAAGCCTGCCTTAACAGTTAACGGATGAGACGAATTAAAGTCTAAATATCTATTAGAATGCGTTGGTTTTCTATAAACAGTAGTGTGTAGTTTGCCTTCTTCTATTCTTTTTATCTTACAATCTAACATAGCTAATTCTCCTTGTTCATTTTCTGATTCAAATGTGAATTTCATTCCTTCAACTTGTGAGTTTATGTGTCAAGAAGCTAGAGATGTGTTCTGTTTTTAACACTGTGAAAGTGTCATCCACATATCTCCACCATATTTTTGGGTAGGGTTAAATGTATTGAGGGCATTGGCTAGCGCTCGCGCTATGTCGTGAATTGGCAGAAGTTAGAATTCAAGGACCATTGGATCGGGTCCCAGTGGCCTAATGGTATACAAGCTCGCCTTGTAACCGGAAGGTCCTAGGTTCGAATCCCGGTGAGCGCGTACTGTTGAAGAGTCCCAAACTAGGCTGACGAAACAGCTGTCCAGTACTCCCAGGTTTTCCAATGGTTCTCTAACTAATGTCAGCTCATGATGAAATCCTGAAAATGAAGATCATTAAAACTCTGATGACTGAGGTAAGGACATAGTGTCTGAACCAGCTTCTTTTGGATACATAAGTTAGGTTTCTTAATATGGATCCCAATGTACTAGACAGACTCTTAAGGTTAAGATCTGTTGGTATGCGGTAAGTGACTTTGAAAGCCCTGTTGAGATCAATCTTGTGTTATATATTCATAAGATGAGATAAAATAATACTATGAATGGATTTTGTTTATCCTTTACTTAAGCACGCATGGTGATGTTCGGAAATCCGTCGAGGAACACGCCTATGTAACTGGCACCATAGGAACAGTGAAACTGCTAAATACACAAAAGCAGTATATTTATTTTTGATTTTTTGATTATAGCTTGATTCCACACCGTATTTTTGATACAAGTATAAAATCAAAATAAGATTTTGAGCGAACAATTGTGGTTTCGATAACTTCTTCTTCAGGCTCTACAGTTATAAATCCATGATCAATAGAGTACATATACCCAATAAAGGCAAATGAAAATAATATCAGAAACTGTATTGGGGTGCATGTGTAAGTTGAGACTATAGTCCATTAGTTTACATAGTCAATCAAATGTTTATGGGATGTATAGTCAGAAAAAATGTGATGAAGTGTGAATGAACAGTTGGGCGACATAGTGTTGTTTTACAGTCAACAAAATACAAGTGTCATTGGAGCGAGAAAAATGCAATAACCACAAAACACATACAAACACACATTAACAAGGGGAACTGAATGTGAGGGCTGACCGATAATGTCTAATGATAAAATAAACAGGCTAAATTGTAAATTGTAATAAGATATTACAGAATTGGTAGGCTTAGTATAAAATCACAAAGGTTGACAAAAATTAAGGGTAACGATGGGGTGAAATAAACTGGGTGGTGAAACGGATAATAGAGACATGATATCACAAAGTGATAATAATGATAATAATAGTACGAAAAATTATGATCCTGGTGACCTTATAGTGGGCCAGGGTAAACAAAGGGAGTGAATAAGTTTTTTCTGTACACATAGGTCTGGTCTCTCTCTATTAATCTCTAAAGCCTCAGCTATGGATAGGAGGCGTAATCGTGTGCCTTTGGGGAGATTGTTCGGTACTCGATACACAACTGTAAATGACTCATCTATTTTGATGCTGTGTTCACTATCCACTAGATGAGATCGAATTGCACTATTTAATGATTTGATGGCTCTTTTCCCAAACCAAACAGGAATATGTTCACAAGTGCGTAAAGATAAATTCCTTTGGGTACGACCTATATGACTAGCTCCACAGGAGCTGTTGAATTTATATACACACATTGATGTCGCCATTTTGGGTAATCTATCTTTAATGCAGTGTCAACATCGGTTTGGTTGAGAAACAGACATGCAGTTTTGCGGCATTAAATGTTCTTTCAATTGATCTCGTTAATCTACGGTTTAATATATCGCTGGATATATCGCCTTTGAATTGTACATTTAAGTAAAGCTTTTTCTTACTTACTGTATCTCGCTTAGTTTTATGTGTAGTTTCATAAATATACTTCTTTACAAAGTTGGTAGGATAGTCATTTTGTAGCAAGGCGTTTGTAAGATTTCTTATTTCGTCTTCAATACAATCGTCGGTACATATGCGTCTGATTCTTTGACTAAGACAACGAATTAGGTTGCGCTTATATTGCATAGGCATGAAGCTATGAAAGTGGGTGTATTGTCCATTCCATGTCGCTTTCCTATGGATGTTTCCCTTTAAGGTACCGTCTGTTCTTTTTGTAAGAAGAACATCGAGAAATGGAATACTACCTTGGAGTTCCTCTTCACAAGTGAATTTAATAGCTGGGTGTACCTTATTGAAGACTTGGAGCAGGTGTTGTCTATCCAAATTATTGTTACAAATGATAAAGATACCGTCAACATATCGACAATAATAATCGAGTTGGTTTAGTATCTCTTTTAAAGGACCATTTTCCAATTTAGATAGAAATATGTCAGCTAATAAGGAACCAAGGGCAGAATCCAAAGCAACCCCATCTATTTGGCGGTAGTACTCCTTATTAAAAACAAACTGAACGTTCATAGTGCATTTAAGTATTGATTCTTTCAATTTTCTTGGTATGATCCCAATTTCTACTTTCTTTTCTACGAGTTACTCGTATATGTAGTCGACAGTTTCTACAAGGGGGACGTTGGTAAATAGTGATGTTACGTCCAACGATAACATAGTTTTGTATGCTAGGTTCATATCTTTAATGTTTTCAACAAAGTTAAAGACATCTTTTACACTATATTTAACTAACTGGCGATGTAATGGTTCTAACAGATTTACTAACCATTTGGCAAATGGAAGGGGGAGTTCGACATGTCCAGAATTGGTCGTAGGGGAATTCCCTGCTTATGTATCTTGGGTAAGTCATAAAGTCTTGGCGTATGAGTCCCGGTGGGCTTAATAACGTCGAAGATAGAACTATCAGTTAGATTTTCATTTTTTAAAGACTTCAAAGTTTTAACGAACTGGCGTTCTGTTGCTTCATTTGAATCTTTACTGTTACCTAACTTTTGAAACTTGGAACGGTCTTCCAGTAGGGTGTTCATTTTATCAATGTAGTCGCATTTGTTTGAAATTACCGTACCTGATCCCTTGTCCGGCTTCGTGATAATAATGCTGTCATCACACCTTAGTTTTCTGAGATATTCTCTATGCTTTTTAATAATTATACTTTTTTTCGATCTTGGCATGGTCCGGGGTTCAATCCCCTGCCAACGTATCATCAGTATTCTTCAATTTAATTCCTATCTTGATGGTGTCGTCCAAGAGGGATAGGAAATGGTTAAACAAAAAGCTTACTTCATTACAGTTGAAATGATTTGATGCGATGTTGACAAAATCTAAAAAAAGAATAATTGAAAAGTAATTATGTTTAATAAAATTAATTCTGTTGAATGAAATAATTAGTTGGTTTTTTTTAACGATATACCAATATCTAGGTACATGAAAAGGGGAAGTCTGATTAAAAGTGATTTTCAAAGTGATAAACGCACTTTTAGTTCCATATAAATAAGTAAAGGTAGAGAACACCCTTATTAGAATGGAATCAATAATTATGAAGACATTATTGATGAAAAATAGTTGAAGTTAGAATTAACATTTTCTAGGCCATTAGTAGCTTAGTTGGAAGAATTTGTTGTATGAATGTGATAAGTATAGGTGACAACTTTTGACCTCAAACAACCAATCAGATAGATGAATTTGCTTCACAAATGACCTTGAGTAATTTCATGTAAGCGAAAACATAAACATGTGATTTATTTTGGTTCTTCATGATGCGGTTGTGGTTTTTCGAACTGGATAGTTTAATTTTGAAGCTTTGATTGTACTGTATTTCTAGATAATATCTTCAGTGACGACTTCAATATAAAATTTAATAAATATTTTTCCCAGTAGCCCTGCAACAACTGTTAAAAGGATTCCATTCGTCAAAGTTAACGTCGTAATCATCTTTGCATCCACGTTTGTAAAATAGTTATCAAAAGACATCCTATCCAGCCCCTCATACCAATGCATGTTGACAATTATGGACACAAAAGCGACTGGAAAAATGTACAAATCTTAAAAAAAAAGAAGTTCCTAGAATCCTGGTAGTCGGGAGAATCTGCCACCATCAGACATGTTGATTTAGACCAGATTTATCAAACAATGAAAAGTAAGTTACATGGTTGACAAATCAAATACGAGGTGAATAAAATAATCTGGACTACTACTAGTGGAGAAGAAGGTGAGCAAATCTCTGGAAACAGACAGTAGCGTTTAAAATCATCAGGGGAGACGTTTATTAAATTCAGAGAGAATTCTAAGGGCCTGCTTCATACTGAAGTCTGCCCTGAAGATACAACATCACTAGTATCATCCACTTGAGCTAGAAAGCTTATCAATTACTTCGACCTTACAGTCACAGGTCAGTCTAATTTTTGATATTTCCTTGTCTCAGTGGAGTAGAAGGTACTTGGGAGAGACTCTAACTGTATTCAGAATTCCCTTAAGGTGTTTTTCTGTGTTCAGTAATGCCGTAATCAAATCTCCATCTACTCTGTCTCACCATATATCTACATGAATAGATTTCTATTTGATAAAAAATACATTTTTGTAGTAGAAATATCTAGTACAATGTTCAGTCTGAGTTACTTTGATTGGGCACTAGTAACTGGTGTGATGTGTCTAGTCTTTTCTTTCTTTGGTGCAGACTGAATTCTATCAGTCAGGTTTGCAACGTGGCCACCATTCTAGGCAGCTCATCATCAAGGTGTACATTGATTTGATGATATAAGGTGGTTGGAGGCAATTGGCAGGAAACCTTGCTTGACCTAGGTTTCGTTCTAGTTGGCACTCACCAGTCAGTAAGGCGTATCTGCAACCATGAAGGAATTCATATCCCTTCTGAGATTCAAACCCACGTCATCCAGTGCTGGAGTCAGTCAGTCAGTCTGCTCCAAAGGAAGGACTAGACGCATCACACTAGTGACTGACCAGTGTCCAATCAAAGTATCCACTACAGTTCTACTGGAGGTCAATCATGAGCCCGAATAGCTCAGTGGTAACGTCTTTAACTGCAGGCGGCACTGGGTGATGAGGGTTCGAATCTCAGGAGGAACATGAGTCTCTTCATGGTTACAGATACGCCTTGATGACTGGTAAGTGCTAACTAGCACGAAACCTATGTGGATGGCTTCCTGCCGATCGCTTCCAACTATCTAATATCACTCTGAGTAACTATATTCATAAAGAAGCCATAACACGAGTCGTGTCATCAATTCCACAAAATGTATTTATTTTAGGCAGCTTATCAAGGTATCTATATTTTTTTCAAGAATTAGTTTGTACTTTTTTGATTTGTGTCAGTATTGATCACGGACTGACTAAAGGATGAAGTTGCCTGGAGTTGTAGTGCAAATTTTTGTGACTAATAAGCTCCACCAGGTCAGATGTGAAGACAATTACTCACCGATTACATTGCACTAAAATTGCATGTTGACAGAAGTTAGCATTCACCGACCACTGAATTCCCATCCAAGCGCGCCAACAAGCTTAGCACCGCAACTTCAGGCTCTCCGGCTCAATATCTGGTAGTGTCATGGGTAAGTACTGTGATGAGTACCACCTCAGGACAAAACAAGTGTGTGGTGCTCCCTGGTCTCAAGGGTTCTCTAACTAACACCAAACCGTGATCAAACCTGATATATATATATATATATATATATATATGCCTCGCCTTTTTTGATTGTTATTTGTTTACCACTAAGAGTTCCAGGCCTGTTCTAATGAAAATCTAAATAATCATAGAAATAATGAAAGCATAGATTTATTTACCAATATGTTGATTCAATAATACAGATGCACTGTGTACCTTTAGACATTGAAGTAAACACTGCATCAAAGCCTAATTATAAACATTTATATGATCTGTTCCCTGTCATGTGACTAATATTTCAATACCAAATTGAATGTGTTTCACATAAGGTAATTGTAATTATTATTACTATTGTTATTGACTATGAACTGAACAAATTATTGATGTTTATTTACCAATATCAGAGTGTAGTTTAACAAATTCATATTTAGTCGACAGTATTGATCTGTCACACAGAGAGAGAGAGAGAGAGAAAGAAAACAAATTTTTGTCAACTTCAAAAGGTCTTGCATTAGCGCGAAATATTTCATGTGTTGCTTGCTACCTATCATTTCTGCAAGTCAAGTATGAAGGAGAGAGAAAGACGTGAATACATTGGTGCCATGGCAACAGATTTTGATGTATATCATTTAGGATCCACTGGATTTCCAGCCAGACACTTAACCTTTCTTCACAAAGCCAATATGAACTATCACCAAATTCATAAAATTATTAAGACAACGTCATATGATTACCATTTACCAACTTCCGAATTATTCCTATATTAGAGAAGATAATATGCTGACTTTGATGATGGGTAGGCATGCGTAAGACAAATTTTGGCCACTTCACATACGGCTTACAACCTTCTGATTTGATATGTCTGTCTTATCGAGAAGTAGACGTCTAACCTCTTTAGACTGCACTCTTCTTGATTTTACCAAGTGTGTATATTATGACGAAGGTGAAGATGGATAAATAATCATATACTTATCTCAAGTTTGCTCATGAAGTGACGTCAGTCAGAGAAGCATAGGAAACTGGGGGATAATGGACAGGTGTCTGGTTATAGTTTGGGACCCTTCGGATATCAAACTCAGGGCCTCCATATCATAAGATTAGATCATTGGCCATTAACAATCATTGAGACGGAATCCAATAAACCCTAACTTCTAACTTCTGTTAGTCTGTGAATGGCGAACAGATTCGCTTCGTAAACTGAACGTCCTGGGTTCGTCACGTGTAGGGTCAAAAGTGATTGCTGCTGAAAAATTCCAAACTGCTATGAAGCGGCCAATTACAACTGTCTGATGTTCATTGATTATGTAACTGGAAACCATCAGACACTTGCAAGTCCATCTACTTTGTTTTTTCACAATTCAGGTGAAATCCAGGTAACACACTACCACCCATCGTGTGTGTTTATCGTTTTAAGAAGGGATCAATTTTCCTATTATTCTAGTTGCATGCATCTAATGAGAAATCAGTGGACTATAACTAATTCATCTAACTATACAAGTAACATAATTTTTACGAAATTAGAAAATCATTTTTTTGTCGAATTGGTTCATATTTAGGTAAACAAAAAGAAAACTAACTAAGTGGTAAACCACACCAGAATAAATATTCTTTTGTTTTCCATTGTTTTGATTGACTGTTTGTTACGCAACCAATGGTCATTTGTATAACAGATAACTACTGAAGGTGGAATGAAAATTCAAACAGTAAGGGAACTCGAAAAGGTGGTCTCCGAAATACTAGTCCATAGGTCCATCAACTAAGGCACGAGATTTATGCCGGCAACAAAATCTTTATTTCAGCAAGATTAGCCATGAGTAATGGCCAGCTGTCGTGTCAATGAATGATTTGTTACTTCCATTTATCAGCACACTGACTGTACAAACAGGTCATCTCATACCTATCAAACAAGACTACCTCACCGTTAATATTCACTTCTTACCTGTTTATAAAACCCCGTCTAGTTAACTAGCCGCTCCCGAACCCGGGTAAAGATGGGGGTGTTGGGATTACGGCTTGCAACCCTACACCACTAAATCTTTCAAACTGCTGCAGAAACTCCAACGCACAAAAAGTATATTAAAAATACAAAAAATACAAATAATAATCTAAATCTTCGCTCGAATTGGAGAGCCCAAATTACAAAAACGGGCTGGTGAAAGCGAGCCTTCGGGAAGCAAGTTAGCCGGTTGATGTGTCTTCGCTCGGTGAAAGCAAGAATAAGAATGGGGACGTGGAATGTCCATACTATGTACGAGGCTAGACAGGGCTTGGAAGGCTGCCCAGGTAGCCAAAGAAATGCAAAGATATGGCAGAGAATTGATGGGTATCTGACAGAACAGATGGAATGGATGTGGATTATCAAAATTGTCAACTGGAAAGTCAGTAATCTGCTCCGGTCTGGTTACCCAGACGACCACCACGAGCACACTGAGGCAGTGAGTGAGTGGCCATCATGATGTCACCAGTGGCAGCCAAAGACTTAATTAAGGATCATGACAGCAAGATCCAACTCAAAAGGAAGCAAGGAAGGCGGGAAGGAAGGTCACAATTATCCAGTGCCACGCACAATGCTACAAACAACACGGAACAAGAGAAGAAGGAAGATTTTCACAGACAACTATAAACAGTAGTGGACAACATTCCGAATAGCAACATCAAATTGCTTATAGGAGATATGAGTGCCAGGAAGAGAACTCATCATGCGTTGAGAGGCTTTCACTTGGCCAAATGAATGAGAACGGAGAATTATTCGCACACCTCTGCGCCTTCAATCATTTGGTGGTCGGAGGGAGCGTGTACAAGCACAAGGATATACACAAGGACAGTGACATGGATTTTGTCTGACGGACACACCTCGAACCAGGTAGTTTTTATCTCAATGTCACTCAAGGAAGTGGAGACGCAAACAGTCTGCTGGACACAAAGTCGAGAAGGGGAGAAGATGTGAACTCGACCACCATTTAGTTCGAGGAATCCTCGAGGTAAAGCTGAAATCCTCTAGAACAACTGGAGACAGGCCACTGTTATTCATGTTCAAGCACTCAGAAGCTGAAGGACAAGACTACAAAGGGATGCCTACCTTAACTCTAGATCAGATCACAATAAAATCGAGTACACTTCATGGCATCACTGAGGAAACCTGTGTGGGAGAACATTGGAACTGACTCTCTGAAGGCAGGTGAGGCAGGCAAGGAAACGTGTACAACCGATCTAGGAAGAAGGAAGAGACAAGAGAAGACAAGGAATTGCTGGCTCTCAACGGACACGTATCTGGAAGCAAATCAAGGAGAGGAGGATGGTGAAGGGGAAGATGACTCAATGCAAAGATGGACAACAGAAGAGAAGGGGAAGCTGAGTTCAGTGTACATCGCAATGAATAAAGTAGACAAAGTGTCCTAGAATGGAGCTTCACACGCCCATCCCTTTCCTCTTGCAAAGCCATTCTGGAATATGATCTCGTATTCTGTTGGTAAGCATTGTCTGGCTATGAACGGTCTATCTTACCCCATAAGAGCAGGTTAGCTAACATATGCACATGGAGGATGTCAAACAAGGGTGAAGGTCAAGCGGAGTTTAGCCACAAAGAACGTCTTGCTGACTGATTCAGAAGGATGATTTTTGAGTAAACTTCAAGTCTGATGCCTATTGAACTCCAAATTCACAAAGTTGGTTTTCTTTGGAAATGAGTCAATGAGCAGTTTGGATTGTGTATATTTCTTATTATTATCAATAAATATATTTAGGTAACCGTTTTTCAAGAGGTGGTGGTTTATAGGGAATAAATTTATCTTTTTCGAGTTTGACCATGGATTGATATCAGTTAGAGAACCATTGAAAACCGGAACTGGAGTACTGGACAGCTGCTGTTTCATCCTAGTTTGGGAATCATCATCAGTACACACCCACTGCCAGGGTTCGAAGCCAGGACTATGGGTCGCTGAATGGGATCCCAGTGGCTGAATGGTATATGAGCTCGCCTTGTAACCGGAAGGTCCTGGGTTCGAACCCTGGCAGTGGGTGTGTACTGCCAATGATTCCCAAACTAGGTTGAAACAGCTGTCGAGTCCTCTAGTGCTGGTTTTCAGTGGTTTTCTAACTGATATCAATCCATGGTCAAACTCGTAACCGTTTTTAGCAAGCGTGACATTTAGAGAATGAAGGTTCACGTCAGCGCAGTCAGAATAAAAAGGATTTTTTTATCCTATAGAAGAGAAAATTTATTAAATTTCTTTTCCTGGAAATAGACACTCAACTGTAGGAATTAGTCAATTGTCCATTCCATTTACATTTTCGGTGGATTGATCTTTAAAGAGATCCATCATTAATTACGTCTTCTGATAAAGAAAGTATCTTTGAACAATGGATTTTCAAAGAGTTTTAAGGGGTCTTTATTATCCTTTGTTTTTCGAAATAATTTCTAACCTCTTCTATGTAGTGGAAATTTTTTCAAACAGATGAAAGTCTCTTTTTTTCCCTCCTTCCGATTCTCTCTTTCTTTCTTTCTCTCTCTCTCTCACTACATATTCAGCAACTGCTGTTCGTAGTGTCTAACTTATTGATTTACATGTCTAATTATTACCAGTGAATAGCCAGGAAATTATTGATGTCCATCTTTATTAACTCAAGTTATTCTCTTTATTTTCGATCGCTTGATGGTCTCTTTTCATTTAAAACAAAAAAATATAAAAGGTTATCAGAAAATCACAGGGCATAGTTTAAAAATAACACACAGAGAAAGAAAATCAGTTTCAAATTTTGCTTATTATGACTATAACAAGGAATACTGGTGGAGACTACTTTTTGTAAATTATTACCAAAGTTTACATTATGGCTACACATACACACACACACACAGTGAAGCAGTATTTTGTAGAAAGAAAAACCCCACAAAAGTAAACATTGAATTTGTTCCTATATGAATTACAATGCATGAAATTTGATTTTGTTTTTAAATGAAGGCAATTGAAACATTGACAACACAAATGTGGATATTATGGATGGAGCGAAAAACAAATTTAATTTAATGCGTAAGTATGCGTATCTTTTATATTTATTCATTGCTCATTAATGCACTATTGTAAAGTTTCGTATTCTAACGAAAGATTGATAGATATTATTTATTTATTTACCTTTTTTCTCTGTCTACAATTCTGAGTAGTAATAATACAATTATTTACTTGTGAAACTAACGTACTATGAATTTTGGTGAGATTGGTCAAAAGTATCGATCAAGTGAATCAAAAGTCAATATGCAAACTAATCCGTTACATCCTTGTGTATGATGAATAGGGAAATATGATCAGATAAAAACAGTTGGAAAGAGACATAACCTGTCTGACAACTAGGAAAGGTGACCTAAAATGTAAATTTGGCTTATTTTTATCCCCTTATGTTCCGAGTGGAATATAGGGCTGAAACAGCACATCTCCATTTCAACGGATTCTCTGCAGCCTTCTTTAACTGGTCATATAACTACCCATAAGTTTTCACCTACTCTTCACACAATCTCCTCCAGATCATCCCCAGACGTCAAATTCGCGATATCTCCTTCATCTTCCTTTCGACGGTCTGGTATGCGATGTCACTTGACGGTCACAGAGTGCACCCAATTCACCTCCATTTCCTTCGATATATTGGTGGGCTCTTGGTTAGTTGGTTCGTTCTCAGAGTTCCTTGTAGCTAATCCTCTCTGGCTATCCGTCCTTCAGTATGAGACAAAGACATGGGTTGATAAAACTCTGGAACCCACTGCAAATACTGTTGTTAGTGAGTCATGTCTCTGAACCATATAGAATCACTGATTTGACATTAGTCTGGAAGATTCGGATCTTATTCCTTATGCTGCGTGAAGGAATTTTCAACAATGATTTCAAATTAATGAATGTCTGTAATGATTTTACGACCCTGCTGTCAACATCCTAACTCGATTCGCTTGATGTTGAAATGACGCCGCCTAGAAAAGCGACTGATATGCAAATATTCTCCGACTGTAATGTGAAGGTTATTATTTCGACCGTTTTGGAATCATTATTGAAAAGCAATGTGATGTCCTAAAGTAGGACAAGACATTATTAATATAAGTATAAAACTTGGGCACTGTGGTAGAGCATAAATCAGTTATAGATAAGATTTTATTTTGATCAAGTTTCACAGTGTTACACAGTAATATTAACTGATGACGTTTCAAGCACAAACTATTGCCACTCATAATCATATCAAGTGAATAACACACCTTTATCCTTCATTTATATACATGAGTAAAACTGATGATTAGATGTTTGAATAAAATCAATATAAGGTGAAGTACATTCAGAAATAATATTAATGCTATCAATCAAATACAGTCAGATGGGAAATAAGACGAGTGTTCTTATAGCAAAAATGAGTAACTCGTTTGAATGTTAGAATGTGAATTGAATATATATTTTAACGTTATTTGTTATTCTCCGATTTGACTGGTGGTGCGTCGGTGGCACAGTGGTTAGGACTCTCGCCGATCATGCACATGGTCCGGGGTTCGAGCCCACGCTGACGCACACCTGACATCTATGGTCGGCCTGCGAATTTTGGGCTACCGATATCCATGCTGAAAATTCCTTATTTGTACCAAAAATACGGTGTGGAATCAAGCTGTAATCAAAAATAAAAATTAAAAAAAATAATATCTTCCATATCTCTGGTATTCGCGTTGAGTCACTTCTACTGCCTGTATTCGGTGTAGACTCGATGAACCAGGATTCAGTGAACAGTCTCTCTCTCCACCTACCCATGTAGCTTTTCAGACTTTTGACTCTTTCCCCCACCCTATTGTGTGGTTGTGTGTCAATCCATGCAGTTTTTTTTTTCAAAATCACTTATCTTCGTTATCTCACGAAGATAAGTAATCTTGAGAAACCTATCCTATCGGTGAAGACTACCTCTAGCTTATGTAATTTCCATGCATATAATTCATTACTTCAGGTTTAGTGGGTCAACAGCAAGCTGTATTGTATGACAATTCTTAGTATTTCCTGAGGTTCAACAGGGAGCGATTTAACACATAAAACATATACATTCGACATAAGTATATAACTTGGGCACTGTGGTTGAGTATAACTCCATTATGGATAAGATTTTATTCTGATAAATCATACAGCTGTAACACTGCATGCACACACACACACACACAACCTCACAATAGGGTGGCTGGGACAGAGTCAAAATTCTAAAAAGTAATATAGGTAGGTGGTAACACAGATTGATTACTGAATCCTTGTTCATCGAATCTACACCGAACACAGGCAGTAGAAGTGACTCAACGCAAATACCAGAAATATGGAAGATATTATTGCCACCAGTTAAATCGGAGAATAACAAATAACGTTAAAATATATATTCAATTCACATTCTAACATTCAAACGAGTTACTCATTTTTGCTATAAGAACACTCGTCCTATTTCCCATCTGACTGTATTTGATTGATAGCATTAATATTATTTCTGAATGTACTTCACCTTATATTGATTTTATTCAAACATCTAATCATCAGTTTTACTCATGTATATAAATGAAGGATAAAGGTGTGTTATTCACTTGATATGATTATGAGTGGCAATAGTTTGTGCTCGAAACGTCATCAGTTAATATTACTGTGTAACACTGTGAGACTTGATCAAAATAAAATCTTATCCATAATAGGACGATTTCTTAGTTGATGTCGATTCGTGAAAAGAAAAAAACTTAATTCAAATGAATCAAATGCCTGCAAACTTAACATCTAAAAAGATTACTCCTCGTATCATCTAACTAAGTAGTTGGTAGATCGAATTATGATTTTTTTTCTCCTTATTAATTCACCAAAATAAACGGATCTGCAATGACTAAACCGTGAGCTTTAGGTACTCTCACCTAATATATCAAATATTTCCGATGATATCCAAGGAATTAATAAAATTGCATTGAAATAATACTGATACAATTTGGCAGTCCAGTTTTGTAAAAAAAATCTCAATGTGGACTATTTGCAAGGAAATACTTTGTTTACCTACAGAATGCTTCAGTATGAGTATATATATATATGGTGGTTAGTGGTAAGAAGCCCTCAACCTCAAGTTTTATTATTATTATTATTGGCGCTTATCAGTAAGATTCAAATGAAATCCCGAAGGAACATGTATCCCTCTCTGATATTCAAACTAACATCGGTTAGTGCACTGACTAGCTGCGATCATCTAACATTAATTGAAAAAGGGCACCGCAACAGCGATTTGTTAGATTGATGACCATATTACAAGTTAACTGGCAGAATTCAGTCAACATTACTACGGAATAGGTACAGGACACTGAAAACTCTTCAGTGACCAACATATATATATATATATATATATACATATATATATGACTTCCCTGGGTATTATTATCTGGTGAAAATATTCCTCCTCCTTGAAACCCATTCGCTTTTAGAACTAAATAAATTATTAGCTGTTAAGTAGAATGCAAAAGTAATTTATTTGCTCCCTACAAGTTAACTAAGGTCTATACGTCATAGAAAAAGTATTAACAAGTGTAATATTGAACTACATTAGGATTAAACACAATATTCTTATTGAATGTTTTAATCTCTGACTATGGTGATTTGAATATTGTTCAGTGAAACCAAGATTGAAGGGTATGCGGTCATTCGCTCTCGATCAAGGTGACAGATATGATTTACCTGTATTCAACTGGAAAAAAAAATCACTCGGTCAGGACCTAATAATCTGAAACACATATTGATCATGATTAATAACTACCGAAATTCCACTGGAGTCGCAGAACAGTAATTTCAAAAGCTAAACTACAAACAATGGATGAGTATTTTAAGTGATATGGTTCAGAATAGACTGTGTTTAAATTGAAGCTTTATTTTGTTTTACGTTCTATTCCATCGTTATATACGACATTTATTATTCGATATCTCCTAATTGCTAGTATATTAATAATAATAATAATTAGTATCATTATTATCATTTATTATTGTTTCCATTAGTTCCTAGAGGAACATACGGCTTCAGTCACACGTCTCGATTGTATTCGGCTAACTGCCAACGTTTTCACCTGGCTCCACGTATGCCCACATGCTTTCATCTCTTCTTCACATGACCTCCTTCATGTCACCCCACCGTCGGACGACCAACTCGCCGCTTCCTATTCGGCTTCCACTCGAGCGATGGCCTGTCGTGTGATGTCACTTGATGGTTTTCTCAGAGTATGACCAACCCACCTCCATTTCTTCCTGCCTATTTGTTGCACAATCGGTTCCTGATTGGTTCGCTTGTTGCCAGAGATTTCTTTCGCTGATCTTTTCCGGCTGGCCATCTGATCTTGAGTAGTAGTGAGCGAAGACAGCTATTGATAAAGGTCTGTAGTTTGTTCAAAGGGCTCTTCATGACGCGCCAAGTTTCTGATCCATATAGTAGCACTGGCTTCACATTGGGGTTGGAGATCCGGATCTTATTTTCATTTTCATGCTGTTGATCTTCACACAGACTTGAGACTAATGAAAGCTTGTCTTACTTTCCCGATCCTCAATTTGATATCCTTGTCAGTTCTGCCTGTAATTGAAACGATGCTTCCCAGGCCGGTATGTGAACGAAGTTGCCCCTTTCAGATTCCTCGCATTTATGCTGATTGTTATCTGTTGTTTATGTTGCTGTTGGCCAGGAATCTTCATCACCTCTGTTTTCTCTGTGTTGACCAAAAGTCCTATCTTTGATGCTTCTTCCTCTTCCAACTTGTTGCTTTTCACTTGCATATCTTCCAGTTTATGGGAAATCAGACATTTATCATCGGAGAAGTCGAGATCCTCCATGTTTTCTGTGTCGGTCCATTTTATGCCTGTCTCTTCGCTGCCGGCCCGCTATCTGTCTGTCCCATTATCCACTCTACCGCAATCAGGAGAATCATTGGAGACACTATGCAGCCAGTTTGTCTTACTCCTTCACTGTCTTCACATCGAAGGATTCCATGAGTTTCCGAATGTAAATTACTTGGCATGCATCACTGTCGTACAGCTGTTGGATGAGACGTATAATTATTGGCGAAACCTCATAGTAGCGAAGTAGTTGCCAAATCACCTCTCGATAGACGGTGTCGAATATAATAATAATAAATCTCGGTACACCTTGGCTGCTAATGTTGGGATCTTATTTTTTTCTGCAGATGATTTCCAACACCACAATGATTAAAGTATTTTAGTACACAGGCAATTCTTTCTTCTTTTTCCCTTCACGTTCTCCAGTGGAACATAGGGCTTAAATCTAGTGGCTTGAAGTTTCTGTAGCAGTGCTTATTTTACAGGGTGGGGTTGCAAGCCTCATACCCAACCTTTCCTCTTTGCCAGCATTATTTCTGGCTTAGCGAGGTAAAGGAGTGCGTCGGCCAGAGATCGAACCCCAGACCATGTGCATGGTCGGCGAGCATCCTAACCGCTTTGCCACCGACACAGGCAATAAGTATGTCAATTATACTGATGAATAAACGGATGCCATCATCCTCATATCACTTAAAAATGACTAACAAGCGAGGTGACCTCAAGTCAGATTCACTGACAATGAAGGTGTGGCTTATACCTAACTGATTTAAGAATACGTTCCACCAATATCGCCTTAAAAAAACTAAGTTAGTGTTACAGGATTTCATCATGAGCTGACATTAGTTAGAGAACCATTGGAAAACCTGGGAGTACTGGACAGCTGTTTCGTCAGCCTAGTTTGGGACTCTTCACCACTACGCACCCACTGGGATTCGAACCCAGGACCTTCCGGTTACAAGGCGAGCTTGTATACCATTAAGCCACTGGGACCCGATCCAATGGTCCTTGAATTCTAACTTCTGCCAATTCACGACATAGCGCGACCGCTAGCCAATATCTTCGGCGAGTATTTGTCCTCACACCCGACCCGCTGCACCCTACTGGTCACGACTTCCCACTGGGACCCAGGTAACTACCTACCTGAGCTCGCCTTGTAACCGGAATGTCCAGGGTTCGAATCCCGGTGAGTGCGTAGTGGTGAAGAGTCCCAAACCAGGCTGACGAAACAGCTGTCCAGTACTCCCAGGTTTTCCAATGGTTCTCTAACTAATGTCAGCTCATGATGAAATCCTGAAAACCAAACATGACATTGTTCAGTGTATTTATGAGACATGTACTAATCAGTAATGAAGTCGAATCTCTGCGGTCTTTATACTGCATTCAATGAATTATCACAAGATGATAAAACCCAGTGTAGGTATTTCTTAAAATACATGAAAGACGGACCAGCAGAGACGGCGTAAACTGGCGAATGCGAAACGAGCCCCCTGTATCCGTGCTGAGATTTCGTCAGAGATTAACCCGTTGGCGCTGATGATACTTGCCAAATAAGAAAAGCGGTCAACATGCTCTACAACTTCACTTCCTATTTTTAAACTAGGAGTCGATGTAGTCCAGTCCTGTAACATCATCTTGCATTTGGCGGGAGCGAATCGCATGCCAAACATTCGTAGATTGCAGCTCAAGGTGTTTAGAAGACTCTGCATTTTGTCAGCCTCCTCACCTAGAAGGACTATATCGTCTGCATATTCTAAGTCAACGAGATTATACCCTGGTAGCAAGTCAATCCCTGAGTCACCGAAGTCACTTAGAGTTAAATCCATTAGTGCATCTAGGATGAAGTTGAATAGAAAAGGGGATAATGGGCATCCTTGACGGACACCACTAGTCATCACCAGTCCAGATGACAACTCGCCGTAAGCTCTCACCTGGCTGTATGAGTACGAGTAGAGTGCCTTAAACAGTGCAATGTATTTTCTCGGCGTTCCCGCCAGCAACAAGACCTCGCTTACAGACACCCAACATAATGTAAGTATTGAATCTTGATAAGGCTTATTTTCTGCAAATATATATATATATATATAGTTCATACCCTTTATCCAATCACTGAGCCTGTCACTTTGGTTTACATTAAACGACTTGATATAGGATGTTCAAATATATAAAGCATTCTATTGCTAAATGCACTATTGAACTGTGGGAAT
Source organism: Trichobilharzia regenti (assembly GCA_944472135.2). NCBI lineage: Eukaryota > Metazoa > Platyhelminthes > Trematoda > Strigeidida > Schistosomatidae > Trichobilharzia > Trichobilharzia regenti. The sequence goes on from OX235263.1 coordinate 77,557,563, forward strand.
AGTGTTCAGACGTTAACACTAGCATATACAATGATTCTTACTGTGAGAACAATATTCCGTTGGAACCCATTGTTTGTATCACACCACCACACTACTACTAAAACAAACAACATTATTGTCTAAACAGTAAAGTAAATAAAAGCAACAAGTGTAAACATAATGAAGAGCAACCAAACATTTTACTTCTCAATTACCATTGAATGACAGACTGTGCGAGAGAAAGGAATAGGAATACGAACATAAAAACCCCTATGGTTGCAAAGTCATACTAACATCTTAATGTGATAAATATGAGATTCTACTTAACCATTATTGTTGTATAAACCCAAAACAAACAAAAAACATCGAACTCATATGTATACACGTGTGATAACCTACTATACACTACAACCCAGGGCTAATAAGACATCTACCAATCATTCTCTTGCTTTGAAATTTCAGTAGCAGTTGCCTGATTTCTTTTAGTCAGGTGGGATTCCTAACCTTTCCTGTTATTCAGGTCTAAGACCGGTTAGGCAAGGTTTAGGAATGCGTCAGCCGGGAATTGAAGCCGAACAACATGGGCGATTGGAGAGAATTCCAACAGCGAACTACTGACGTATGTCTGTGGTGAGAGCAGGCTGCTAGCCAATTCGCAGACATTAATCTACGTCAATGTCTAGGTCACTAATATTGGCCGTGGGAAAATATGAACAAGGCTGATTCAACAACCAGTCACGGTAGACTTAACGTGGGCAAATATGATTCGCAGATAGATGGCTCCACTTTCCGAGGTTACCCGAAACAACCATTCAGAAGACTGTGTTTGTCTACTTGAATAAGCTATAATAATGTACAGGAAATATATATAAATACGTGTTGATTTCCGTAATAAAAAGATCTGTTGCCGGCCCTTGTCTTCCGTTGTTACATGTCTACCTAACTCTACTAAAATTTACTAAAAGGGATCTGGGGAACTATACGCAAAAAAGTGTAAATTAGATCTACCTTAGAAACAAGCAATAATAAAAACAATGATAATAGTTTCTCATACAATAATAAATATATTTAGTTTCTGTTTTTCATTTAAAAACCAAAAGAAAACAAAAACAAATACATATGGTACAATCATCATCATCATCATAGTGGAATTATTATTACTTTGAAAATTAGTTCTTCTTACTAAGCAAAGATTATATATATATATATATGCTCAATCAAAATACATCGACAATGCAGTAAGTGTGAATGGATGCAATTATGAATTAATGATAAATGTGAGTGTGTGGGACACAAAAATGAGTAGTATAAGGATCATTGTGTAGACAGACCATCTTATCGCCAACTACTTTACAGTGTTAAAAAAAAGAGAAGAGGAGGAAAAGTTTTGTAAAGTGAAGAAAACATCGACAAAGAGGAGAGAGGAAAGAAAGGAACAGACAGTGTGAGAGAGAAAGAGAGAACAGTAGAAACATACCATGCGCATAGAATATATATATATATCACGATTAAAAGGACAATTCAAAATAGATGTACAGTAACCAAGGCACAGAAATATACAACTACCCAGAAATCTATTAGTTTAATAATAAGTTCGAATAAGGTTACACAATTCCTACTTGTGCGAAATCTTAGTTTAAATGACTAAATCAAAGACGACAATCAGTAAGTAATCCGTTTAAATAAAGAGTAACAACCATCCAATAGACAAGCAAACACAACAACAACAACAAGCCCAACACGCCAACAACAGTCTCGCACTATACAGACAAATAATAAATACTAGAAATCTTAACTAATAATAAAAATATTGTAAATTATGAAAAGGTAAATGGCTAAAGGAGAAAACACATCCCAGAGTGAAAAATCAAACAAACAGACGACTGTAGAACAACAACAACAGTAACAACAAATACCACAGCAGGTAACAATTTGTGGAATGCACGCATACACACACACAGACGAATGAAGCAACACAATTGTGTACACTCATACGAACAACAAACCAATGCTAAAAGCATAGAAAAAAAATCCAAAAAAACGTAGAAAACGATGATATCATCAATTATTTTTTTATTATCTACTATTACAATCTATGAAATGCAAATACAAGAATGCATAGAAATAAAGACCACACCAAGCAAATAATAATGAGTTACAACAACAGGGTGGAGTACTTTCGTTTCCTTCATGCACACAGCCAACAGGTCAGTTGGTCGTCTAAGGAAAAGAAGAGAAAAGTCCTCGGCACTGAGAAGCGAGATAGATGGATGGATGGGAGGGAGGGATTTAGGGAATGGTAGGAAATAAAACAACGAAGAAAATAAAGCACAAAACGAAATATCCTAACGTTTCTGTTTTACAATATAGTGTGCAAAGGGATTGTCCAGGAGAAAAGAAACATACACTAGGTCTGTACAAAAAATCACATAGGGGTTAGTGAAAAAAAGCATTAAACATCTATTGGAATTAATGAAATTATTATTGAGAAAAATACTTCTATAAACATCATTTATTTAAGATTGTTGTTACTAGTAGTATGTGTGTGTGAATGAAGTTGTATTTACCCTGGTGACACAAAATCAAACAAACAACAAATTTACAACTGGCAAAAAATGAGAAAAGAAAAATAAACAAGAAGAAAAAAAGGAAAGGGGAAAAGAAATACACATTGCAATTAAGAAATCAAAATTTTCTTGAAAGATTTATTGGCATTTTACAAGCTGCCATAAAAAAATCTGTTTTTTCATGCTATCTACAACAAATAAGTTACAAAGATATGACCGATCACCAAATCCAATTTAAGTGAATGCTTCAAAGGCCTGATACATTTGTGATAAGGAAAGTATGTGAACAGGTAGGCATGTTCGCCGATCGTTTGTTGTCGGGTCAATAGTTAACCATGATAAAGCATTATATGTTTCTAAAACATATCTTAATACATCACATGTACTGTGTGAATCAAGAAGATGGCCGGGACGGCTTGATGAAGGTCCTACAACACCTGGACCAGTTGAACCTGCGCTTGGTGGAGGAGCTGCTGCAGCCGCGGCAGCATCATCCACGCCAACAAGTGTCGTTTGTAAATGCAATGCTGACTTTAAGCATACTGGATATTGAAATCTTGAATGTGGACAGGCGGCCCAAAACCACGAAGGCAATGGGCCGGCGGAAGCTGTAGATATGTAATAACCCATAGCTAACGGTTGCTGCATTAAACTAGCCACTTCGTCCTGTTACATTCAAACAAAAGAACAAAAAATAATGGATTCAATGAAAATCTTTGTAAAATGCACAAAACGTTCAACACACAATAAACCATAGAATATCGCAAATAAAGTACGCCAGTTTACACTGATGTATCTAATAATACTACAAATGAAGAGGAAATAAACAAACCACGGCGAAAGAAAAACAAGAAGCCAAGCATGTTTGATTGACATAGTCGGAATTTCGATGACCACCTACAATCAAACTTCTCGATTAGTGTCAGTGTTATTAATTTTACCAGAATTTATATTTGTTAAAACTCTAGTGTCCAATGCAATATGGTGAGTAAAAATGAAAGTAGGACTAGAGTGTTAGCCATTCGATGAGGCTGTCGAGTTGCATCGACTGAGATGACTAGGATACGTGTTGGGTATACTGAATCACCGTATTTCTTGATGTACAGTCTCCTATGAAGACGGGGGTAGAGAAGAGTTAGAGGTAGGTATACGAAAACGTGGCACCATTTCATGTAGCCTTTATGACTGGTTTCATCATAGAACCGATGTGCAGCAGCAGTTCGAGTCAACACACTCCATGTAGCACACAAAGCAGAAGAAAGTAAAAAGAGATTCAAAATAGAGATAATAAGCAGAAATATGAGGCAAAAGAAATAGCAATATCGAAGAACAATATAGTTTTATTGCATATAAGTCACAAGGAGTGGATGGGTTTGCGTCACAGAGAACGATTATGAGCCATATCACCAATTGTCTCTAGCCATTGGTTTTTATCATCGCCAGAATCCCAAACAGTTAGGAAGTTTACACCTTCCTTATTGACTGTCTTAAACTAACTTTTGTGGATTTCATTGACTGACGGCGTGTTTTGGTTTAATCACCACTGGCTGTTTTCCAGCGTGATGCATCCTATGTCAGCAGCTAGCATTGTGCGTCGAGGAAGGCAATCGATGGCTAGACATGCATAAGTAACACATGACCTGACCTTCTTAATCTATGCAACTTCACATCCTCGTCGATTGATTTCCCCTCCTTACCTAGCACTCGACCGATGCCTAACCTCGATAATCCTCACCCTATTATACCATTTAACACGGGAAATAGAACGCGGGCACCTATGATCAAAGACAGCTAGACTTTTCATGCCTTCTACTCCCAATGGCCAGGTTTCACAGTCATGAAGGAGGACAGAACACACGCTGTTTATTCGATAGCCGGATGTCACGTCTACGCCAGAGACAACGTAAACTGGCATATGCGAAACGAGCCTTCTGTATCCCCGCTCAGATTCCGTCAGCGATCAACCCACTGGAGTCGGCTGATGCAACTTCCGAAAAAAGTGAGGTGGTCAACACTCTCTACCGCTTCATTTCTGACTATCTCTAAGCTAGGAGGAGTCAGTGTAGTCCAGTTCAACCTTGTAATATCATCTTACATTTGACAGGAGCATATCGCAGACCAAAAATCCAAAGATTGCAGCTCAAGGTGTTCAGAAGACCATGCGTTTTGTCAGCGGCTTCACCTAAAAGGACTATATCATCCCGATGCATATTTTACGTCAATGAGATTATTCGCGAAAAATACCCATTAAGACATTGAAATAAGAACAAACAAGTTCAGCGAAGAGTCTCTTTTCGGCGAATTCATTCTCTTAGCTGTACAGTCGCAAATATATACAATTAATTTTGTGTGTGTGTGCATAAGGTTTGTCAAAATCAAAATCAAAATAACAGTTAGTGTGGGTTATTGGTTACATCATCAAAATAATAAAGAAATTAAATTGTGTGAATAGTAATCAAAGTTGTAACTAAGTAGGGTGAGGAATGGTAAGATGTGAGTAGGGTTACGTCATCAAAATAATATAGAAATTAAAATGTGTGATTAATAATCAAAGTTGTAACTAAGTGGGGTGAAAATTGGTAAGATGTGAGTAGGGTTACGTAATATAGACATGTTTAGAAAGATTAGATGTTCGTGAAGGAGTATGGAGACAATTATGAAAATAAACTAGATAATAGGTGAAAAGATTGAATGGGTTAGTTACTAAAAATTATTATACGAATATTGCAAAAAATTTTTGATAACAAAATGTTGATGACAGATGAACTGTCATCAACATTTTGTTATCAAAAATTTTTTGCAATATTCGTATAATAATTTTTAGTAACTAACCCATTCAATCTTTTCACCTATTATCTAGTTTATTTTCATAATTGTCTCCATACTCCTTCACGAACATCTAATCTTTCTAAACATGTCTATATTACGTAACCCTACTCACATCTTACCAATTTTCACCCCACTTAGTTACAACTTTGATTATTAATCACACATTTTAATTTCTATATTATTTTGATGACGTAACCCTACTCACATCTTACCATTCCTCACCCTACTTAGTTACAACTTTGATTACTATTCACACAATTTAATTTCTTTATTATTTTGATGATGTAACCAATAACCCACACTAACTGTTATTTTGATTTTGATTTTGACAAACCTTATGCACACACACACAAAATTAATTGTATATATTTGCGACTGTACAGCTAAGAGAATGAATTCGCCGAAAAGAGACTCTTCGCTGAACTTGTTTGTTCTTATTTCAATGAGATTATTCCCTGGTAACGAGTCAATTCCTTGGTCGCTGAAGTCATCAGTTAGGGATAATTCCATTAGTACAGTTATGATGAAATTAAATAGAAACGGGGACAGTAGGCATCCCGGACGGACACCACTAGTCATCACCAGTTCAGACGACAACTCGCCGTAAGCCCTCACCTGGCTGTATGAGTACGAGTAGAGTGCCTTAATCAGTGCAATGTATTTTCTCGGCATTCCCTTCACAGCCAAACATCGCCAAAGTACCTCTCGGTGAATGGAATAGAACGGAGCTTTCACGTCAAAAACTATGACGATTGTTGGACTTCGGTAAGCATGTCTATGTTCCAGAATCTGTCGAAGGGTGAAGATGTGATACGTACACTCCTTTCCTAGAACAAAGCCTGCCTGGTTCTTTCATGTTTGTGCCTCCCGAGCACCGTTTAGTCTTTGTATGATTATTGAGCCTAGGACTTTAGATACCATACTGATCATACTCATCCCCCTGTGATTATCACAGGAAGATTTGTCTCCCTTCTCGTGTATCGGGATAATCAATGACTTACAGAGGCCCGACAGGACTTCGTCTGATTCCCAGACGCCATCTAATACCTTAGTTAACTCAGACAGTAAATTGTCTCCGCCGTCCTTAAACATCTCTGGAGTTATTCCATCAGGTCCCACTTCGCTGCCTGGCCTTGTTTCAAACTAGTGACAGCTTTTGTAATCTCAGTTAGGGACGGAGGACCTGTGTCTACATTCCATTCATGGAGGTGTTGGTTGCTGGGTAAGTTGATGTAGGCCAATTAAATTACTCCTCAGAGGGTTCTTTCCAAAGTTATAGTCGTCTATCCAGAGAGCTAATTATGGTTCCATTTTTCTCAGCGGCCGTTTCAATTATCATTTGCCTTTTACCTCCCGTTTCCCTGATAAGCCTAAATAGTTGTCTAGTGCTACCAATCACCGATGCCTTTTCCATCTCCTTGGCTTTTGTCGCCCACCACTGTTCACGCTCGTTACGAAGGCTTCTTGTTAGTTTTCGTCTGAGTAGGTTTCGCTCCTCATCATAATCGGAGCTCGCCGGAATCAGTCTTCTTGCGTTAATCAGTTCGGATGAGGCGGTAGAGATACAATGTCTTTTACTAACTTTTGGTTTTAGCTTATTAACAGCTTTCACAGCTGTGCCTACAGCTACCTGTATGTTGTGCCAGGCTTTCTCAGGAGAAGTCTTGCTGTCGACCTCAGAAACATGTTTCATTACCTCTTTCCTAAATAGGGACTCCGAGTCTCGACCTAGTTGGGGATGTAACTGTTTTGCTGCCAACGTATCTTTATGTTCGTCTAATCATAAGCATAAACGTGAGCGAACTAGGGCATAATCGAAGTCTACGCACGTGTTCTAGAAGGAGCGGCAGTCCTCTAATGATCGTCGCCATTTGGTCTGTTTGAATACTTTATGGTTTATGTGAGGCCCAACCACGCTTAAAAGTGGTCACAAAAATAATCATCATTGACCTTAAACAGGTTATTTGTGGTAAAATCTTTCAACACTTAAACACAAAGAATTAGTTCAACACACTTTCAAGTATATGAATTACGGACACTGTGCATTTATTAATTATTTTAATATTTAATAATAGAACCTCTGATAATACGAAACATTTACCGTGGGGTCATGCATTCCGAAAGGCATTGTGTTCAGGGGATCCACTGCATGCCCAAAAGGAAGTTCATCCATGTGACCGCCCATACCACTGGATTGATTTGCCTCCATATCCAGTAACCCCGACTCAAATCCACGCAAACCCATAATATCAGACATGCGACCATGCCCTCGACCATCATGGAGACTATTAACATAATCATTATGTCCGTGTAAACCGTCAGAAGCATCCCCTAATCTTGCGTTAGAAGACTTTCCAATACCATCACCGACACCATTCATACAAACTGGTGGTCCCAAATCCGGCAGACCAAAATTCAACTCGGATGGATTACCGAAATCAGCTAACATTTCAGCTGTTGATCCATTTGGTGGAACAAGATCATCAAGACCAGAATCGTGAGGAAGAAGCCAATCAAATACACCCATATCATCAGATCCCATACCGTAAATTACTTCTGCTAATCCTGAAGGTTCATGCTCCTAGAAAAATAAACAAGACAAAATTATGTTGACAAAATATGAATGGACAGCAGTGAGTGGAAAATGTGATACCTATATGCGAGTCCCACATTACTTGTAATAGCATAGCTTAGCAACATGCTAAATACTGTTAATTTATTTTTCCCCAACTGGTTTGGATGAAAAAGTTGTGGTCACAGTCAGTTTTTGATAAAAATTTGTAGGATGACCTACAACTGTGTATTTCCAACTGCTGTGAGTATGAAAAACACAACATAAAGGTTAGTGAAGTGATATGACCGTTGAAAGTGAACATGTAGAGCGAGAATTCTAATTCCAACTAATTCGTGTTGAAGGAACCATTAGATTTATCTTACTTACTTACTTTACTTCGGCTATCTCCTACGGGAGGATGAGCCGGCTTCATGAACGTCTCGAATCATCGCTGCCCAGGCGCGGCAATTTGTAAGAGAGTTCATGAAGTTTCATGGGAATTTGGTACGAGTGATGTCCCCAGCATCGCTCGGCCTTTTGTTTGAGAGTGCAGCTCTAGCCTTCACACAGCCAAGTGTGACCTACAAGGCAGTAGGAGTGGAGTAAGGAGTCCACTATCCATTGGCAGCCGGTGACCGGAGTTCGGTTCATACGCCTTTTTGAATGGGGCCAGACATCCAGGACATCCAACAAGCCCTTTGTCCATACGTCTGCCGGTGAGCTCCAGTGAGCTTCATACGCCAGTCGTTGGAGGTTTGGAATCAGGGTTTAGCCATCTCCCCTAGACCGTCATCCAATGGACAGTCAACCCGGTGGAGAGCGCCGGGCATCCGCTTTCGCCCTCTCACTTTGGTGAGAAACACCTCCGCCACGTGAAGGCAGTGAGTAGGACTTCCTCAGGAGAGGCTATGTAAGACGCCCGGTCATATGGGAGCATTTCAAGAGGTGTGCGGAGGGGTGGCCAACCCGCAGCGCAAGGCACCCACCCCCGACCATCCTGAGGCTTTATCAAATCGTATTAATTCACAGATGTCCTGCCTCCGTACACAACTAAACTAAGATTATACCAGGAATGTATACAGAACTCAGGTTGAGAAATTTAAAATGAGATTTATACGAATTTGTGCAATACAAATGCGACAACTTACAGATACACCACTCGCTGAAGTACTTGTAGGGAAGACCAATATATGCGTTGCACTCGGATTGTCTATAGAAGATGTTGGAGTGTCCAGCATAGACATCATTCTTGCATTCAGAGAAGAAGCACTACCTCCGTAAGACGCGTTATTGCCACCATTGTTAAGGCCTCCACTTCCACCAGAAATACCAGTACTCCCTGATCCCATACCACCTGCGCCACCCCCACCACCACCTCCTCCATATGCCCATGGTTCATCTGAGCATAAACCAAAACCAGGATATACGCGAAATGTACTTTGAGGTTCAACGGATACAAGACAAGCACTTATCAAACTTGGAAGTTCATGCGTACAACTATTTGCACCACTGTGACTATTAATCAAATTCAGCATTGGTTTTGTACTATTAATCATTGATGAATTATTAGTTGAATGTGATGGAATAGAAGACGATATACTACAAGCAGAACAACGATCTCGAAAAAACTTATTCACATCTTGAAGGCTTTTGCGACCTAATAATCCATTCCAACCTATAAAAAAATTGTTGTTAACAAATTAATTACAAGTTTTATAAAAAGTATGAATAATGCTGGCAAGAAGATAATTTCTTACAAGGTATCATTAATTTATACAACTGAAAAAGGCAACTGGACATTGAGAAAAATAATAATGGAAAGGAACACTCTTAACTTAAGAGTGTCCCTTTATGTGACTTATTTTAAGAATTCAGTAGTACATTATTTCAGGGTATCGATAACATGTTAAAAATATTTTTTTTTAAAAACCATGCATAAACAATTATTTAATATTCTACAACGATATATATGCGACGAAAACAAAACAGACGACTCAAGTTACTAAAAAAAACAATGAAGATCAGAATCGACTTAAACAAACTATCTCTTTCTGTGTATTGTCGTTTACTAGAAAGCATTTATATCGCTTTCCCTTTTCTATCTTTAGCCTCAAAGTGCCCGATGTGACGTTTTAGGGAACTTGAACAAATATGCACTAAATTCAGGAAGTTTAATCCACACAAAACACAATCAAACACCCACTATGACGTCAATTAGTGATAACACTTTTTCCCTCCATTATTTTGCCTGTATCAGGAATTTTATAAGTTTAAATGTAATAATACACTTCTTTTAAATAATGATAGTGTGATAATTTCATTCCAAACAACGATTTAACCGTAAAGGGAATTATCAGCATTTTTCATATTGCTACATATAATTACTACTTTCACAAGTGGGATCAAAAGAAACAACCATCAAATCTACAGCTGTATGCCAAGTAACTCAAGGACAGTTAGGTGATTTACTATTTTTATAACACATTTCCTCTCAGATTTACAGAAAACACGAAAAGCAATAGGTGAGGAAATGTGGAAGTTGAAAATAATACTATTTGAGGGGGTGAAAAAGCGTCATTCGAAGCATAATTTTCTTTTGAAAACCCAAAGTACAAGCAGAGTGCAGTAAAATACTCGCCAACAATCCGCGTGGTCCAGGCTTCCATCCTCAACCAGTGCACTACTCTTTAATCTAGCTCAGCAGGTCGAAATCTCAGTAAAGAAGTGTATGTTGGATACGGGGCTAATAATCCCATTCCGTTAAAACGACAAGCCAGCACTACTGAAACTTCAAAGCCAAAGCTGAAAGTCCTATGTTGCAGTTGGAACGCAAAGAAATAAAGTATTAGAAAAGTGCATCCAGATGACCAGTACAATATACGATAAACAATACAAAGTATAAAAAACTACCATTCGAATTATTAAGTAAGTGAAATTCGGAGTTATTATTCATGTTCGAGCGTCGATTAAGGATTACATGGATCTTATTAAAAATAATGAAGGCGGATTTGCAATGATGACTAATTTAAAATTGACTGATAAACTATGGTTATAATAAGGGAAACTGAAAGGTACAGTAATTAAACATTTTGATGATTAGTTAATAAAGTGTAAATTATCTATCATAATAAGTACAGTGACATGGATTTAGTGAAGAATGTATGAACTCGCATAACTAATGAATTGAATCAAAGAATCGTCAGGAATTAGTATTGACGGGCCACTGGATTCCGACCCAGAGGCTCAATGGTCAATGTGCTTTCCTTATAACTTGGAGGTCCTGTTTCGATTCCTGGTGAAGTCATGGGTGTGTACTGCTAAAGAGTCCCAAAAAAACGAAACATCTGTCTACTTCCTGCTTTTCAATGGCTCTCTCTGAATGAATTCAGTTCGTGACCAAACTTGAAATATAAATCAACTGAACTATCAGGTAACTTACACTGGAAATTCATATTTCGACAGCTGCATTTTAATGGTATTCCACCTCGCAGTTGGTGTACTTTTCAGTCTACACGCTCCAGATGTGCACATAAAACAACGAAGACAATCTATTTAAGTAACTGGTTTTATTGAAAACCTTTAGATTCACTCAGTGTAGATCTTGTCAAGAACCAACATCACTGAAAGCCAAGGAGCACTGGAGAGTTGTTTCATATTAGTTAGACCGAACAGCTTGGCCTTGTAACCAACAGATCACAGCTTCTATTCCTAATGAGGTCATGAGCTCCCTGATCTTTAATGATTCTCTATGTGTTGGTTTCTGACGGGATCTACATTGAAATTAATCTAAATCTCTACAGAACCCATATTCTAAATTTAAATTATCTGTTTATCTTAAAGAAATCCAAAAATTACACACAAAATTTGACCCATCTTACTTACCTTTCAATTCACCATGTCCCAATCTACCAATTCTTCCTACAACAAGTCTCCAAGGATTAGCAGTTTGACCGACTAAATTGATAATATAATCCCAGAGTCGAGCAAGCCCAATACGACGAGGGCTTAACATGCACTTTTCTGATCCTGTCAACTGTAAACGTTGGTTTTCACTTTCAGAAAAATACTTTGCTGGGACACGAATATTGATTAGAGTATGGTCTAAAAGACCACCTTGTTCATCTGTGAATGTAGCAAGAAGCCACTGTTGATCCTGAGAAAGACAGTAGGCCACAAATAAAACAGATGACCGGTCAAGTGGTTCTGTTGATAAGTCCAAATGGCCAGATAAATCACGTGGACTTATGAGTGTATACGGTGGAGCGAAAACTGTTCGCTTATGGAAATTCTAAATAAAAATTAAAAGTAAACCGACATTTTTATAACATGTATTTATCAAAAGTTCAAACAAAAACTGAACTAACATTATACATACGGTAGGAAATAAGGTATAAGTAGACTCGGTATTAAACAATTAGATGTACATTAAAAGCATTCATAGAGCTCTGTATAGAAACGGTAAAATCGGGTGTGCATATACATATCGGGAATTAGTAGAAATAAGAATAAGAATTCCATAACAGTGGTCAACGTGCTCGCCTTGTGACCTGAAGGTCCTGTGTTCGACTCCTAGTGAAGTCATGAGTGCACACAGTCAAAGAGTTCCGAACAAGGATGAAACAGCTGTTCGATACTCCATGGTATCCTAAATGAAGTCAGTTCGTGAACAATCTTGAGTTATATGCAGCAGCGTAATGAAGCTTAGTATGTCAACCGTTATTGAAATCACCGTTGAAATATATTCTTCAGAAGGGAGAGAATAGGTATTATTGTACAGCACGAGAGTAATTATAATCGTAATTTACTTTTTTTGATCATTAATCATTCAATCCGTATGCTTCAGTGATCCTGTTACCCGAAACTTAGACGCGACGACGACCAACATCACGATCACTGAAGCGAATGACAGTAATAATAACAATAATAATGATGGACAGCTTTTTACTCTGTCTCGACAAAACAGAAAAATGACGTAAATAAGCGAGATAATGAATGTGTAAGCCATGTGTGACCTTGTCCAAGAATTGGAACACTGATAAGTCAAGCGTTAATTCAACTAACTAACTAATAAGCAACCAGTCTTTAACAAATGAGGTAAGAAAAAATATAAACCTAGACCATAGCGTTAAAAAAAATACGCGAAACAGAAAATTAGTGGGCTGGAACATGCATATATATATATATATATATATATATATATATATATATAAAAGCAAACCTAATGTTTAGTCATAGAATAAATGCTTATTCTAACATTTCTTAAGGGAGACATACACCCTGGAAGATGTCTTTAAAAAAAAGCGTACCAAAGCATAAATCTAATTGCGTAATGAAAGGGGCAAAAACTTAACAACTATGTGATAAGCCTTTGTTTGTTGTCTTTTGTGATGAAAGCAGCTTATTTACAAATATGAAGTAAATATGAACATGAATAAGCAACTATGCACATACATATAATATGTCTCGTGGCGTATTGCCTAGACACGTGAAATAACAGAAGATATGTGTAAGGCTATTGTAATCGGCTTAAAAAGCAGAAAAGTAGAGAAAGTGAAATAGATTACTGAAATAATAAAAGAAAAATGAAGCTGCTCATGAATCCGAGTTTTTCGTTTAGTTAATCGATAAGATTCACCCAATAAAGCAACTAGATAAAGGATATTAACATTATTATTATCGAAGATCCTCTTAATCTTATTAAGCCGCATTGATTTACGCGATAGTTATAGACGAGTGGTTTCTATCAGATGCTAATACTCAGTCGATGCAAGCCTTGATAATTGTAATGATAATAATAGTGATAACTGTTTTATTTTGAAATACACGTAATGCAAAAACAAAATCCGACATCTTTTAATTGTTAAATTCAATTATATATTTTTCTTTTATGAACAATTATTCCATAAAATAAGTATTACACAAGAAAGCCGTAAAAAAACTAATTCAATGTACCAAATTTCCTATTTTATCCTGAACTTCAAAAGAAGCCCACAAACAACGCCGACTTAATGACCAAAGGAAATCAAAGCCTAGGCATAATAAACTCCTGCTGAATTAAGAAAAGCAATACATGAACTGTGAGTCGGTGGCAAAAGGGTTAGGATGCTCGCCGACCATGCACATGGTCCGGGGTTCGATCCCCGGCCACAGACTCACTCCTTTACCTCGCTAAGCCAGAAATAATACTGGTAAAGAGGAAAGGTTGGGCATGAGGCTAGCAACCCAATCCTGTAAAAATAATCACCACTGCTAGAGAAACTTCAAGCCTCTAGCTTGGAGCCCTATGTTCCACTGGGAACGTAAAGGAAAATAAATATATATATATATATATATGAACTATTTAACACTTACATCTTTATCATTTGAAATAGTTTCTTTTTCAGCAGCTGGACCTAAACCAGTCAATGTACGATTGGCATTGATTAGACTTGGCTCAATGAGACGATTGACAGATGTGTAAAGCGATAAAGCCATTGGTCGTAAACGCGGCAAGTAATCCGACATTATATGATCAAGAGATAACAGTTGGGTGGTGACACGTGAACGCCAAGAGTCAGGCAGTGAATTCAGTATTTGATTAGCGCAACCAATTAGTGATTGCATGACAAGCCGACTAAGCTCTGCGCTTATATCACATAGCTAAAGTGAGATTTTGTGATAAAAAATATGTATATAGTTTTAGGCATTAGCTAGCATTATATACAAATCATTGGTTGACTAAAGAATACAGATGGTACGGAATCGATATGAGACACAAACACATATCTATTAAAGACTAGCAACTCGGACTTATTTTGCAGCATTCTAAAATGCTTAAAAGAATTATGAAGAACTACTTAGTTTCCTATACAATCCAAAAAGGAAAAGAGACCATAACACAAAGGCCTACAATAAACTAATTCAATCATCTGAAACAACAGGAACAGAGTTGACCGCGAAGTAATTTGGAAATTACTCGAGTACTACGGTGTACCCCACATATTCATCAACCTTATTCAACAGCTGTACGACAACGACGGCACATGTCAAGTCATCCACAACGGAAAACTCAGCGAGGCGTTTGGAATAAACACAGGAGTCAGACAAGGCTGTCTGCCTATTATCACCAATGATATTCCTAATTGTGATGGACTGGATTATGCGTCAGACAGTGGGAAACGAGAAGACAGAGATATCCTGGACCGATATGAAGAACCTAGAAGACCTGGATTTCGCGCATGGATGATTTATGTTTGACGTCACACCAAATCGAAGACTTACAAGTGAAAACCGACAAACTGGTCGAAGAAGAAGCCGGCGAAGACAGGACCCCAAGTAAACATAGACAAGACGGAGGTTATGAAAATAACCAGCCAACAACAACAACAGCAGCAGCAACATCCAGCGCCAATCACCATCAATGCGAGGGATTTTAAAGAGGTTACTTCATTCACTTACTTATCTAGGGAGCATCGTCTCAACTACAGGAAGTCGGAACGGACGAGGATGTCAAATCGAGCGAGAAACACATTCATCAACCTGAAACCAATCTGGAAATCTTCGTCACTCACCATCAACAACAAAATTCGGTAGGATTTTCAATACAAATGTCAAGTGAGTCAGTTCTTCTATACGGATCAGAAACTTGGCGGGTGGGTCATAAAGAATATTTCCACCAACAGCCTGTTGCAGGCCTTTATCAACCAACAACTGTCTTCGCTTGCTCTATACTGAAGATCAGGTGGCCGGGCCGGAAAGAATCACCAACAAGAAACTATGGCTGGAAACAAACAAAACAAGAACCAATCGCCAACCAAGAAATATGCAGGAGAAAGTGGAGATGGATCGGACACTCGCGGATGAGGAGGTCGCTGGGTGACATCACGCGCGCGTCAGGTCATCGCTCGAGTGAAACCCGAAAGGGAAGCGGCGAGTGGGACGTCGGTGCAAGGGTGACATGGAGGAGATCGTGTGAAGAGGAGTTGAAAGAGTATGGACTAGCATGGATGCAGGTGAAGAGTATAGCAGAAGACAGAAGCAAGTGGAGACGTGCAGTTGAAGCCCTATGTTCCACTAGGAACCCAAGGGAATAATAATAATATGATGATAATAATCTGAAGCAGGACGTCAACTCTGTCAATCTAAATCAATTAGATGTGCAACAACAAATGAATCAATACAACGGAGTATGTTCTGATTGTTCAGTGTCCCTAGAATACGAGGAGTTCGTGTAACAAATCAGACTTAAGCAAGAATTGTGATAATTTGTTCGTTTCATTCCTCTCCATGCTGTCTTTAGCACGGAGTCCATTCCACATAGTATTACATCCACGAAAGAAAAAATCACGTTATTAATAATTTGTGTCACCGACTAAACGGTAGGTCGGAGTTGAATTTCTAGCCAGTGCACTGCGCAACCTCGTTTAGTTTGCTGGTCGATAGCGAGGGGCTAATAACCCTAAATCGAAAAAACTACAACACCACCGCTAGTAGGACGTCAAAAGCTTCGAATTCTATGATCCAACTGGAACACAAGGAATGGAAGATTAATTTGCGTAAATGAAATAGACTAGAATCAATACTGATACGCAAGTATACATCAAATTGACAGGGAGAAATAGAGCTTTATTCACTATCGACAGACACTATAAAAATATAACATCTAACTTTCAGCTATGACTGTATTTACGGTAAAGATTACTTTTGGAAATTTACCCCCTCGTGGGATATCGACTTAGGCGATAGACTTTTGAGGTATCGACATTGAGTCCAAAGTCCTCAAACTTCTTTAAGCAATGACCTGATTAACCCTCACATATCAACAATTTTTGGGTTTCAATCTTAAGTATAAAATTGTATTATCCCAAGAAATAATTACCACGCATTCGATATTTCGTTATTTTACATACCAAAGGAGGAATATGACATTTTAAAAAATGCTTAAAATATATAATCTTTACAGTATGAATATTTACATAACGCAAAAGGAAGACTGCTTACATAGCAGAAAGGATTCAGGATATAAATTACTAGATAGATATCATTATCAGCCCCCCAAGAGGATGTATCCAATGAGGTGGTGAGAGAACCTTGACCATTATTGTAACGTATTGAAAAGTTGTTATCCGTTCTATTTGATGTGATATTGTGTCGATTGGTGGTAATGTTAACTTTGACATCATCATCATCATTATCACCATTATTATCCAGATTTGATTTTGTAGAAATTTCAGATTTTATTGTATCAAAAGGTGGGAATAACACTGAATGCTGTGAAAGATTAGACGAAAAACCCACAGCAACACCATGCTGTTTCAATGCAGCCAAAGTAGAGTGTACACAATTGGAGGCATAATTATGAACAATTTTTACAATTGATTCTGCACTAATCGAATAATTTCCTAGTTGCTCTGAGAGTGTTTTCAGGAGATCTGGAGGAAGGCTTTTGAAGCCATCATTTTCTGATAATGAAAGACATACTACAAAAAAATATAGAAATATTTTCTTAAAATATAAACTGTATCGAATGCAATTACATCTATTAAAAATACCAAAGGAAGTAATTTTTGATTTCTGATCTAGAACAGTGTTTCAGTATATCGTTTTCTGTAGCTTCATTTGTTACTGGTCCAATATATGCAAAGACTACACCAGTATACTATCACAAGAATTACTTTGAAAAGAATATCTTTGGTATTTGAAGTTTCATGTATTTTTATTCTTGCTCCCTTGGGTTCCTAGTGGAACATAGGGCTTCAACTTCACGTCTCCACTTGCTTCTGTCTTCTGTCTACGTGATTCATTCATCTGAGGTATACAGTCTTCGATGATACGCCAGAGGCTATTGGAACAGCGTACTTTAACTTTTCAAGCGGCATACGATCAAGCACGAGCTCTAGAGATGGCACATCAACAATCGCAGTCATACAACAATCCTGTTACACCTTGCGCGTCCATTTCTTTACATGATGTACCTCATTCATCAGATTCCACACCCTCCGTCAATGAAACAACCATTGCTGCCGTTGAATCCAAATGCTTTTTCTGTGGTAATCGTAGACATCCTCGTTCCAAATGCCCCGCCCGTGATGCAGTTTGCAAAGCTTGTGGCAAGCAAGGACATTTTCAGAAGGTTTGCAGGTCTGCGCCATCTACGAAAAAAGGTCCATCTTCAGTTAACTCTATAATTTCATCTCTCGTTGTGGCTTCAGCACCTCAAAGTCTCACTGATGCTGTTACGCAGCTTACTGTCAATGGGAAATCAATGCAAGCTCTAGTGGATACCGGAAGCAGTGAGAGCTACATCTCTTCCTCAGTTGTTCGTAAGTATAACTGGAAAGTCCATAAGTCTCGAAACAGAATCACAATGGCGAGTACGAATCTTACTAGTCATACTGAAGGACATTGTTTTCTATCCATCTGCTATAAAAACCACACTTATGATCTATTCAAATTTTCCATTCTTCATAATTTATGTGCAGACGTCCTTCTTGGACATGATTTTTTAAAACTTCACAAACACATTGAGATTCCTTTTGGGGGATCAAAGCCGCCTTTTTCTCTCTGTGGTCTACCTTGTGTTCGCGTCGACCTGCCTACTCTGTTTGAAAATCTTTCAAAAGACTGTAAACCGATCGCGATAAAATCCCGGCGTTATTCTCGTGAAGATGAAAGTTTTATTTCCACCGAAGTCAACCGGTTACTGCAAGAAGGTGTTATTGAACCTTCTAATTCTCCTTGGCGAGCTCAAGTTCTTGTTACGTCAAACGAACGCCATAAAAAGAGGATGGTAGTTGATTATAGTCAGACAATCAATCGATTCACTTTTCTGGATGCTTACCCATTACCTAGGATTGACGAAATGATAGAAAAAATCGCACAATATGACATATTCAGCACTCTTGATCTGAAGAATGCTTATCATCAAATTGCCCTAAGGAACGAAGATAAACCATATACTGCTTTCGAGGCTTGTGGGAAACTTTACCAATTTTGCCGAATTCCTTTTGGTGTTACCAATGGCGTAGCTTGTTTTCAACGCATTATCGATGAATTGATCAGTAAAGAACAACTCACAAGCACGTTTGCCTACATTGACAATGTCACTATCTGCGGCAAAACTCAGGAGGAACACGACAAAAATCTAAACAAGTTTATGGTAGCAGCACGCAATTATGGAATAACCCTTAATGATTCCAAAAGTGTGATCTCAAGCAGAAGCATACAATTACTCGGTTATGAAGTTTCAAAGGGGGTTATTAAACCAGATCCCGATCGGCTAAAACCTCTTCGTGATCTAGAACCACCCACAGATATCAAATCTCAACAACGGGCCGTTGGATTATTTGCTTATTATTCACAGTGGATCCCTCGCTTCTCAGATAAAATCCACCCATTGGTAAATAATCGGATTTTCCCTCTTGATATCGAAACTCGAAATGCTTTTGACAAACTGAAAGACGACTTAGAACGTGCAGTCGTTGTGGTAGTTGATCCGAAAGCACCCCTTGTTGTTGAAACAGATGCTTCAGATGTCTCAATTGCAGCTACATTAAACCAGAATGGTAAACCTGTCGCCTTCTTTTCTCGAAGCCTCTCTCGAAGTGAGAAACATCATTCATCGGTTGAGAAAGAAGCCTATGCCGTGGTTGAAGCAATTCGTAAGTGGAAGCATTACCTTCTCGGAAATCACTTCAAACTTGTCACTGATCAACGTTCAGTAGCATTCATGTTTGACAAGATTCATAAAGGCAAAATCAAGAACGATAAAATAATGCGTTGGAGAATTGAGCTATCCCCTTATCAATATGACATCATTTATCGTCCTGGAAGGGATAATCAAGCTGCTGATACATTTTCCCGTAGTTTCTGCGGTTCCTTGCAGTCAGTGTGCGACTTGAAATTTCTCCATGACTCTATGTGCCATCCTGGAGTTGTCCGAATGATGCATTTTGTACGCTCGAGAAACCTTCCATTCTCCCTTGACGAGGTGCGCAATGTAACCAGTAAATGCGTGACATGCTGTGAGTTAAAGCCTCAATTTTACAATCCCTCTAATTTCAAACTCATAAAAGCAACCCAACCTTTTGAAAGGTTAAGCATCGACTTTAAAGGACCTCTACCGTCAGCTAGCCGCAATCACTATCTGCTCACGCTGATCGATGAATATTCTCGATTCCCCTTTGCATTCGCCTGCCCCGACATGTCGTCTCAAACGGTAATGAATTGCCTTTGCCAACTGTTTTCGATTTTCGGTATGCCTTCTTACATACATACCGACAGAGGCGCTGCTTTCATGTCTACCGAATTACGGGCATTTCTTCTGGAGAAAGGCGTAGCAACCAGTCGTACTACCTCATACAATCCTCAAGCCAATGGGCAGGTCGAGCGCCTCAATGGAACACTTTGGCGTGCCATCACTCTAGCATTAAGATCACGGGGCCTACCAACGGCACAATGGGAGTCTGTTCTACTCGACGCCTTGCATTCCATCAGATCTTTGCTCTGTACTGCAACGAACGCCACGCCACACGAACGACTGTTTACCTATAACCGAAGATCGACATCTGGGACAACTCTTCCTACTTGGCTCACTGTACCAGGACCAGTACTTCTCCGGCGGAGTGTTCGTCAGTCCAAATTCGATCCCCTGGTTGAAGAGGTGGAGCTATTGAATTGTAACCCGCAATTCGCTCACGTTCGCTTCGGTAATGGACGTGAAGATACAGTTGCTCTTCATCATCTGGCACCCAAAGGCGAAGATATAGATCAAGTTGAAAATTCAATACCGGAGGGCGACGCAATTCCTGAGCAACAAGTAAATGGGGATGCGACCACTGATCCTAATATTCTTCGTGAAGAAAATACAACTGAAACGAACAACGGGCGTATTCTTTTGGAAAAACAACAACGTGTACGGCCTTACAATTTGCGTACCAGAGAAGCGTGACATAATGGCTCATTCCTTTTCAAGCCGCAGTGAATGTTGTGAACTTTTCTTATAATACGTATCTAGTCATATTCATATCTCTACCGCTATTAACACTCTTTTTTTCCTTTATATGTTTAAGCCATTCCGGCTTCATTGTAAAATGAATAAAGCCTAAATTCTTGGTTCATTCGTCTTTTCAAGATTCAAGCATCACTCATCGTTCTACGACTCAGTCACCTTCGTAACAATCGTAATACAGAGTTAAATTATACTTGCCTTCATATAAGCCTTACTATTGTTCTCCCTGTCATCATTTTCAATGAACACATACATCACCGCTTCTTCCATTTTTTCAAATAAAGCTCTATAAGCCATAATTATTGCCTAGGCACTAATGTGGATACCTGGCCTCTTAAGATGATGTGAAGCGGGATTCGAGCCCATGACCCAGCTGTTGAAAATCAAGTGCTGCAGCCAATGAGCTACGTCTTTACAAAACTGGATGTGCTGAAGTGATATGAGGTAAAGCAGACCACATTAGAAACAGCCGATACGTATACTGAAAATAAGGAGCACAAAAGGCAGCAATTTAAGACCAGGTAGCGACATAATAACAGTGAACAATTACTTTCTAGACGCTTACCTGGGGTTGGAAAGACTGGTATGAAAGCCGTTTCAGGCGAGCCTGCTTCCGGCATATAATATGGGAAATGCTGACCAAGATGACAAGATTGATACGTATGGGATAATTCTTTCAGAAATTCAGCAAGAGAATGTCTCATTAAATTTGAGGCTGAATTGGACCCAGTGCCTTCGGAGATCATATTGTTTTGAATATTAGAGGTTGGACTAACTAATGTATGGGAATCGGTAGGCAAGACCACAGCGTACGCTATCCGTTTCGCTCGCGACAATGGAAATAGTGAGAGTCGATCCTATAAAAAGAAAGTGTTAGAAAGAATAAAAATGTTTTAAAATAGGAATATTTAGAAAAACAAACAGTAATAGCTGATGAAGACAATAATGCTGGCACAAACAGCCATACACAAATCACATCGTAAAAGCACGCACACTGAGTGCCAGACTGTTGCCAAGACTGAAATAAGGCCAAATCATTTCAATTTGACAATAATCAATCAGCAATTGCCCGAAATAAAGCAGCATCACAAGGATCTACGGGGCTGTGTCTCACTAGTCCGGGGGACTCGATTTCCAACCACTGGGGTTCACAGGCTCGGAATCCGCGACACCCAGAGAAGTTTGAGCAACCACAACAGGTGTGGCTAAATGCCTGCCGCGTATGGACACGCAAGTGGCCGTAGAGTTGATTGAAACGAATCTCAAAAACTTCATAGTCTTTACATGAGAATGGAACAAATCAACATACAGAGACAGAATTCCTCTCATCATACGGCTTGTCTTTGGGCTACCAGTTCTCCACCAAGCATAATGGCACTATTTCTCAGTTTCATGTTTCTTCTATCGTTCAACTACGTCTTTATATCGCGACATGTATTATGCAATGCATTTTGTGAAGGAAATGATATATACATGTATATATACTTACTACTTTACTTCGGCTATCTCCTACGGGAGGATGAGCCGACTTCATGAACTCATGAAGTTTCATGGGAATTGGGTACGAGTGATGTCCTCAGGATCGCTCGGCCTTTTGTTTGAGAGTGCAGCTCTAGCCTTTACACAACCAAGTGTGACCTACAAGGCAGTAGGAGTAGAGTAGGGAGTCTACTATCCATTGGCAGCCGGTGACCGGAGTCCGGTTCATACGCCTTTTTGAATGGGGCCAGACATCCAGGGCATTCAATAAGCCCTTTGTCCATACGTCTGCCGGTGAGCTCCAGTGGGCTTCATACGCCAGTCGTTGGAGGTTTGGAATCAGGGTTTAGCCATCTCCCCTAGAATGTCATCCAATGGACAGTCAACCCGGTGAAGAGCGCCGGGCATCCGCTTTTGCCCTCTAACTTCGGTGAAAAATACCTCCGCCACGTGAAGGCAGTGAGTAGGACTTCCTCAGGAGAGGCTATATAAGACGCCCGGTCATATGGGAGCATTTCAAGAGGTGTGCGGAGGGGTGGCCAACCCGCAGCGCAAGGATATATATATATATATAATGTGGGGGTTGAGGATCATACTTCACAGATAGAATTAATGGCATTAAATGATATTCCATCGATTACTACTTCTACTTGGAGATTCTGTATGTAAGTTTTTTACATATTTTGCAACAAAACACTGAGAATTTTGCAATGCATATAATCATAATCAAACTATTAATGGTGGCGATGATAATAATAACAAGGAGTGATATAGAGAAACAAACATTACCCAATCACGAACAGCGAAGGGAGAAATCAACAAATTATCTTGATCACCTCCACACACGCGTAGTTGAGGAATTGGTTGAGGTTTACAAGTTTCATCAGAACCACGACCAGCAAGTTGATGAAACGCTTTCCAAGTCAGCGGTCCATCAACAGTGTAATTAGATTCCAGCATTCTTGTAGAGGAAATCGCTTCTTGAAGCCATGGACGCATAGTCTACATAGTCGGATGAAAAAACAAGACAATAATGGAGGTAGACAACCATGTATAACAGCTTGCCCATTTGGAAAGAAAAACAATACAAAGAGATGTGACACATTTTAACAGTAAGGTGGTAATAGATGCACACGAAATATATTTTACCAAAATAAGAAAAATATTTCACCTTTCAACAACACGAAACAGTCTAGGTCAAACTAAGAATTCGCTAGTCCGCAAACCGCGTGATGTACACACAGATCATGTGCATCGGTAACCAAAAACACATGTGCTATGATGTGAAAACTTAGTGAACGGTTAAGAATTATAAACTGAACAACTCTATTATAACTACAGAAAATAATCAGTCAATTCACTCAAAGAAGTAATCGCAAAGCCGAGAAAGTGTTAGGCAGATTCCGAATAGAACTTGTTATTTGTAAATTACACAATTCCGGATGAAACTGCACCACATTCGCGCATAGAAAACTAACACACTGACTGATGTCACGAAATTTGTCCCGCCTGACACCATCAATGTCGTTATGAAAGAAAGAGAAATTTTAAGATGGTGTTCACCACTGAGTGACATAAATGGGTAGAAACCACTAAAGCTACCAGTAGTACTAGCCAACGAGTAAGGTGACACAAACACTGAACAACTGTTTCACATATATATAGGACCTAATTGATTACTGGTGTACCTAGACTGATTTAGTACAGACAGCTAATTTAGTAAGCACTGCTGGCTAACGACTCGTATCAATAAAAGTATATAAATACTGATAGAATTATCTTAGTTTAAACTATGCTGAAAAGTGTAGTTTTATTACTTGAAATCTATATATGTCGACAATTGGAGACTGGACACATCCCACGTGACATGCCTTAATGAAGTTCACCAGCCGCAAGTTGTTCTCCATCTCTGTAAAATATAAGCTCTCCCATCTGGCCGCCTCCATGTGCATCTATCTGTTCACCTGGTCTTGTGGAGCAAGGCACATTCGCCGTAGCCAGAGGATGCTTTCCATACGGATACGAGAACATATTTCAGAATGGTTTTGTTTTACAAAGGAGAATGGAAGTATGTGTGAAGCTCTTTTCTAGAACACCTGATCGACTCCTGTCACTCTGTCAACCCTGACCATGATTTCAAGATCATCTACCGAATCCATGCTAATTTGCCGCGTTTTCTTCGTTGCAGACGTCTAAAGACAACAGAGGCCTTGGCGATTCATGACTTTACGCCAGAGCTTTGTGTACAAAAGAAGTATGTACAATGCCTACTTCTGCCTTGGGCGTAAAGGGATAGACATTTATTTATTTATGTGTTTTGTTTATTTAGTTATTCTATGTACCTTTCCCTTATTACTACGATTAATATTATTATTATTACTATTCTCACTCTGAATTGTTTCCGCTTGTCCCACTTGTCATTCTAAATCCAAAATCATTTTTTACAATGTTAAATTCTATCTTATCAAATTTCACACCATGTTATGTAACAGTTCATATTCGTCTAATAATCTAATAATTATGTACCCCTTTCCAACATCTATACACCTATCTGTATTATTCTACATATGAAATTAATTGTTCTGCTACTTGACATTTAATCACAAACATTTTAATTGCATTTCATACTACTATTATTTCATATACATACGATTGCACAGCTCGGTAATAAATTCGTTGAAAAGTCTCTTCTCTGAATGTTGTGTTCTTAATGCTACAATGGGAATTTTTACGAGTTGATCACGGATTGATATCATTTAGAGAACCATTGAAAACCAGGGAGTACTGGGCAGCTGCTGTTTCATCCTAGTTTGGGAATCATCGGAAGTACGCACCGACCTTGTAACCGGAAGGTCCTGGGTTCGAACCCCAAGTGGTGGGTGCGTACTTCCGATGATTTCCAAACTAGGATGAAACAGCAGCTGTCCAGTACCCCCTAGTTTTCAATGGTTCTCTAACTGATATCAATCCGTGATCAACTCGTAAAAAAAAACATAACAAACCCATACAAACCAAAATATAGAAAAAAAACAATGGGAATTATTAAATACTTAAATCTACCAGCGACCAAGACGCTTCTACTGTCTATAGCTTTCCAGGTTCTCAATATTCTTATTTCTCTTATAACTGTTATTTTATATCAATTTCGCTTCTATGTACTTTGATCCCAGTTATTAAGAAAAGCAAAACTTGGAACTGTGACACACCTTTGCACAAGGTCCCATTTCAGTTTCTATCTGCCTGTCAGACAAGTGACTAAGAATTCAATAGGTAACAAATCAGGAAAATGAATTAGTTATTAGAAAATCTTCTTTATGAAAACATCACTTTGGTGTTCAGTAGGCGATGAATAAATGTACATACTGTACATGTCATATTTTTCTGAAACTTGAAATTTCTTTTCACAACAATGTTTTTCGTAGAAAATGGTCAACTGCTGAAGATGTCACTAAGCATGATGGCGAAATACTCACTATATAATACCAAAGAGGGGTGGACATCAAAACAATTCACACTTACATACAGAGTTAAAAGTGATTTCTATTATTTGAAGGCATTAGCACTTTCCAGACTGACCTTGACTTTACTGATGACTGACTACTTATGTCCCAGAAACCCAGCAACTATTTAAATGAGAACCTTACTTTCCAAATAACAGTTTCTATTCATGATACGATGACAAGCTATACAGTGCAAACATAAATAGTTTTAAGATGTTGAGACAGCATAACTTATTACACAATAAGCATTCTACACGTTGTCTCCAAATATTTTACTAATAATTGAAAGTAAAATCTTAAATGTATGAATGAATGAATGAATACAAGATAAAAATGATGACAAAGAAAGAACAGACTGATCAACCTTATAAACAATAAAGCGTATAGATATCTTACTGTTAGCAAGCGGATTTGATCATTTTGATTCTGTGGCATTTTAGAACGGGCTTTTAGGAAAAAAGATGGATGGACATAGGCACCATTTTCTACAGGCGACTGTGATGCACCCGTTGCACTGAACTCCAGATTATTAATTGAATTGATTGTTTCAGCAGAATGGCGTAGAGCCGATGATATCAGAGCACAGGCGTCTATAAGAATCACAGTGACAACAACAAATAATAATGATAATGAAAATGATGACAGTAATAATGCTAACAGTTAGTGACTATTAGCAAAGTGCACTATAGGTAGTTGTTAGATTAGTTGTAAGTCACATCATCACGAATACGACGCCAAAAGGCTCATATAAAATGCGGGTTTAATTAGCCTGTTTTACATCAAGATATACATGAAAAGCCGTTACCATAACAAGCATAAGATGGGAATCAGGGGAATTGCCTAATTTATAATGCCTGCAGTACTAGTCGTCTATCATACGAAATGAAAATAATACGGTAGATGGAATTATAATGATACTTCTACCCCCCACCTCCTCCGAAGACTGAAATTCCCACAATTACTTCTTTGTCAAGCATAGCAAAACGACCTTGCTGGCCTGCTTAAATCTTGGGCTACCAATTACCTTAAACACTACAAATCATATTGCATCTAATTACTCATTTTAAATTAATTTTTAATCACTAAACCTTATTCCAATATGACTTCTAATCGGATTATTTATTCTCGTGACTATTTAATATCCTTAAAACCTACTGATCTGCAACTCCATAAAAAAGACAAGAAAAAGCATCATGCCGGCTGGCAGAGAGCTTTAAAAAATACCCCTATTCAATTCATGACTGTTCCCGCAATTATGAGTACCAATTGTCGCTCACTGCCGGCTAAAATTAACTGACTTCAATCGCTGGTGTCTTCCATCATATATCGTAATACTGGGATTACATCACTTCAAGAAACATGGTTACATGATCTATATGATGACAATCTAGTATATCTAAATGATTTCAAATTGTACCGACAAGATCGGTGTAGTTCCAGAAAGAAACGCGGTGGCGGTGTCGCCATCTTCATCAATTCACAATGGTGTACGTCTAATAATGTATGTTTCAAATTTTCTAGTGACAATATTGACTATCTCACCGTTAAGTGTCAACCTAAACATTTGTCAAAATACAACTACATTTACATCTCGAACATTTATATTGCTCCTGGATGCAATTCCACAGAATTATCTTCATTTGCGGATGAATTTACCTCCCTTGCTGCCACCTCCTTCGGAAATTCCTTGTCTATAGTTACTGGAGATTTTAATTCTAGTGATCACAGCTTCCTAATTTCACTTGGACACGATAACATTGTCAACTTCCCGACTAGAATGGATAACACGCTTGATCTTGTGTTCACAAATGACGCAGGAATATTTGAAGCTCGAAAAAGAGCCCCACTACTAAATTCAGATCACTGCATCATAAGAATATTGCCCAAAGTATATGGAAAGCAGCACAAAATGGTCTTCTCACACCTTGGAAAGAAAACACGACACAGATGTTATTCCCATGACAACCTACTGAATCTAAGGTTCATGTTAAAAGACACAAACTGGGATTTATTTACTGAACAAGCTTTTGATAACACAATTACCAACATAACACATTATCTTAATTTCTGTCTTGATGTTTGTTGTCCAAAAGAGACAATCTTCTTAAGATTCGATCGCTTCTCCTCTTCTCAACTCAAAAAGCTTCGCCGTGAAAAAGAAAGGTTGTTGAAAATGAAAAATAAATCTGGTGTTAAGAGAATGAACACTTTGATTAAGCTTGAATCACAAAGATTGAATGCTCTCTATAACCAGAAGTTTCTTTCATGTAAATCCCCATCAAATATGTGGAAGTTATTAAAGGAAATCATAGGTGGTAAGCAAATGATGAATGATATTTCTGTAGATGTTAACATGCTTAATGAATCCTTTATATGTATCTGTTATGTACTGGTCGAGAATTTACTAGTCCTGACGCAAGAAAGACGGAAATCAGAAGACCACTAGGTTTGCGGTGATACTTCTATTTTCCCAGGAGAACCAATATGTCACACAAGTGTGTGAGAGCAAAAATATAAATATCCGAACAAGTGTGTGAGCGAATATTCAAAATGAACAAATCAATAGACAGTCTTAACATGATTGGCTAATTATAATGGAATATCGATCCATATATACCTAGCAAATATAACAGACTGTCAAACAAACACACATATTATATGAATATATATCACCAAGGACAGACTATCAAACAAAACACACATATTATATGGATATATATCAGTATCCCAGCAAATGTTATAATTCTTAACTCGAATAGTGTAAATAATGGCTGCTTCTCATGCTTTAACACGAATGATGTCTTCAAGTGCCTTCAATCTCACAAACCTACTCAGTCCCTTGGTCCTGATGGTGTTCCTGCTGTTATCCTTAAGAAGTGTTCCGACATCTTGTGTTCCCCATTAACTGACATTTTCAACGGATCGTTTTCCAAAAGTATTATACCTGAATCATGGAACAATATCAAGATCGTTCCAGTGCCTAAATCAACAAGTGGACCTACTGTTAAGTTTAGACCCATTGCAATTACCTCACCTGTTTTGAAAGTTATGGAAAGACTTATTTTACTTAATCTTGAACCCTCTTTAAAGCCTTTCAACGAACCCAAACAGTTTGCTTACAAACATAGTAGGTGTGCGTTAGATGCCTCTGTTGTCCTACATCATAGTATAGTCTCTAGTTTAGATAAAGGAGCTAAATACGTTCGCTGTGCCTTCCTTGATTACACATCTGCATTTGACTCTGTTCCTAGGTCTCTCTTGCTAAGCAAGCTTCCTGCAACACAGGCTGAGAGCTGGACAAATAAGTGGTTGCATTCCTATTTTTCTGATAGGAAGCAGTACACAATCTACAATGGAAAGTCCTCCACTACCTCACTTACTTTAGCCGGTGTTCCTCAAGGTGCTGTTCTTTCTCCCTTTCTGTTTTCTTTTTTCTTACATGACTTGCCTCATTCTGATGTAGCCACTTTTGTTAAATATGCCGATGACCTTTCTATTTCTATGCCTGTCAACTCTGAGTCAGATTGTTCCAAATTAAATAACTTCCTGTCGGAAATTAATCACTGGTCCTCTTCAAATTGTTATTGTAAATTGTTATTGTTGTGGAATAAAGTGATTATTATTATTATTATTATTATTATTATTATTATTATTATTATTATTATTATTCAAACGGACTTAAGCTTAATCCGTCTAAATGTCAGGTAGTCAATTTCACTTTCAGACGTAAACGTGACCTACAACAACTAGCTAGCTCACATGGCCCCACTATCATTGACGTCACAGATGTTGAAAATACATCTAGTGTCAAGTACCTTGGGCTGAGCTTTTCCACCTATCTTTCCTGGTCCTCCCACATCTTGCTAGTTACCAGAAAGATGTTTCGCTTAACGTTCTACATTAGGAAATTTAGGCAGTCTAGCATAAAGCAATCTTTGCTTTCTCAGTTTGTCAATTCTTGTATTCTACCCATCCCCCTTTACTGATCCCCATTAATCTTTCCTGGACTACCTAAGAAAGACTTTGCTTTGCTGAGAAGGGCACTAAAAGCCGTTATTTGGGCGAGTGGGATATCGTTAAACCAACTGGTTAACACTACTGTGGATAGACATATGTCATGTAAAAAACTTATGAATACAATATTGTCAGACCCCGAGCATCCTCTCTATACGCAGCTGTCTCTTTGCATTTCATCTGGTAGAACTAGAAGCAGCTATAAGAGGCTATATGCTAGGACTACCAAATACAAAACTCCACTATACCATAGCTCGCACAGCTGTTATGTGATGAGAAATCCGTTAGATATGACACGATAAACTTACTGCGGCACTCTAACATATAGTTCCATAAGTTTTTGTTTTCCTTTCCTCGTTACTAATACACTGTTGTTCTCATCTTCTATCACACACAAACTTTATATTTCATAACCTGTGGTGTATTGTTTGAAATGTAAACGCTACGCTGTTTTTTTATTTTTATTTATCTTTTACTTTTTCGGCGTTGTTTTTTCTATTTTTTATTTTTTTATTTTAAAAATCTTATAAAATTTATGAGGTAATTAGATGCAATATATTGTAATGCACGCTGAAAATTCCACACCTGTACCACAAATACCGTTTGGAATAAAGCTGTTAATATTATTATTATTATTATTATTATTATTAGATTCAGAGCATCTTGTCAGCACCCAAAATCCTGGGATACATACATCTTATGATGTCAATTATTTTAGAATATAACAGATGCAAAATAAAGCCTGATATTCTCTTAGGGATTCATGTACTAAGCTACAAGCCATGCCTTATTAACTGGAAGTCAGAAGAATCACTTGATCAAAGTAAAAACATAGCACATAATTTTGTTCAAGATTAGTATATTTGGGGTTAACTTTCTGCTCAATTCTGTGTATTTCACACATAAATCTGGACTTCATACATGCACACAATTCTTATTTAAGGATTTTGTTTTTTGAGGCTTTCAAATAACAATTCCTGTTGATGCACACATAACTGTAACAACAGAAGACAAGGGCCAGGCAACAGATCGTTTTTTAAGGAAATCAGCACGTATTTATATATATTTCATGTACATTATTATAGCTTATTCAAGCAGATAGACACAGTCTTCTGGTTGGTTGTTTCTTGTTCAAGATTATTCTGTACTGCTTGTGACTGGTTTCCCAGAAAGTTAAGCCATATATCTGCGAATCGTATTTGCCCACGTTAAGTCTGCTGTGATTGGTTGTTGAATTAGTCTTGTTCATATTTTCTCATGGCCAATATTAGCGACATAGACACTGACGTAAATTAATGTCTACCAATTGGCTAGCAGCCTGCTTTCACCATACTAAGTTGTATTTACTTCAGAGTTACAAGGAGTTTTGAGATTAATTACAACTCAGCTACCCAATACCGAGCTGCAAAGCGCACTTATGGCGTGTAACCTGGCTATACTAACCGGTGGTCTAGGCTGATGTAGGTTGGACGGAAACCAAAACCAGGAAAAATGGTTGGAAGCCAAGTGCTTAAGCCCATGGTCTACATCTCCACAGTTGTCACGATAACTTAAGAGGCTTTCAAATAACACTGACACACAAAAACCCTATAAAACCATTGGTCGTTTACTTGAAAAAATACCAAAATTTTAATAAAACGAAACAGTTAAAATGAGAAAATCTTTGACTAACGTACACATGGTATTTTAAAGATTGTTAATTAACTTTCAACTTACCATCGTATTCTAGTGTATTTTCCATAATTAGTTGATCACGTGACAACATATTCCATCTTAGTAAATCGGTTACTTGTCGTACACTGAACTCTTCAAATACGTTGCTCATTATCTGCTGTAGTAAAAGTAAGTGGCTAACTGATGGCTGTGGACCAGTTAGCCACCAACCAGGACGTCTGCGGTAGTTTGGTCTACGAGAATATAGATTTTCAGTGTTTTGTCCTGCAGCAAAACGAACAGACAATCGAGTGACTTCAATCTCGTCTTCATAAAATAAATTGCCATTAACAACATATTTTTGATTCATTACAGCGCTGAATCCACATTTACATCCTCGTGTAAAGTGAAATCCAGATCCACCAACAAGATCGTGACCAAAGGCTGAAGTGCTTGTTCGTGCTGATCTGTTACACGGTGATGACACGGTTGTTGAATTGGACAAATACAATCCTATCTCAGAACCAAGTATAGATGAAGTGCATTCACAAATGTTACAAGAATCAAAATTATGATCTTTAAATAAATTCAGCATAGAGTCCGATAGGATTAAGTTCACTAAAAGTCCACTTGTCTCACGTAGACTGGCTAACCATTCTGCAAACTCCTCTTTGTAATTACCATTCTGATTCATAGAATCTGCTGATTTCACAAATCCTACAACAGGACACGTATTTATAGATTCATTTAACTGTTGAGGTGAACAAGATTTATTGTCGATACTTGTGGCATTTCGATGTAATGAAGCAGAAGGTAACTGATTGGGAGACACTAACCACGATTTCGATGATACAGGGGGATTGCTAGTAGTATTGATATTTAGTGCATTATTTGTATTATGTGGATCTGAACATTCAGATGTGACAGACTTTTGACTTGATACACGATGGTCATATGACCACTTCATTTGAGGTAGAGATTTTGCAAAAGATGAAATTTCTTCATGAGGAATCTGATAATTACTAGTCATGCCAAGATAAGAGGCATAAGGATGAAGGAATGACCAATCCTAAAAAGGATGAAAACAACAGGAAGCATGCATAAGTAGATGTTTTATCATAATAAGTGTGTGTGTGTGAGAGAGAGAGATAATTTCATCAAAGACGACGCAAGATCGAATCTCAGTTGAAAAGATTAAACAATAAAAAAATCTTCATTCACAAAATAATTTTCGAATAGGCCATTACTCCTTCTGAGTCCCACATAAAATTCAGTGCACAATTTGAGGTAATAAATACAGAAACCACACACATTAGCTCAACTGTGTATAAAAACCAGAAAGTTACATTTTCTACATGATGTGATACATAATGAACAATTACATTAAGTCATTTGTTGCGTAGTTATCTGGCAAAAAAAGTAGCAAGCACATATTGCTCCCAGAAGGTATTTACGAAGTACATATGTTAAACACGGGTGTACTGCTCAGCGCAGCAGTTCGCTCCGTCCTCCTTTATGGCTGTGAGACGTGGCCATTGTGAGTGGCAGACATGAAAAGACTAGCTGTCTTCGATCATAGGTGCCTGCGTTCTACCTCCCGTGTGAAGTGATATAATGAGGTGAGCAATATCGAGGTTAGGCATCGGTCGAGTGCTAGGTAAGGAGGGGAAATCAATCGACGAGGCTGTGAAATTACATCGACTGAGATAGTTAGGACATGTGTCACGTATGCCTAGCCATCAATCGCCTTACTCGACGGGCAATGTTAGCTGACATAGGGTCAGGCTAGAAAAGAGCTAGCGGTGGTCGAACCAAAACATGGCACCAGTCGATGAAATCCACAACAGTACGTTTAAGCCACCTATGAAGATGTAGACTTCCTGACTGGTTGGGGTTCTCGGGACGGTAAAAACCAATGGTTGGAAACCATTGGTGACATGGCTCAAAATCGTTCTCAATGGCGCAGATGCATCCCACTCCTTGTGACTTATAATTTCCAATGAAACTGTTTTGTTCTTCGTTACTACTATTCCTTTATCTCACACCTCTGTTTACTGTCTCTACTATGCATTTCTTCTACTTTCTTCTCTTGCTTTGTGTGCTATATGGAGTGTGGCGACTCGAACTGCCGCACATATGTGTTAAGTTCTATGTCAAAAACAGACAGACAGACACATCTTAAACGTGACGTGCAGTATTGGTGGATAAGTAATTGGAATCCAATAAAATCGGTAACCACTGCTTGTCACACAGATCAAGCTGATTTGGAGCCAAGCTCACAGACAATGAAGCTGGACTGACTCAGCTTAGACAACCGAATAGATTCGGTCAGTAGTATGCATCGTGCTGCACTGTAGTTTTGCCTTCTTAGTATCATTCACAGTGTCAGGCAGACCAAATCTTGCGATCTGTACGTGTTGGGCTTTAAGAAGAAACTGCACAACTTCCAAATAATCATGCAATTTATCAGCTAAAAGCCAGATAGGTCGCAGTTTCAATCCATATTACACTTCGATCTACGCAACCAGTTGATATCCAAACATATCTTCGCGTATCAAGAGTGGTGCATACACTCGCAAAGATATTTACCGGGTCACTGAGTTGCAGTATTGTTTTTCATTAATTAGCATCAGAGTACACGTGGTTACTAAGTTTCCCTATCACAATCTAATCATTACCCCAATAATGCGTTAAGACATTACGCTAAGAAGAAATCTAGTGAATACAGTGAAGATTCCCACTACAAATAACAAGTTAAATATCTAAAAACCAAACCAAACTCACTTGAGATTCTGTACTGATACAACTGAGATGTTGTATGCAAGGTTGTTTTGCCAAATGATATAATCCTTGATTTTGAAAGATTTGTGGTGAGTTGGCCGGCTGATATGCTAAAGAATTTGGATGACACGGTATGTCGGATGCTACAGAGGAGGATGGATCCAGTACAGTTTGGACAGATGGAGAACCGGGTCCTGGAGTGCTCACTGAATTTGTCGAGGTATTCACACGATTAGTAACCGCCGAAATACCATCCACAGGACTAGGCTGAGGGGCATCATGAGATGGTGGTGTAGGCAGCATTAAGGCCAACTCTGCTGGTCCGATGTGACCAGAACCAGTGCTACTAGCAAGACTGACGCCTCTCTAAAGCGAAAATATTAACATGATAAGAAATGACAAAAATACAAATGTTGTGGATGGGAATTTGTGTCTAAGGTGCGTGGTACCTAGAATTTATATGAATCGGGTTCGCATGAATGGGGTCAATTCACACTTCCTCGTTGATTGTCTAAATAACATGACACAACTAAAAATTAATAAGGCTTTTAGTTACAATGTCTTGTTAACATGGTTTAAAATCATTCACAATGGTGGAGATACACTAATTACTTGTCGTTTTCAAAATTCTTGAAATGTATAATAGTATTTACTTAACTATTCCCTTCGTCGCATTTAAGTTTTGCAGTTGTTGTATCACACACTTTATTTACTTTTCAAAATGCCACCGTTAAAACTGATGCACTTCTGTGCAAAGTTCTTTGTTGGCCCCACTATTTGTTAAATTCTTTCTTTTTGTTTATCGCAGACAGGATTTTTGTATAACTCAGGTTAACATAGAAACGAAATAGAATGATAACTACATTGCGAAATCTAGTTAAGGCGACGTCGTGGCCAATTCCAGACCGTTGCAATATTTTTTCATTTCTCTGAGTTCCGCGTGGAACATGACCTTCAGATTTTGAAGTTTCAATACCGATGATGTCTTTTTTTGTGCCAAACTTTCCCTATGCTAAGTTTAAAAGTGCGTCAGTCTGGAATCTAGCCCAGACCATGTGAGTGCTAGGCCAGCGCCCTACCTGTGAACCACCAACGCATTGCTTTTCAATATGAACAGTAATAATCATGAGACAACAGATAAGATGCTGATACTAAAAAGCCAAGCTGTGACTGCAATGGTTAAGTGTGTTGGCGTTGACCATATTTGATTTTAACACAACAAAAGTAAATTTGAACTATGAATCAAAAGCAAAGCACAGTTTACAAAATGAGAAAAGGATTTTGGCTGGATAGTAAGAAGAAACTATTAAAAATTTGTTGGCTATGATCAGTCAGAATTATTCCCATTTCTTAACAAACACATCAAATTTACACTTTTTTCAAGTTTGAATAGCAACGAATTATCTTATATAATGAGCAATAGTGACCACTGTCTACATTTTATGACAGCATGCAAGGTCTAGCAAAAAAGTACTTCTGAACAAATGAATTAGCAGCCTACTGTATCTTGTACCTGCCAGAAAATTTCCTAAGCAAGGATAATCACTTTTATCCATTTCTTGAGTTCCCTATGAGACATACTGCTCCAGGTGCAGTTTTTTCTTAGGAGGTGGGTTTCTAGCCTAAACCTCTTTTCTGGGATTACTACCGACTAGTCAGGGTTTCGGAGTAAGTTGGTCGAGAATTGAACGTGGGCTAACTGTGTGGCTGGCGACCATCATACCATTCAACCACCGACACACAAGCATAGGGACTTATATTTGACTACACTCAGGAAATGGAGATTTAATCTAACCTGATAACAATAATTCAAATCAAGCCCTTCCAGAAGTCTGCCGAATAATGGCAAGCGCAAACACCGTTTCACACAATTTTTGGCTGTGACGGGTTTCGACCTTTCCAAAATATTTTAGCTGTTTCTACCTGTGCATGGAAAGTCAAATAATAAAAAGTGGGCTTCTGGATAAATCTACTCACTTTGATCTAAATGAAACAAACTCACCTGCATAGTTTTGAAACGCTGATTAATCTCTTCCCTAATGTTCATCAAGTGTAAGTGAATACGATTTCCCAGCAACATACTTAGAAAAATATATAATGCTGGATGATTTTTGTTCGAAATCAATTACCCCCAACAGATTTTCCATGTATCAGGCTGAGGGTCAATGATACTACCTAGTAAACCAAACTGAAATGAGATGGGACTAGAAGCTGAAACCCGTTGGCTGAAAACTGAGTGTTTAAGCCACTGGGCTGCACCTCCACGTTGAGTTAATTACAGACGACAGACAAAAGCTTTCTTCGAAACTCAATGTGATTGTCATGCTTATTATTCCGAACACCAGAGAACATAGACTTGAAGAACATATGTCAAGGGAATGCTTTAACCTTGTCCGCAGATATTTGTCTGTACAAATATCCTTTTAATCAGGAAAACTTCAAAACCTCAGGATAGCGCTTTAGTGCAATAAGTGTTAAACGTTGGGAAATATAAATGTCAACTTGTTATGAAGCTAAAAAAATCAGAAAGCTGTGAATGACATTGTATGCAGCAATAAACTTACATGAGCAATCAGTCCAACATTACGATTAAAAGTCCCCGTCGAATTCACCACGGAACCATTCAACGAATGCAACAGTCCTGAATGAGTATTCATTTCTAGTGCTGTACAACTGGGATCATCAGTCAAACCACTGTATTCTGATACTCCAACCTTTACATCTGGAGAATCTGAGAATAATAAAAACAACAAATTAGAATACCGCAATTACAAACAAGATAATATTACAGCAGTAAAAAATAACTTACACGGATTGCCAGAAGTGAAATTCACATTCGAAACATCGGTTGTCATGACTGATGCATTGTCGTTTGAATAGCATTCATTGTAATCCGTACGAGACACAGCAGGACGAAGGCGTTTGTTTCGATGAAGGCTAGAAACAATTTTTAAGAAATCGGATCATATTTTATTCTGAAAATAGTCATATGTAAATACACTTAAAATTCAAACGTGTAATACAACCTACAGAAATATAAAAGTAAACTATACCGTCCAACTAGTAAGAAGAATTTCTGAAATCATACAATCCGCATTTGTATTCATCTATGGCTAACAACACTTCGAGGCATGATGCTTCTTGTTCATCAGGACAACCACCATGCTTTGTAACAACAGAATACGAAAGTCAATAAAAGTGGGAAAACATCTTTTTAAAATCTTCAAAGAGCAATGATAGGAAGTCTAGCTATGCTTATCGTCCAATAACAAGTTCCAACTAAACACTGCACAGCTAACATCGAGAAAAAGGCAAACCGAAAAGAGATTTATTCCAATCAAGGTATAACACTTGATACACTATAATCCCAATAGTCTTAAGGTAGAGAAACTGAATGAAGTCAGTGTCAGAATACTCGATAAGAAAGTAACTTCGTTTACTCTAGCTAAAGGAGACGTGGTGAGGCAGGGGAAAAAAACAAATTTTTAAAATATGGGAAAATTTGAATTCTGAGATATAATTTCTGGAAAACTATAGGCACATTGCGTGATTTCTCCTTTGATAAACAAATGTATTAAAATCGATGTGGAATGCAGGGTACATACATGTTTAACATGGCACCAAAAATAGCCAACGCCAGACTTATTTCTATCTCAGTTTATAGGACTCCAAGTTTCAGGTAACCTAAAATGGATTTGTCAACTTCTTAATAGTGCAAAAACAAACTCTTTTTAACATCGTACCAGAAAACCATCAGGTAAAAGTACACTTCTAAGAGAGATACAGATAATCGTCTCATAAACCAACAAAATCATTCACATGTGTTAACTGTAATCCTGATAACAACCGATTATAGTCATTTTCAGAACTAGTGCATTATAATTCAGAATCAGAATTTTCCATTTCCTAGTTTGCCTTTTTTTCCGTCTCACTATACATTTCTTTTACCGGCGTAAAATGGAGAAATCACTTCCGTATTGATTAAGATCTCTCAGCTTGTCTGTCTCAAGACCGTTATGATTACAGTGTATACTTAATGTTATAGCTTGGTTAGAGTAAATCTCTTTTTCAACTAACAAATTATATCTTTCTCAATGTGAACTGTGCAGTGTTGCAACAGAGGCTGTTATTTACTGATGTGTAATTAGGTTCCTGGTCAACAATTTTTTATCATTTCAATTCACATGAAAACGCTGTCAAGAGACTTAATAATTTGCACTACCATTATCTAAAAATCGAGAAGTAACCAGTTTTAGTTGTAAGTACCTAATGTACGTTAAGGAAAACAACTGACTTAGCAGTCATTGGACGATAAGAGCTACACTCAGCTTCAAGTCAAGTCGTTAACAGTGAACCATATCTTCAAGTTAGATAATAGGAGTTAACGGCTTCCAACCGAACCTCATTGCAGCTGAGGTGACAGTGGCTAATAAAGAATGACGATGAGCAACCACGGCAAGCAGTAGGAAGTAAAACAGCAGGAGAGAAGAAGTTTTAGGAATACTGGGAAGTAATTTATTTGGACCCAGTGAAAAATGTCTAAAACAACAAGTCAATGAAATTGTTGTGCAGGCAGATGGGTCAATGGTAAACTCGTGTAGAAGGTAAATAGGATGAAATCCTTATACTACAATGGAAAAGCATTTAAATCGCCACTCTCCAAATACTAATCCCTATTGGCCACTGGTGATGACTGAAACTAAAGTTGAGAAAAATCTACGGGATAGAACCACAAGTACAGTCTTCATGATTATGAGAACGGTGATCTGTGAGAGGAATTTGATTGTACATTGCTGATGAGCACTTTATGATATGAAGAATTTCTCACTCGAATAAACATAAGCTTACCGACTGTCGGAAGTAAGAATATGACTTAGCTAGTTTCAGGCGCTTGTCGACTGGCATGCTAACATCCTGGTTCTACTCCTAAAAGTAAAATTTCAAGTCTTCTAATTCTTCAAGATTGATCCCAAGAGTGAAGGAACCATCATAAAATAGAATGCAACAACTTTAACAGCACCACCTACCATTCCTCAGAAATTGCATTGTTGTCTTTGCAAAATGCATTCTCATCAACTAAGCTGTAATTTGGAGATGACTGTTCAAAAGTAGGTTGCGCAGAAACACCATCAGCGTGAGCATGTTGCTCTTTTTCAATCTGATCCGGAATATTGAGGTATAAAGTCGGACGCTTGATATCAGCGAAAGGCTCCTTATGCAGTTCCTGTGCTGCATACCCAGCTAACCAAGCATTAAACAAATTACTTTTCGCTACAGACATGGAAGCCATCGGGATGCGTCGTGTGGACATTTTAGCGTACTGTGTTTGGGAATCCAAGGAAACGGATGAGTCAACAGCGACTAATCCATTAGGTACCTGCAAAACAACGAATAATTGTGATTATAACAGCACAGTACAATAAGGTAAACTGAAGCAAATATTAAAAATAACATGATCTATGAAAAAGTTTGTTCTTATCATAGAAAATACAAACGATACTTGAACGATGCTGAGTTACACTTAAAAACAAATTTGGTAACTACCTTAATAACTGAAGACGGGGCAGAATTACTTTCAGGTTTCGGGAGAAGAGATGGGAGCTGTGGTGCTGTCGGTAAGTGAACAGACGTCGGTGTAGACAGAGATGGATTCTGATCACACGCGAAATCGCCATTCAATTCATTGAGCATAGCACTTGAATTAAGATTAGATGTCTGATTTGGGGCAGGTTGTTGGGGACTTAGGGTTGGCATAGATGGGTCATGGGTCGCTGTTAGGTTATTTGTAACCACAGGTAGCGGAGTTTTAGGACGATCACAGAAAGATGTGTGAGAATGGACTGATGCTTTCAGGAATTTTCGAAGGTAAGGATCTTGTTTATGAAAGGAACTCCAGGCAGTGGTCCGATGGAGTCTTGAGAACCTAAAATTTAACCCAAAAGTATTACATATAGAAGAATAATTATGAAGTAAAAACAATCTTACGAAACATGCTAGGCTTACTCACAGTATACATCAAAAGAATCCTAATCCACCATTCAGACAGCAATTAACATTCCTAAATTTGGAATAACTACGCACCAATCTAAGCCGTCGTAGGTAATTATTCGTCCGAAAATAAGAGAGTATCAAAATTCCTGAAGTCTCTTTACGTGTAACTATTGCTTATATTACCAGCTTCATGTTTCTCAATTTCAAAGAATTACGCTAATTTAAGAATATGCACAAGCACGCTCGCTAGTTTTCTAGCCGGTCCCAAGCCCGGGTAGAGAGGAAGGGTTGGGCGCGGGGTTAGCAACCCTACACCACTAAATATTTCAAACCGCTAGAGAAGCTTCAAAACACAGAAAATATTTAAAAAATACAAAAATTTCGAAAAAATCTTTTTCTTCGCTGGAATCGGAGGCGAAACGATACAACGGGCTGGTGGAAGCGAGCCTTCGGGAAGCAAGTTAGCCGGTTGATGTGTCTTCGCTCGGTGAAAGCAAGAATAAGAATGGGGACGTGGAATGTCCATACTATGTACGAGGCTAGACAGGGCTTGGAAGGCTGCCCAGGTAGCCAAAGAAATGCAAAGATATGGCATAGAAGTGATGGGTATTTGAGAGAACAGATGGAATGGATGTGGATTATCAAAATTGTCAACTGGAAAGTCAGTAATCTGCTCCGGTCTGGTTACCCAGACGACCACCACGAGCACACTGAGGCAGTGAGTGAGTGGCCATCATGATGTCACCAGTGGCAGCCAAAGACTTAATTAAGGATCATGACAGCAAGATCCAACTCAAAAGGAAGCAAGGAAGGCGGGAAGGAAGGTCACAATTATCCAGTGCCACGCACAATGCTACAAACAACACGGAACAAGAGAAGAAGGAAGATTTTCATAGACAACTATAAACAGTAGTGGACAACATTCCGAATAGCAACATCAAATTGCTTATAGGAGATATGAGTGCCAGGAAGAGAACTCATCATGCGTTGAGAGGCTTTCACTTGGCCAAATGAATGAGAACGGAGAATTATTCGCACACCTCTGCGCCTTCAATCATTTGGTGGTCGGAGGGAGCGTGTACAAGCACAAGGATATACACAAGGCCAGTGACATGGATTTCGTCTGACGGACACACCTCGAACCAGGTAGTTTTTATCTCAATGTCGCTCAAGGAAGTGGAGACGCAAACAGCCTGCTGGACACAAAGTCGAGAAGGGGAGAAGATGTGAACTCGACCACCATTTAGTTCGAGGAATCCTCGAGGTAAAGCTGAAATCCTTTAGAACAACTGGAGACAGGCCACTGTTATTCATGTTCAAGCACTCAGAAGCTGAAGGACAAGAATACAAAGGGATGCCTACCTTAACTCTAGATCAGATCACAATAAAATCGAGTACACTGAGGAAACCTGTGTGGGAGAACATTGGAACTGACTCTCTGAAGGCAGGTGAGGCAGGCAAGGAAACGTGTACAACCGATCTAGGAAGAAGGAAGAGACAAGAGAAGACAAGGAATTGCTGGCTCTCAACGGACACGTATCTGGAAGCAAATCAAGGAGAGGAGGATGGTGAAGGGGAAGATGACTCAATGCAAAGATGGACAACAGAAGAGAAGGGGAAGCTGAGTTCAATGTACATCGCACTGAATAAAGAGGGAAGTGAAGAAGAGTGCAAGAAAAAACAAACGACAATCTTACGACACACCAATCAAAATTCAACTACATTCAAAAATATTTGCAAGAAGCACGTTTGCTGGGAGGGAAATAAGACAAAATTATACTAACAACCACACGCATAATAGGAATAAGACCAGACTCTCCGAGGGCATTAACACCAGCACATACTCGGATAATATTTCAAGTAACGCTGAAGCCCACACCAATAGCTGGCGTAACAACACAAACACTCAATATGGTAATAGTGACAATACTCAGAGCTCAGCTTCCAACCACTCTGAGTCTTCAAAGTATGGCGCACAAACAAACTTTGACGGAATATATGGCACAAGTCTTCCGAGGATTGAACCACAGTGCAGCAATGCATATAATGAAACACGTGTAAGGACACAAATGGTGTTGCTAGGCATTAGGGAGAATGATAAGTTATGGGCATCGCAAGGTACAGAAAACGTTTTATCCGCTACATCCCTGTTAGCGCTAACCAGCCGAATCGTGGGTATATAAACTCTTCTCAATCAGAACCGCCTAAGTCGGCTCCCGATATAAACTAAGCAGGCACAGATAACCAGGTCAATATCCGGGAAGATATCAACCCAGATGACGAAAATGATAAATGATTTTCAACGGAACCTAATTTCTAAGAGGAGACAAGTAAAACAATAGGATGACCACTTCAAAAGACTCTTGAATCGACCATCACCTGCAACTCACCCAGAAATACACCACAAATTCTCCAACGAAAGCGGAAATCCTGAGTGCGATCAA
The DNA here is from genome assembly GCA_944472135.2 of Trichobilharzia regenti. Lineage (NCBI taxonomy): Eukaryota > Metazoa > Platyhelminthes > Trematoda > Strigeidida > Schistosomatidae > Trichobilharzia > Trichobilharzia regenti. The sequence continues at coordinate 77,600,342 of OX235263.1, forward strand.
GCTATTGATCACCGACCAGGGTGGCAGCAGGACCAGACGGAATTCCCCCAATCTGAAGCACCGAAAACGGATCCAGAGACTGCGGCAGATGTGCTCATGCCACTATTGCAACTTTGGAAGTAAGGAAACGTGCCTACTGATTGGAAGAAAGGCTAGCTACCTTGTCAAAATGCCGAGGAAAGGCGACTGACGCCTCACACTGCAAGAATTGACTGGCGTGGAATAATTAATTCTCTTGTCCACGCCAAGTAAAATACCAAGTCGCATCATCCTGGAGAGAATAATAAATGCATTGGATACACAACTCTGCCAGCTCGCCGGAACAAGCTGGATTCAGGAAAGGCAAATCATGTGCTCATCAACTTGCAACTCTATGCATCACCATAATCACAGAACAAAGCGTAGAATGCCAGTGAGACCTCTCTCCACCTCAACTTCATCGACCTCGAAGAGGCCTTGGACAGGCAGCGTTGGCCGAGAAGTCATTTCGAAACCACTTCAACACTACGGTGTACCTCAATTCTTTGTCAACCTCATACAGCAGCTATATGACAATGCCATGTGTCAGTCAGGTGATACACAACAGAATACTCAGAGAAGCTTTTGAAGTGAATACAGGAGTAGGACAACCTGGTTAGCTGTCTATTATCACACACGATATTCTTAATTGTGGTGGACTGGACTATGCGTCACACTATGTGTTGGGAACGAGGAGTCAGGAATACGATGGAACAGCGGTAAGAAGACTCTGGAAAATCTGGATTTCGCAAATGACATGTCTAATGTCATACAAACTCGAAGACTTGCAAGCGAAAACCAATAAACTGGCTGAAGAGGCAGAGGAAACAGGACTGCAGGTGAAGATAGAGAAGAGGAAGACTGAGGTGAGATGCAGATAAACGATCAACAGCAACAACAACCAGTACCAATCAACATCAACGGGAAATATTTAACAGTGGTTGCCTCCTTCACTTATCTGGCTAGGAAGCATCGTTTCAACTACAGGAAGAACGGACGAAGATGTTGAAGCCAGGTAGAATCGGAAAGACAAGATACGCCTGCATCAACCTGAAACCAGTTTGGAAATCTTCCGTACCCACCATAAGGAAAAAGATTCGCATTTTCTACACTAATGTCCAGTCGGTTCTTCTAAACGGGTCAGAAACTCGCACTGCGTGTGACGAAAAACATTTCCAACAGGCAACTGCAGACTTTGATAAACAGCTGCCTTCGCTGGTTCCATACTGAAGATCAAATGCCCAGAAAGAATTAGTAGCAAGAAACTATGGCGGATAACAGACCAACCACGAGCTGATCACTCAGCAAATATGTAGGAGAAAGTGGAGATGGATCGTGCATATATTGAGGAGGCCACCGAACTACATCGTATGCCAGGCCCTCAAGTGGAATCCAAATGAGGAGCGACAGACGAGTGGGTCGTCAGTGCGAGAGTGATATGTTGGCGATCGTGTGGCGCGGAGATGAGAGAGCTTTGGCAATCTCGGACCCACCTGAAGAGGACATCAGAAAACAGAACAAAGTGGAGACATGTTGTTGAAGCCTTATGTTTCACTCGGGACGCAGGGGAATAATAAAAAAGAAGAATATAGACAATGGTTGTTGAGCAAATCTTGAGTAAACAGGAACTCGCAATCATTAAACTTGTTTACAAAAACACTACTCTTCACATACTGAAGAAATCATATTAGTTTGGTATAAGAATAACTACCTGTTACAAGAACATTGCAAGACTGTACAAGGATCTTGTAGGGACAACGAATTCATTTCTGGTTGTAAGGAAACAGAAATCCCATCAGTATTTCCACCTATTTCATCTTTATCGGAAGTATGTAATCGTTTGGGTTGCCATTCTTTTATCGAAATAACAGAGTGATTCCCTTGAGATGCACGTTGAAGGGTTCTTCCAGCCATATAGATGTTACGAATATCTACCAAAAAGTCAGACTGTATTGGACTGCTGGAAACAACTGCCTTCAGCCACGCTAGATCACGCATACGATTGTTTCTCATAGATGTACGCTTCTTTCGCTTGCTTGTTCGCCAAAAGGCGGGTGTTTTCAACTTGCTGAGAATATGAGTGTTAGGCATAAAACTGTATTTGCTTGACGTGAAGGGGGTTGAAATAGAAGTCTGCGAGGATTGACCGGGAACTTCTGAATAATGAGTAGCAACCTCATTTTCAGATGTTGCACTATTATCATGTTGTCCAGATGAATCATTTTCGGCGGTTACAAGAACGAAACACATAGGGTATCTCATACGAAAACCATCTAAAACATATGAGAATTAATTAGAAAAATAAGAAATAATTCTCGTCGTGAATATGACGTTCAAGGATAACTAGAATATTACAATTAAACTGAAACAAACCAGTTCATAAGTACGAGTCACACGCCATGAAACTCGAACGGGATTAAAACGTAAATAACTTATTTAGGTCACTTGCGTGAGTTTTTCTCGGTATTAGTAAATATAGTTTCTCAAAAAGCTGCATATTGAAAGCAGACTATCAAGATACTGTCCAATAAAGCATTAAGTTCGTGAAAAATTCGCAAAATTATCAAATGTATTATGAATGTGCTTTTTATCAGTTATTCAATATTCATTAGGCTCTATTTGTTGCGTGTGTAAAAGCTATGATGAGTAATTTAGATAAGTAATTTCTCTTTGGAAGCACTCAGCTACTGAAGGAGCAGATGATTACGCCAACCCATAACCAAATGCCGAATACATTCTAACCACCAAAAACAACCAAATTCAGACGGCGTTAGAATCGTACCACCTGTTGGTACTTGATTTGTGGAATCACCATGTAACTGGATGTACTCGTGAAGTTGATTCGTTTTCTAGCTCACTGCCACAAAACATTAAGTTAATCTACCTAAAAAGCTAGAACTCTACGTTATTTACAACAGCGAATCCTTTGCCAGTAATAACTTGAGCGATTCTCGTTAATGAAGTTACTTAGCATCTTCAATACATATCATTTACTCCTACAAGAAGGCCCGGTAACCGAATAACTGGTTGCAAATTAGTACTTCTTATTCACGAACCTTAGACGAGTGTATATCACAAAACTACTAATTCTCACAAACAAGAAAACTTTAGCCCAAACTTACCTACAATCACCTCAACAAATTTTGGTGGAACATCTGTACATCGTCGATTTGTTTCCTCTACTGGTCTTTTTTTATCACTACCGAATCTGTTTTGTTGACGTGAACTCTGACTTATAGGCGTCGCAATAGCAAAAAATGGTAGGTCAGTTACACAGCTTATGGTAGATTCATATTCGTGACTGGATCTAAGTGGATAGAAAGTTGACCAAGCTTCTGACTCAGCAGTCATATCGTCATCCTTTTTGTCTAATGTTAACCCTGTCAGTCCAGCAGATATGTTATAAGGTGCTAAAATGACTAAATTAAAAATCAGGAAAAGCTGTTGTTAATTTGAGTTTGGAGAAAACAGATGTTAACTAAGATAATCACTCACTTCAATTGTGATAAGAAATTTAAGAGCTTAAAATACCTTGTACTATACACTTATTTAAAATAATAAAAAAACGAAAGTCTGTGTAACCGAGATAAATGCTTAAAGACGACATCGCAGTAAGCCGAAAACATGTGGTTTACATCTCACAGAGTTGCATCTAACAAACTTTAGTAGATGGAGAAGGAATCAAAACAGGAGAACAAATGGAGGATTATAGACGACTTGGATGACAATACTTAATGCTTAGAAGACACCCATAATTATAGAATTATGGACTGAGTTGACACACACACACACACCAAGCATCAGTAATAATATAGCTGAAGAATCAGGATTAAACTTGAAGTGTTGACACACTGATTGAAAACGAGTGTGTAAACTGTTAATGCTCAATTTTGAATTAGTATCCTACACGTTTGACTCAATATTATTGATCGATTGAGCTAACAAATAGTAAGTATTGACACGAACAATTAAGTGTAAATCCAACCGATTGGAATAAACAGTATCATCTGGACAAGAAAAATGAGCAAACTTGTTATCGACAAAAGAGTCAGAGAATGAAATCCTATTCTCGGATGTCTTCATCACGCGAACATGCTTAAATTTGCAGAAAGTCAACCCATAGACATGAGATACTCAAATTAAACGACAACGAGCAAAAAACTCAAGGTTTGTGAAAAATTATTCCAGAGTTAAAACCCCAGTGCACCTGTGTTTAGCCAATGGGTCCCTCTCCACCTGCTTCCGTCTGGGACGACTGAGTACCATCCTCATTCCTTACGGGAAGTGTGGCTCACAGCTTGCTAGAATAAGTGACCTGTTCCTGTGACCGAGTTCAAACAAAAACAACCATCTTGTGAAGAATAGGACTCATATTTTATGAGTGTCTTCTAAATATAGACGCCTAAAGAGCTTAGTTAAAAGACATCTATCATAGACTCAAACGATCAACATAAAATCATTCTCTGGAACGACAAGGAAAGCCATACTACTGTACATTTCCTAAATTACTGTTAGAGTATTGAAATCTTTGGAATAGGCGTCATTTATAAACCAAAACGGTTTTTGCACTCCACATTATATGAAATCAAAACACCTAACAAGAAAATAAAACCGTCACCTATAAAACATCGCATCAACTGCGTAAAACACCAACAATCAAAAGACATGACATACATTCGTTCATATTTGATAGACGTGGACGATCGTAGACATCCACTCAGCTGGGAAGACGCGAAAATGTTAGACAGAGGAAACAGAAAGAATATCAGAGAACTAGAAGCTTCATACTTAAATGAATTAGTAATTAATACACATCTTGACATACATCGAATTTGTCGCATCACCGAAACGTCGACGGGAGAATCAGTATCAATGCAAGTGAATACACACATGAGAAAAAAGTAACGGGAAACCAATTACAGTCAAGATCATCAGAGAAGCTGGAAAATTCCTCAAACTCAATTCACATCGAAGCTGTACAAAAAGACAATGGAAGCTTTCCAATTAAACCATCCTGCTTAGCCGACTCCATATATATATATATATATATATATATATATATATATATATATATTGATTCTTGTCTATATTAACTCTCACGAAATTTATGCGACGATAAAATCTGATTTAAAGCCCTAATCATAGTCATGTTTTCAGCAGCTCCATTATCGCTTCTAAAGAAGACTCAAAATTAATGTTTTCACAACCTAGTATCAAACACACGCCACTACATTTATTTAACTGTAAAATAAATTTCGAACACAGTAAACTGGCACAAGTGAGATTTGTCACACTATAAAAGCAGACACGAAGGCAGATAAAAGAAGTGCACCGAAACTACAATCAACAGAAATGTATGGAAAAAACAATAATTACATGACGAGTAATTAGGAATTAGTGAAATTCAGACATAAGTGAATGCATGTGCCATAGGGATGCCATCCACTTGATCACAATCAAGCATTAAAATGTAGCTCTTGTGAACAAGATGTGTGAAGTATTTACACATAAATATTCTGCAAAAGAGTACTCCATGCATATTAACTAATCCACCTTTCATAGCGCTATTTATCAAAATTACTTTTTTGGATTTTTCTGTTACATTGATACACTGTATCAATCATATGAACGTTGCATCTTAGAGATATTACGAACAAACTTTTTTAAGCAAGTAATGCTTGACATAGCATGAAGTGTGCTGTTTGCCACTTGTAATAATTAATTAAAACTAGATGGGATAGTTTCAATGGGCATAAGCATTAATTTCATTCTCCCACTGATATGAAGTATCACACATTTCGAGAAATGCATTGTACACCTAGCTCACTTTTAACCTTCTATACAAAGGAATCAGTGAAATTCCAGACAGATTATCCGAAACTCCTAGTCCGAAACACGTGAAGAAGCCAAGAATTGATTCACCAGGACTTGTCAGACATGTCACGCCTACCCTTATGAATACCCCTAGACAACAGTCCACAGAATGTGAATAAAGACTAGAGAGGCGATGGATCATTGATTTCCTACTATTTAGAATAAGTGGCAGTCATTGCGAAATTAATTACCTTTTAAAAGTGATAAGTGGAACGATAAACCATGACTGAAACGAAAAATAGACTGCGAAAGACATACCAGGCATAATTGTTTGGGTTGTTAAACATTTCTGGATATGCTCAGTAGTGACTCTTTGAACTGCAGTATGTTGACGGATATCGAGGCTGGCACATACCGTACTCTCACCATGAAGAAAAAACGAAAAACCGACACTATACTGGGTACTGAAAACCATTAGGTACTCATAAGTGAATCTTACTAATCATCGCTGGGACCACATTTACGAGGCTGTACAAACCATTTACCCAGACGAACGAATCCTTTGGTATACAAACACCTAAGAGAATCAACATATGAAATGCAACACAAACCTTTCAACTACATTATGTAATGCCCGGAATAGGACAGTTCTCGTTTCGTACGATAAACCTTGACGCCAGTTCCCATGATCTTCGTTGCGAAGCTCGGGGAGAATACAGCTTTCGGCATTAGGGAAGTCATCATTCCCGTACCAAAACACCCAAAGCTCTTTTGCAAATTTTGAAAACGCACATGGATCTGAGGAATCTGATGCTTCAGGTTTTGAACGCACCCAGGCAGAAAGAACACCAAACTTTTGACAAAGAGCAAATGACTTTATTATGGGATCATCCAACGGGTCACTATATTCCCTTGGAGTATGGATAATGTACTTTCGGTACTGTATGCCGCTGAAATCAGTCTACGTGAAATGAATTTCAATTAGTTTACATGAAATAAGTATTTTAATTTCAATAAAAACTCACAACTTAGATACTTACCAGAGCAAAGATATTAGTGAAGCAGTGCTCTAGCGAAGCATCACTAGGACTGATCAACTGGCTCATAATGGACATATTACAAAGAACTCATTTCATCGCTACATTACTAATTTTAACCAACCACCTAAACTAAACGCAATATTCCGCCATGCGGACAGGTACCGCACAACTCCCTGAGACACTCAAACAAGTAAGAAACACAAAAAAACCATAGAATGGCTTCATTTTAGTCATCAATATGTAAAACTAATGGCGTAACGGCAGACTGTCAACCAAAACCCCAAAAGTATTACGTTATTAAGTGTCTGAATTCACTGACTTCAATATCCAATATCTATACGCGGCATATTCGTAACAAGGCTGTAAAACTCAGTATTGAGGATAAACGTTATCGTGATATATTTTCGCGCACTGTGTGGGGTATTGCGTTCACGCCTATAGAGGCGTTATAACCGCTCAGTTTTGTGAAAATAGATTATATTTGACTAGTTTTGGGCTTCTATGGCCGAAAAAAGCAATATTTTGCTGTATTGTGTTCGTAGTAATGCGTAAAATTGTCTTGACAGCCCGGACAAATTTCTACTAAAAGAAGTCATCTTTTTTAAGAAATTTCGCATAGAAAGACTTATTTGCGTTTTAGAGCCTTAAGGCATTGTTGTTTGAGAGTTGTTTTAGATCTTAAGTTTGTAAATTGACTACAGGCAAAGGTTGTTGTCACCCCAGTTATTCTATGAGAATTGGGCATTTGAAAGAGAAATGGCCGACAGACATAAGTTAGATGTATGTTTTGAGGATGTTAAACACTTCGTTATCATCCATGATGACTGAAATATTCCATTACACATCGAAGAGATCATGCGATGATTAAGATGGGTTCCAATATCCAATATCGTTTTTACGAGCTAGTATAAACCAATTTGATTCCTTTGTGCTCGCTTCTTGATTGTGAGGTATAGGTTCTTGATCTTCGGTAAACTTCTGCGTAGCTTGTCCCGCCACTCGACTGTCGTAGCTTTGGTTGACTCCAAAGGGAGTAGTGCTGGGATTAATTATATGTGGTTTGTAGTATAAGGTATGTTAAGACAGTTACTACTGTGATTGGAGTTGATCCTTTCGCCAGTTAGTCCTTCGGTATTGTCGACAAGAGAAAAGAGATAGTAATAATAAAAATAATAATAATAGTAATAATAATAATAGATATAATTAGTGAAGCTATTCAGACTAAGAGACAGAAACGAAAATAGGAAACGTAACAACAGTCAGCTCATTAAGTTTGAAGAACAATATATATATCGGTAATAGTAATAATAATAATAGTAATTATAATATTAATAAGTTGTCAGGAGAGTAAGACGGGAGAGAATGTAAAGAAGTAAAGTGACGGGTTTAATTATCTACCCTGATTGGTAAATGCGATTTTAAGGAGATAGGCCATTTGGATGCAGTCCTTGTATCGCTGCATGGTTGTCCAGCCTTCGCTTAAAGGCGTCCAAAGACGGTGCCATAGCTACATCTGCCGGTAAGGAATTCCAGGGACGACAAACCCGCAGTGAAAAGAAGTGGGAGCGCACCCGGGTCCTTGCCCTCTGGTGAGCTATCCTTCTGGGATTTCCACGTGGAAGCCTATACCTACTCAATGGCAGAATACCTTTGTTTGGGTGATTCTGGTCATTTGTTATTTTGTAGGCAGTAATCAAATCCCCCCTAAGCCGACGGTAACTAAGTGTGAACAGGCCTAATTTCTTCAGCCTTTCATCATATGGTTTGTTTCGGAGACCAACCACTCCTTTTGTTGCCCGTCGTTGGACTCTTTCCAAGAGGTTGGCATCTCTTCTCAGCATTGGGGGTGCAATAATATTATGCACCTCAAGGTGTGGCCTGACGTATGTTTTGTACAACATTAGAAAGAGCTCAGGAGTGAGTGCACCTAACTGTCTATGCGTAAAGTGTATGACCGCATATGCCCTCGCTACATCCCCTGTGTAATTTACGCTTGTGTCCATTTTTTCCGTTAGAACTAGACCTAAGTCGCGTTCCGACGTTGTGCAGGACAAGCTTTCATTGCATAGGGTGTAACTTGCATTCTGCAGTCTACAGGTGCGCAACTTCACTACTTTGCACTTTTTCAAGTTGAAAGTCATGCCACTGGCCACCGCCCAGTCTTCCAGAAGGTTTAGGTCTTCCTGTAGCCTATCTGAGTCCTCCGGACACTTTATCGCCCTCCATATTTTTACGTCGTCAGCGTACAGGAGAGTCAGGCAGCTCAGACGGCGTGGTAGATCATTGATGAAAATCAAAAACATAAGTGGTTGTCAATGGAGTAGAAGATTGAACGATCAATTCTTGGTTGTTTGCTCAAAATCAACTTCCCCAATTTTCGCGGAAGCATCAATATGACAGTCATCGTCTCGTCGGTCGCTGTTCAGAAAGAAGATTGAAACATCGTCAGAAGTAATACAGAGATTTATTATTGTGATATTTGTTTTCAGACCTTAGTTTGCTTAGTTCGCTTATTCCTTTTATATGTTGGTGCAACAATACAGAAATATCAAGCGGCAGATCGGTGTTTTGGTTTTTGCGTCCGTTATAACTAAGCGTTTCTGAGAAATCTTCTAAGAACAGCGTGGGCCCGAGCGTAGCGAGAGCTGGGCATTAACGGTTTATGAGACTTGGCTGACAGTTTCTGACGATGGAAACAGATCTGGCGGATTCAAACAGTTGGTGAAAGTTTGGATAGTCGCCGTTCATTTTTCCTGGTGCCGGTCAAGTACTCTTTGAACAAGCAATATCTGGAACTTTTTTGGAATTGGGTCAAGTTCAACAATGCCTGGGTCAAAGAAGGGACAGAGTGTCTTGGATGCAAACAGGAAAGTAAGTCATGGTGACTTGTCTGTTGCTTGTAACGATGTGTCTGATGTTAAACATGATATGGTTGATGTTACTGTTTCGCCGTTCAGGGATAATAGGAACATCAAACTCCCTAAATTAGAACCACGATGTTTTGATGGAAACCCGGCTGATTATTTACAATTTGTAAAGGAGTTTGAGATCATGTTGAGTGGTTTTTTATTAAATGATGAATTGAAATTGATGTATTTGATGAGATATTGCACTGGAGATGCTTCAAGAGCTATACAGTGTTGTAAGTTTATGAAGCCAAAAGAGGGCTACGATGAGGCTATGAGCATATTACGTCAAAGGTTTGGAAGACCTTCGATGATTGCAGGGAAATTATTCGAGGCTGTTAAGGGTAATGGTGGTCAATTACAGGATGACTCCCAGGCACTCACTGAGTTTTTAGATAATTTGCTAATTTACAAGAATGGAATGATTTCGATGAATCGAATGAGTGACCTCAACTCGAGTTTTATACTAGAAGTAATAGCAAGACGTCTACCTACTCGATTGCAAAGGAAGTGGGTGAAGATAAGCTCCCGTATGGAGGATGAGGGTATCGAGCCAAAGTTTGATGATATCCTGAAACTGGTAAATACTAGTGTCAATGAATCTATGAGCAAGTTTTCCAGTCTGTTAGATCTCACCCCTAGAATAGAGCAGTCTGAGGGTAAAACGCACTCATTGATGACGAATAAGCCTCAGAGAGGTGGATATCGAGAAGACTCCATGATGTATAGTAATGCATATAGACCTAGTGAGTGTAACAGGTTTCGTAGTACATGTTCAACAGATAAGTTGCAAGATGCAAGACAAACATGGTTGTGTTTCACACGTTTGCAAGATGTGCATACAGAAGTGAACTGTGAACCAGTGAGCAAGTTCAGTGATAAGCTAAATGTAAACTCCAGGTCTGACTCCGAATTGTGTGACGATAACGGTGTTGTGAAGAAGTCTGTAGTTGCAACTGGTAATCCATTGAAATGGAGGGAATGCCTACTACTGCTAAGTTAAATAAAGGTTCTGTACAACTTGAACGTGAAGTAGAAATAAATGCAGATTCAGTTGCAGAAGGCATGCATACTTGTGAGACCGTCAGTGGGAGTGATCAGCATGTAGCCCACCTATCATCAGATGATAGTGCTAAACCCGAACTAGTAGTGAAAGAGAGCAGTGGTGGTAATCTTGCAGTTGGACAACTATCTGAGAGCCGAACAAGAACAGCTTCTGATCCACCACTAAGTTCATCACCTTGTGTCACTCAGTCATCGTTGGTGTTTTCATCCACAATGAAACAGATTCCCATCAACTCAAGTATCTTGTGCAATGACTATGGTAGTATCAGTTCGTTTGAAAGGACGTATATCAATGGTCAGTTTAGTGTGGATAAGCCGAGTGTAAAGGAGAGAGTTATTGTTAAATTGACTTGCACGAATAAAGGCATTTCTAGTTTCAAGTTACTATTTGAATGTTATTATCTTTGGTGTAAATTACTCTGTTTCTATACTTGGTTGATGAGATATGTCGTGTGTTTGTTGGTCATCTATATTCTACGATACTATGACATGGGCGTGTTGCCGTTCAGATTTGAGGATATAGCTGATAGAAGGAAGTCAGCAAATGAACTCTGCGACGATTTTCCAACCTAGGGCGTCAACCTGAGAAGGGTTGTAGGCGTACTGCTGTAAGTCCTACAGTTCTTCAAAGGGTAGTTTGTCATGCCGGAATCCACAACATTTGATGTGTTGATTGTACGTATGTTTGTGTTAAATAGTTGTGTGAGTTCCAATTGATGTAATTGTTGGTTAATCTTGTTTGTGTCTGGACATTCCACAACTTACAATGGTCAACCTGTGAAGGTTTGTAGGCGTACTGGTGTATGTCCTGCAATTCTTCAAGGGTATTCCATCAAGACATGAAATGCGAGTTTGTGTGTAAAGTTTGTGTATACGTGTGGTGTGTCATATCAATTGGTGTTATTTGAATTCATTGTGTTTACTCGTTGTTTTCGTACCTTGTTGTTATTGCATAATTTTTGTTAAAATTTTCGTCGTGATTACCTCCAAAGTTGTGTCCACTCTTCTACATCCGTGAATGAATTGATTGATGTTAAGGACAGCAGATGGGTCGTATACGCCGGGGAGGCTAGGCTATTGCTGAGAATGGAATTCACACGGAGATAATTGTTAGCTGCGGTCCGACACGCCGGGGAGAAAGAGTGTAGACGACTGAGGCTCGCATGCGTCACCGCTACTAGAACTGAGGCAGAATGAGTGACAAGCGATTTCAGTGATAATAGATAGTGAATAGAAAAGAGGGTGCTTGAAGAGTATCATGAGGTGCTGCTATGGTCACGTTGCATTCTGCAAGAGTCATTCTAGTAAGTGGCGATTGTGTTGCAAGATGTCAAGAGCAGGTCTCTGTCTGGAGGCGCAGGTCGTCAGCGATGTGTGAGATTGTGCTGTGGGTATGCTTGTGGTGTGTTGGCTTTCCTGTTTGTTTTCCATTTCAGCTCTGTCCGTGTGACCCAGGTTCTCGCAATGGCATCCAAGTCAACGTGCATTGATCGTGAAGGAAAAAAGGGTTGGATCCCTTTTTTGCCGGGGAGTGTCAATGGAGTTGAAGATTGAACGATCAATTCTTGGTTGTTTGCTCAAAATCAACTTCCCCAATTTTCGCGGTGGCATCAATACGACAGTCATCGTCTCATCGGTCGCTGTTCAGAAAGAAGATTGAAACATCGTCAGAAGTAATACAGAGATTTATTATTGTAATATTTGTTTTCAGACCTTAGTTTGCTTAGTTCGCTTATTCCTTTTATATGTTGGTGCAACAATACAGAAATATCAAGCGGCAGATCGGTGTTTTGGTTTTTGCGTCCGTTATAACTAAGCGTTTCTGAGAAATCTTCTAAGAACAGCGTGGGCCCGAGCGTAGCGAGAGCTGGGCATTAACGGTTTATGAGACTTGGCTGACAGTGGTCCTAGGATAGAACCCTGCGACACTCCTGATGACGATCTGTGCCAAGATGATCGGACTCGGTTAACCTTAGTGCAAAATTGCCTGTCGGCTAGGTAGTCCTTCAACCATGACAGAAGTGGCTCACCTATGCCTGCCTGGTTTATTTTATGTAGGAGAAGGTCATGGTGAACGGTGTCAAATGCCTTCTCAAAGTCTAGGAAGACCACATGGACTGGTACGTTCAAGTCCCAGCATGATGTCCAGTCGTCCCAAGCTGACAGTAGGTTAGTGACGCAGGATCTGCCTTTTCTGAAACCATGTTGGGCTTCATGTAGTATATTAGTCCTATCGAAATATTCCCTGATGTGGTCGTCAATAATACTTTCCAGTACTTTTGATACCACTGGGAGTAGAGCTACTGGTCTATAGCTAGCAGCGTTTTGCCTGTCCCCACCCTTGAAGATTGGAGAAAGGATGGCTCTTTTCCACTCCCTTGGCAGGGTCCCCGAATCCATTGAGTGTTGGAACAAGTCGCACAGGGGTCTACAGAGAGCCTCGGCGCACTGTTTCAGAACAGATGGCCTGATGTCATCACAACCTGGGGACTTCCCAGGTATGAGTCGCTGTAGCTTCCTTAGTACTATTGCGGGGTTTATTTGGGGAGTAGTCGCTAGGTCTTCCTCCTCTGAAATAGTGGTGCCACCATTTTGGTCCGTAACTGTAATATCCACATTGCTGTTTAGCTGTTTAGCGAAGGCTGAACTGAATGTTTCAGCCATCTCCAGACTAGTGAGATATTGACCGTTTGGGCCTACTAAGGCGCATGCCCCTTGGTTTGTCGGTTTTCTTTCCGACATGAATCGGTACAAGTTTTTAGGGTTTGATAGGAGTTTTTTAGCAAGGTTAGCCTGGAATGACCTCCTGTCCCTCCTGACTCTTGCATTACACCGGTTCCTGAGTTCGAGGTATGCATCATGGTCGGTCTGACTCTTAGATACACGCCACGTAAACCAAGCCTTCCGCTTTGCTTGCAGAATACGTTGCGTGCCTCTCTTCAACCATGACGTCTTTCTCTTAGGCTGTGTTGTGACTAAAGGGACGGTATCCGAGATTGCTGTATGGATAATCTTTTTTACCACTTCCCAGTGTTCATCCACAGATAGGTCGTCCCATGCTAAGGGCCAGTCTGCGTCGGACAAGAGCCTCCGCATTTCAGCATAGTCAGCCTTGCTGTAGCACAGACATGGTCGCGTAACATCCCATTGCAAACGCTCACGGAGGACAAGATCGAAACCTATGACTGCATGGTCACTGCTTCCCAGAGGAGTCATGATCTGGACCTTTTCGACGAGTAGCTGGTCACTAGTTAGAATATAATCTAGTTTTGATGACTTTCCACTAGGGCCCCACCTAGTGTCGTCTCCAACATTCTCAGTCAGTCCCGTGTTTCGAATAGTTTGCAGTAGGTTTCGGCCAAATTTTCCCTTAGCACACCCGGAGCCGAGGTTCAGTGATGGAGCATTGAAATCTCCAGCTATGGTGATTTGGTCGTAGCCCAAATCTCGTATTCCTGTGATAGTGCTGAGCAGTAGCTGATTGTGCTCTGCCCCACAGGTGGGAGATCGGTAGATGCCACCCAGTAAGTGCTTGGTGTGGCCTACGGTGAAATGACACCATATGGAGTCTGGGAGTTCGATAAGTGGTGGGTCCGTTGCGCGCACACATTTAAGTTGCCTATCAAAGTATATAGCAACTCCCCCTCCTTCCTTATTATCCCTGTCTCTCCTGACCAGTACCATATCACCTATACTGATTTCATTGTCGGCGATAGTGGGGTTTAGCCACGTTTCAGTAAGAATGATTATTTTCAGTTGAAGGTGTGCTTGGAGATTTCGAAGTTCACCTACTTTCCCTCTCAGCCCCCTCACATTGCTATATAGGCAACTGACAGTGAGTCTAACAACCTCAGAGTGTTGTGGGGTAGTTGACGTGAAACCGTCTGCTGGTGGGGGACTTGATGTTGGAACTAGTTGGCCGATTCCGATAGAACCGGCCCGTTGTAGTTTTTTTCAATGGATTTAGGCAGGACACTTGGGAGACACAGACTATTATTCTCAGAGCTGCATCGCTCTAGTGTCACCGAAGCTTGGGGTCGTATTAAAGCCTCAGTTTGCTGCCTCCTTATATTTCTGGGTCTGCTTTCACAGCATCGGATGTGTCCTCCAATTTTTCCCTTGGTCTCATACCACCGTTGAAGTGATATGGACAACTGCTCCGGGGAGTTGAATGTGACACACAGCAGCTTTGGAGAGTTAATCAATGTTAGATGAGCGGGACGAGGTAGTCGGAAAATGGAGATGGCTCCAGAAGCGCCAGGGGCCATCTGAGATGACAGCCATCTCCATTGTTGTACGTCGTGCATGTGTTTTTCACAAGCAGTGCCGGTTTCCAGCTCCGGAACACCGTGTACCACTGTAACAACAGAAGACAAGGGCCAGGCAACAGATCGTTTTATTATGAAAATCAACTCGTATTTATACATATTTCACATACATTATTATAGACAAGCGCAGTCATCTGATTGGTTGTTTATCAGAAGTTAGGCAGTCAAACGCAGGCTTCTGATTGGTTGTTTCGGGATTCCTTGACAAATAGAGTTCTCTATCTGCGAATCATATTTTGCCACGTTAACTTTGCTGTGATTGGTTGTTGACTCAGCCTTGTTCATATTTTCTCACGGCCCATATTAACGTAGCTTAGTGTCAACCAATCGGCTAGCAGCCTGCTCTCACCACACCACCATAGAGGTGGAAGGCATCAGTTCCGGTGACTCCCTCCCCATATTTCTGACAGCCCATGGTCTATCTTGCCGCGCTCTTATGTTAGAACTTCTGTCCAGGGCTAGTACCTGAGCCATTAACAGTACTTTTTCGGCCTCTTCGGCAGAGTCCAGTGTAACCCGTAATGGGGGTGGCCTACCCTGAGGTGTGTGGACACCCCTGTACAGTCTGCACAGTTTTGCTGAACTAATGTTCAGACCTAGTTTGCCACACAGGTTGGACCACTGTTCCTGATTAAACAGGGCCCGTTGTTCGAGCAAGCTATCCGTGCTCACAGGTACGTTAAAGAGAATGAGAGAGTTAGACCGACTACCCTCAGACTTGGGTTTTGCCTTCGGCTTCTTGCAGTCCTTTGCATCATTAGCAACATTAGGCTTCATCGGTACCTGGACAGCCTTTTTTGTGTTGCCAGGCTTGCTAGTGGATGCAAGTGGTGCCTTTGTAATTTTGCCTTCCCCTGATGTGGATGGAACCTTGCTAATCTTCACCTTGTGAGAATTGGCATTTCCAGTCAGTAGGGCTGGTGTGTCCTTCTTTAAGTCTTTGACCAGTTTCGGCAGTGCGAGTTTAGCAGGGGGGAGCTGCATGATACTGCGTTGAGGCACAAGAGCGTGTTATTTCTGCTATCCGCAGACACGCTTTGTGGGACTATGCCAGGGCGACAAAGTGGACACACGTACCAAAACCATGGGCATGGGCTATTTCTCATAAACTCATGGTATGCTTTCGGTACTTCTTTGTCACAACGGCAGTGCACCCATCGTTTGCAAAAATTACATTCAAACGCTGAATCAGTTTTAGAAACTGTGATGCTGCACGCCTGGCATTCATCCCCTTCCCTTGATGACGCCTTCGAGGTCTTATGACGTCTTGAACGTTTCCTTTTAGGATTGATGTGTTTCACACACTGGCCTACAGTTGATGCAGGTGTAGAATTCTGTCCTTCTGGTATTGCCTGTGCCGTTTCAGTACTAGACTGTGGCAATGCAGGCGTTAAATCAGGGCAGACTAAAGCTACACGAGTTGTCAATGGAGTTGAAGATTGAACGATCAATTCTTGGTTGTTTGCTCAAAATCAACTTCCCCGATTTTCGCGGAAGCATCAATATGACAGTCATCGTCTCGTCGGTCGCTGTTCAGAAAGAAGATTGAAACATCGTCAGAAGTAATACAGAGATTTATTATTGTGATATTTGTTTTCAGACCTTAGTTTGCTTAGTTCGCTTATTCCTTTTATATGTTGGTGCAACAATACAGAAATATCAAGCGGCAGATCGGTGTTTTGGTTTTTGCGTCCGTTATAACTAAGCGTTTCTGAGAAATCTTCTAAGAACAGCGTGGGCCCGAGCGTAGCGAGAGCTGGGCATTAACGGTTTATGAGACTTGGCTGACAGTTTCTGACGATGGAAACAGATCTGGCGGATTCAAACAGTTGGTGAAAGTTTGGATAGTCGCCGTTCATTTTTCCTGGTGCCGGTCAAGTACTCTTTGAACAAGCAATATCTGGAACTTTTTTGGAATTGGGTCAAGTTCAACAATGCCTGGGTCAAAGAAGGGACAGAGTGTCTTGGATGCAAACAGGAAAGTAAGTCATGGTGACTTGTCTGTTGCTTGTAACGATGTGTCTGATGTTAAACATGATATGGTTGATGTTACTGTTTCGCCGTTCAGGGATAATAGGAACATCAAACTCCCTAAATTAGAACCACGATGTTTTGATGGAAACCCGGCTGATTATTTACAATTTGTAAAGGAGTTTGAGATCATGTTGAGTGGTTTTTTATTAAATGATGAATTGAAATTGATGTATTTGATGAGATATTGCACTGGAGATGCTTCAAGAGCTATACAGTGTTGTAAGTTTATGAAGCCAAAAGAGGGCTACGATGAGGCTATGAGCATATTACGTCAAAGGTTTGGAAGACCTTCGATGATTGCAGGGAAATTATTCGAGGCTGTTAAGGGTAATGGTGGTCAATTACAGGATGACTCCCAGGCACTCACTGAGTTTTTAGATAATTTGCTAATTTACAAGAATGGAATGATTTCGATGAATCGAATGAGTGACCTCAACTCGAGTTTTATACTAGAAGTAATAGCAAGACGTCTACCTACTCGATTGCAAAGGAAGTGGGTGAAGATAAGCTCCCGTATGGAGGATGAGGGTATCGAGCCAAAGTTTGATGATATCCTGAAACTGGTAAATACTAGTGTCAATGAATCTATGAGCAAGTTTTCCAGTCTGTTAGATCTCACCCCTAGAATAGAGCAGTCTGAGGGTAAAACGCACTCATTGATGACGAATAAGCCTCAGAGAGGTGGATATCGAGAAGACTCCATGATGTATAGTAATGCATATAGACCTAGTGAGTGTAACAGGTTTCGTAGTACATGTTCAACAGATAAGTTGCAAGATGCAAGACAAACATGGTTGTGTTTCACACGTTTGCAAGATGTGCATACAGAAGTGAACTGTGAACCAGTGAGCAAGTTCAGTGATAAGCTAAATGTAAACTCCAGGTCTGACTCCGAATTGTGTGACGATAACGGTGCAGTGAAGAAGTCTGTAGTTGCAACTGGTAAGCCATTGTTGAATAGAGTGTCACAGAATAGAGTTGCTGCTTCAGAGTCCAGTTCTGACCCTACAAGTTTACAAGGTATTACTAGTCAGAGTGAAGTTATAAGACCTTTTAGGATATGCGAGGAGGAACCAAAATTGTCTACTTCTGTTATTAAAGAGTTTGAAAATGATGAAATTGACGGTAAATTGAATATATGTGGTAATGATCATGATACTTCACAGTTGTCTTTGGTTGATCATGATGAGATGAGGGATATGCCTACTACTGCTAAGTTGAACAAATTTTCTGTACAACTTGAACGTGAAGTAGAAATAAATGCAGATGCAGTTGCAGAAGTTATGGATACTTGTGAAACCGTCAGTGGGAGTGATCAGCATATAGTCCACCTATCATCAGATGCTAGTGCTAAACCTGAGCTGATAGTAAAAGACAGCAGTGGTGGTGGTCTTGCAGGTAGACAAATTTCTGAAAGTCGATCAGCAACAGCTTTTGATCCACCGCTAACTTCATCAACTGATATCAATCAGTCGTCATTTGTGCTGTCATCCACAATGAAACAGACGCCCATCAACTCAAGTATCTTCTCCAATGACTATGCCAGTATCAGTTCGTTTGAAAGCACGAATATCAATGCTCAGTTTAGTGAGGATAAGCCAAGTGTAAACGAGAGAGTATTTGTTAAATTGACTTGCACGAATAAAGGCATTTCTAGTTTCAAGTTACTATTTGAATGTTATTATCTTTGGTGTAAATTACTCTGTTTCTATACTTGGTTGATGAGATATGTCGTGTGTTTGTTGGTCATCTATATTCTACGATACTATGACATGGGCGTGTTGCCGTTCAGATTTGAGGATATAGCTGATAGAAGGAAGTCAGCAAATGAACTCTGCGACGATTTTCCAACCTAGGGCGTCAACCTGAGAAGGGTTGTAGGCGTACTGCTGTAAGTCCTACAGTTCTTCAAAGGGTAGTTTGTCATGCCGGAATCCACAACATTTGATGTGTTGATTGTACGTATGTTTGTGTTAAATAGTTGTGTGAGTTCCAATTGATGTAATTGTTGGTTAATCTTGTTTGTGTCTGGACATTCCACAACTTACAATGGTCAACCTGTGAAGGTTTGTAGGCGTACTGGTGTATGTCCTGCAATTCTTCAAGGGTATTCCATCAAGACATGAAATGCGAGTTTGTGTGTAAAGTTTGTGTATACGTGTGGTGTGTCATATCAATTGGTGTTATTTGAATTCATTGTGTTTACTCGTTGTTTTCGTACCTTGTTGTTATTGCATAATTTTTGTTAAAATTTTCGTCGTGATTACCTCCAAAGTTGTGTCCACTCTTCTACATCCGTGAATGAATTGATTGATGTTAAGGACAGCAGATGGGTCGTATACGCCGGGGAGGCTAGGCTATTGCTGAGAATGAAATTCACACGGAGATAATTGTTAGCTGCGGTCCGACACGCCGGGGAGAAAGAGTGTAGACGACTGAGGCTCGCATGCGTCACCGCTACTAGAACTGAGGCAGAATGAGTGACAAGCGATTTCAGTGGTAATTGGTAATGAGTAGATAAGAGAATGTGCGTAGAGTATCGTGAGGTGGTGCTATGGTCACGTTGCATTCTGCAAGAGTCATTCTAGTAAGTGGCGATTGTGTTGCAAGATGTCAAGAGCAGGTCTCTGTCTGGAGGCGCAGGTCGTCAGCGATGTGTGAGATTGTGCTGTGGGTATGCTTGTGGTGTGTTGGTTTTTCTGTTTGTTTTCCATTTCAGCTCTGTCCGTGTGACCCAGGTTCCCGCAATGGCATCCAAGTCAACGTGCATTGATCGTGAAGGAAAAAAGGGTTGGATCCCTTTTTTGCCGGGGAGTGTCAATGGAGTTGAAGATTGAACGATCAATTCTTGGTTGTTTGCTCAAAATCAACTTCCCCAATTTTCGCGGTGGCATCAATACGACAGTCATCGTCTCATCGGTCGCTGTTCAGAAAGAAGATTGAAACATCGTCAGAAGTAATACAGAGATTTATTATTGTAATATTTGTTTTCAGACCTTAGTTTGCTTAGTTCGCTTATTCCTTTTATATGTTGGTGCAACAATACAGAAATATCAAGCGGCAGATCGGTGTTTTGGTTTTTGCGTCCGTTATAACTAAGCGTTTCTGAGAAATCTTCTAAGAACAGCGTGGGCCCGAGCGTAGCGAGAGCTGGGCATTAACGGTTTATGAGACGTGATTGACACGAGTCTTTAGGATCGGTATGCGGGAAGGGGTTGAAATCCCTGGATTTTTTCCTTCCCTGGCTGAAGCCCTTGTGACTACAGAGTACGGTATTCTAGTGG
Organism: Trichobilharzia regenti; assembly: GCA_944472135.2. Classification (NCBI taxonomy): domain Eukaryota; kingdom Metazoa; phylum Platyhelminthes; class Trematoda; order Strigeidida; family Schistosomatidae; genus Trichobilharzia; species Trichobilharzia regenti. Next base: position 77,620,831 of record OX235263.1, read on the forward strand.
CTTTTTAAAGGCTGCTTTCGACAACCATATTACCAATCACTATAAATTATGCTATGTACGTCTAAGAGGGCAACAGTTTCTAACCACAAGAGCAAGAATAAGACTGAAAAAGTATAAGGTAAGGAAAAGAAAAGGTTTTCGACTTTACATCATGCGATGAATAAGATGAGTTGCTGAATTTCCTGGTGATTATATCTATTTGAATGAATTTACTAGATAAAATTGCTTAGGCAAAGATGTGATACCAGTTTAATTTACATTTGCACATGGAATCTCAGAAGACCGTAATCGCTCACTGCATAAAATGGCATCAGATTACTTTGATATCAGTGTGCATTGGGGCACGAAGAATAGTATATATGGTCCTTCTAAAATGTCAGACTACTTAAAATTAGTCTCAGCTTTCTGTCGAATAGCAGCCAGCATCTGTTACACAAGTTATATCAGTCCTAATAATTATTCATTTTCAGATCACCAAGATATTCTGATATTCTTAATGAATTACTTGTGCCTATTCAGGATATGGAAGATGCACTTATGGCTCATATCTTTAGGGCATTTATTACTAAACAAGTTATATGTAGAGATTTTGTGATGTTCAGGTTACAATGCTTGAATGTATTTAATGAATGCATGCTACTGTGCGTGAAGGGAAAGTTGATGAAAATGAAGATAGAATAAAGTTTCCTATAACTCGCTACGAACACTGCGAAATATTAATAAGGAACTAAATCAAACGGAAAAATTCCGAACAGCTAGAAAATATTACTGCAGTTTCGATTATTATTATTATTATCCATAACATTTGTAAGTCATCTTTCCAAAGTTCAAAATGATGCCAAAACATCTGTGCTAACCCATAGACCCTACGGAAATTCGTGTGAGATCTTACATGTCAGGTTGTCCTAAGAATTCTAAGCTTGCAGAAATTTCAATTCACCTATCACTGATATATCAATTATCTTCTTCACGATAGACTTTTCATATACCCTGTCAGCCACATCTCGTAAACCGTTAATGCCCAGCTCTTGCTACGCTCGCGCTCACGCTGTTCCTTGAAGTTTTCAGAAACGCTTAGTAATAACGGACGAAAAAACCAAAACATTAATTGTTGACTCGAGGATTCTTTATTGTTACACCAACATATAAAAAATATTTCTACTAAGGTCTGTGAACAAATATTACAATAATAAATCACAACATTACTTCTGACGGTTTATTGCTGACTTCTTTCTGAACAGCGACCGATGAGACGATGACTGTCGTATTGATGCCTCCGCGAAAATTGGGGAAGTTGGTTTTGAGCAAACAGCAATGAATAGATAGTTCAATCTTTGACTACATTGACATACCCACTTGTCAAGGAAATTATCCCTAAGTTCCCACTTTTACGAAGACGCTACGCACCGATAAATACTATGTACTTTATTCGACTTTAAATCCAAAACACCAGCATCGTAAGAAGGAAGTTATATTGTTTGGCAATTAAAGTAGAGAACAGTAAAAGTCTATAAACTAATGTTTCATACGAAATTATTATGCAGTTTTATTAGTTTTCGTTCGTCTTCGTCGAACTTCTAAATGATTGAACCATTCGCGCCTTCGAGTTGCCTAAAAATGGCTACCAGTTCCAAAAGCAAGCGTCCAATGTTCACGTCCACTGACACTCACTGGCAGAAAAAGGGTCCATCCCTTTTTTCCATAGCGATGATAACCTCGAACTAGACCGCCAATGCGGGAACCTGGGCCAACCGGGACTAGGCAAAAACGGGAAAGCAAGACAAAAAAGCACAACACAAAACAAGCATACCACAAAATACCGACACGCACTCCCCGGAGTGTGGGATCTTCCCCAATGATCGGAAATTTCCTACGCTCTACGTCGAGAGCATCACCAATGATCTGGTCCACTGGGTGTCGGTTGCTCCATGTCACTCTGGCACAACGCCCTCCCAGAATCATCAAATTGCATACAATGGCGCTAACAACTCTCAATTCTTACATAATTCTAGAAGACTAGAAACGACATTCCAAGATGATTCACGCAATGTGACAACCATAAAAATTACCCAAAAATTAGATTATTGGAACCCAGTCAATTACTAAACACGAACATAATGACAAACAATACATAAAATGTTGTGGATTCTGCCATGATGAACTACCCTTGAAGAACTGTAGGACTTACAACAGTAGGCCTACATTCCTTCTCAGGTTGACGATCCAAGTGGAAAGACATTCGGACACAAACAGAATTACCAACAGATAGATGACAGATGATATCAATTTAGTATATACAATATGAACATATGTACAAAATCACACACCAAGTCCGATGGACAGCACTTCGAAGTAATAATAATAATAGTATATTCTCATTTTGTACATGAGAGACGCCAGTTTACAGGCATCATCAATATGATAAATTACATATACGATTAGCAATCATAATTAATAATAATGTTTTAATAAAATACACATTTTTTCCTACTTGTGTAGGACACACCAAATATACAGGCATGGATAAGCATTATTTAAATTTCATAAATTCGGTTTATGGTTAAGTTACATGGTTGCTGGCGTTTTTGTCTTAGGTCTGTGGGAACAATATGATAACCAGTCATTCAATGGAGCACATCATGAAATATAGGAATATTAACTTCGCATTAACAAAAAAACCCAAGTAAGTTTTGGATGGATTAAAAATACTTGGGAAAAAATAAAGCTTGAAGTTATTCCACAATATAACAAGTCATTCAATGGAGCACATCATGAAATATAGGAATATTGTCTTCGCATTAACAAAAAAACCCAAGTAAGTTTTGGATGGATTAAAAATACTTGGGAAAAAATAAAGCTTGAAGTAATTCCTCAATATAACTTGGGTGTGTACAAATCCGAATCTTATTTTTGATTTGATTTATATCCAAATTGGGTAATAAGGAAGCTATTTTTACAGATACGATCAGTTATGTTATAAGCTACAATCGTGACGTTGTATTACAAATTGATACTTTTCCATTGGTATAAGAGTATATTCCACAAATGTAATCCAGGTTGCGTCGTGGAGAAAGTTAATTCGTTATTAACCAGGCAACTGAAAGATACGGGACCAATAATGTTTGCAGATCATTTGTCATTGTAAATGGTCAAATATCCACATTATTCATTCTCATTCAAAAAGTCAAATGGAAGCTGAAATGGTGAGAGAAAAAAGAAGACAAACAACAGCAACGCAAAAGAAAGCAACGGGAGTCCTTAAGGAGTGATTAATAAATATATACATATATATTCTGTTTAGTAACTGTGGTTATTTTGGTACACAAACTAACTAGTCCCGTTATGCTAACTTTTATATTGTGTGTAAACTAATATTACTGTCCTGTGTAGAAATGTTAATCATCTAGTTCCAATAATATTAAAATTTATAATTGTAGTTTGTTGTAACTACACGTTTAAAGAACTTAAAATATCTATGTAGGGTGAAAAAGAAGGTGTAAGAGTCAGGCGCAAAAGTGCATTGTCATCTTTGAGCAGTCTGGTGACTGAGGAGATGAACACTGGAAGTGTGTTTGCATCGCGCACATTAGCTGGTAGTCTATTCCAAATGACTGAAAACTTATTTAAGAAGAAGTTGTACCGCACGTAAGTCTGACAGTGCTCCATAGCAGCTAGGTTGTGATGATTTCTAAGATTGTAACTGATGACAGCGGTAGGTTTAGTTATTGGCTCGGAGGAATGCAAGAGAAGATTAGTTAGCTTATAGTAAAAGATAAGGTTTAGCTTAAGGCGTCTTTTCCAGAGGGGTTCTAATCTTAGTCTTCGCATCGCTCATGGTATTCCAGACCACTTTCTAAACCAAGAGTTCTTGAGGTAAACTGCCGTTGCACTCCCTCTAATTTAAGCTTGTCATTTTGTCTTAGTCCGCTAAGAATAAACGGGCAGTATTCTAAGATAGGTCGGACACATACTTTGTATAATAAAACCCTAGTTTCACAACAAAAGAAATTGCGTGTTATGCATCCTATCAGCCTTCGCGTTTTACGTCTGGCATAATCAGTCTGTTCAGCGAACGTTAGGTTACTAGAGTATCTAATACCGAGATCTACGACTGAGTTGAGCTTAGCTAGTTTTCGCCCATTTATTTCAAGAGTTAGATCAAGCTTACTGTTGCCGATACAAATCCAGCCGCATTTGTCAATGTTAAAATTTAGACAGGATTCAGCACACCACGTTGCAAGACTACTTAGTTCAAGATGTATTTTAGTAACCATATCGCTTAATTCATGAGTGTAGCAGGAGTAGACGACTTTGAGGTCGTCAGCATATAGGAATGGTTTACCTGAGGTGAAGCACTTGCAAATGCTGTTAATGTAGACTGTGAATAAAAGTGGACCTAGGACACTACCTTGCACGACCCCACTTGAGATCTGCCTAGGATGAGACAATACAGATCCAACTTTGGTTATTTGTACCCTGTTGCTTAGAAATGATTTTAACCAGTTCAGTAATGGGTTGCGAATTCCACAAGAGTACAGCTTCTCAAAGAGAATACTGTGAGATACCATGTCAAATGCCCTAGATATATCGAAGTAGAGAACAACGACTAGCTTACGTGCTTCGCGACTACTAGTGATGCAGTTGAAAAAGTCGAAGTGGCAAGTAACGCAGGATCTATTTTTGAGAAATCCGTGTTGAGACCTTGTAACAAGATCTTCCCTAATTAGGTAGTCTGACAATTGATCTTTACAACTTTCTCCATGATTCGTGAGATAACTGGGGTTATATTTATGGGTCTGTAATTGCGGACGTTTGCCCTATCACCAGATTTGTAATGTGGAATTATGAAGCTAGTTTTCCACTCACTAGGGTAAGTGCCAGTGTCCATAGATATTGAGAAGAATTTAAGAAGTAACAGGGTATATCACACCCACTGTTTTTGAAAATTATCGAAGCGAGGCCATCCGGTCCCGTACTAGTGGAAGGTTTAAGGCTTTTAATTGCTTGTACTATTAACTGATTAGTGAACACAATGCTTTCAAGGGAAGAGATAGTAAGGGGAGCGGTTTCACCAGGCATATGTGTTTCTAAACTAAAGTTTGCAAACCAATCACTGAAAGTTCACAGATAGTGGCAGGTTCATTGTAGATTACTTTGTCGTGAAGTAAGTATGGGATTTCCCTCGCCGACTGCATTCGTTTTTTAAGAAGTGCCGTTAAGTTATAAACTTTGGAGGTACTTTCAAGTGCCGTTAACTCTTCGTCGAGGTCCTTTTGAGAGCGTAGGCGCTTGATAGATTCAAGAGACTCGTGGATTGAGAGCAATAGTGATATGTCCTTAGTGGAATAGTACTGTTTCTTCAGTTTCCTTAACTTATTACGGTGTGCCCTTGGAATATATTCAGTTCGGTGTCTACTTAATTTCACTATTTTCTTTGGAGCAACTGTATCTAGACAAAGGGTAACATTCCTGTAAAACAGGGTTACTAAGGCCTCCAGGGAGTCAGTGGTAAAATAGTCATCCCATTGACAGAGTCGAATAAGTTCTTGGACTAATCCCCAGTCTGTATATTTGTAACTACGACATATTGTGCTTCCTGAGTCTTGTTTGTTTCCTGTATTTAGTGGTGAGAAAGGCAGAGAGCAGAGTACCATTCTATGGTCACTACTGGAAAATCGATTACCAACATAGTGGATACTGGGATTGTGTCATGACAAAAAACAAGGTCCAACATGTTGTCACCACGAGTAGGTGTCTGGACGTGTTGTTGCCATCCATAACAGTCTATAGTGGCAAGTAATTCGTCGAAGCGTTGGGGGCCGGAACTAGTTAGCCAATTGACTTCTGGAAGATTGAAGTCCCCTGCAATTATTTTGTAATTAGCACTAAACGAGGATGCGTGTGCAAACGATTTAGCTAATAACGCATCAGTTTCTTTTGTTGCGCTTGGTGCTCGATAAACACAGCCTATGAGAAGTTTGTACTTATCTCCATGTAAGACAACCCAGAGTGAGTCAGGTACATTATTCATTGTTTCATCTTCCACCTTACTGACTACAAATGAGCTATGTATATATATGAGACATCCTCCACCACGCTTGCAATCTCTGTTTGCACGGTGTACAGTGTAATCATCGATACCTATATGCACATCAAGTACAGAGGATGAGCACCATGACTCAGTAATCAGAGCTACAGTAGGCTTGGCGACTAATAATAATGTCCTTAGTTCAGATATCTTATTGATTAAGGAACGTGCATTAATTAGCAATATCGTGAATAAGTCACGGGATACTACAAACTGGCTTAAAATGTCACCATAACCTAAATCTATTTGTGCGTCAGCACCGCAAGAATTTATGAATGAAAAGGAGGTCGGACTGGGTGTCTGCACATCGGAGTTGGTGTGCAATGAGGTGGTCCTAGGTGCCATGGGTCGTACCAGTGATTCGGGACACCTGGAAAATTTACCATGTGTTCCTGGATATAAGGGTAGTACAGGTTGGGCCTAGGTTGACGGTTAAAAGGCATAGCATCAAAAGGTCTACCCGTCCAACTGGGAGGGTGGCGTTAGCTGATCAGTAGATATGGTGGTGGTCACTAAGGTGAATCGCCCCATTCTGCAGGAACAGCAAAACACAAATTAAAGGCTCGAGATATTTCTGATTTTTATGAGGGCTTAGATCTTTATCTTGAAAAAGATTTTAGTGAACGCCTTGACAGATAATGCTTCTACCTTTAAATATATACCATTCGCTCAGCCTATTGTTGAGATGCGACCACGTGGGATCTGCACAGATTTATGGGGCATCTTATAAATTAACTTGCTATCCATTGTCAGATCTTTAAATACCACTTCACAATATCTTGTCTCACTTATTTTCTAATAACGTCTTTACTTGATTCTCATTATGTTCCATTAAACCTAACATTTTATAGCTCTTTATGAATTTGATTCGACTTATTCTATTCCTATTCTCTGGAGGGTACGGTTGTGCACCAAATAGAAAAAAAGACATGAAATAAAAACAACTGGCTTGAAAATAATTGTATTAAAGCCAAAAGTGGACATCATAACAGTATAAAATATATTGGTTTCATTATACATTGCAAATGAACGTTGTCGGCCTAAGGATTAATTACTTCCCCATTCTGTTTTCTATATAAATGTGTTTATTAATGATATATTTCACTCACTTAATCTATTACACTTTAATGTTTCACCTCAGCACTTTAATTTTTCTAAAACAGCTTCCAATTCCTTGTAAACGTTGTACTTACCTCAATATTGGTTGGTTATCGTATGCCTACAACCACGGGATGAAAACGAAACGAAGTCGATTTTCCCGCTCAACCTGGAGGACAACTGTACAATTCAATAACTATACGGCCTAGTTCAGACAATGTGTATTTATATATATATCAAATATTTAACTGTTGAAACATTATTAACTTGCAGAGAATTTAAGATTTGACATTATATCATCCTTGATCGTGCCTGTAAAAATGGCATGCATTTTCATGTAAATTTATGTTTATATGAAAATAAATTATTATTATTATTATTCGTCATACCGGTATACACCTTCGGGTTGTTTTTATAACTTTAAGGGAATTGTGAAGGAAGGTGCTTTGGCTGCGAGACTTTAGGAGTCTTGGAGCCTGACTTTCTATAAGGTGGAGCATGCGGAACACCTCCAGATATACTTATGTTTCGAGAGGAGTTTTTCGTAACAAGTGATGGTTTGTTGGCATTCTTACTCTCAGCAGGCTTATTGAATACAAAGTATTCTTCCCCATCATTAGTCTCAACTCTGTGAAATTTGTTCATCGTGGTGAGGTTACTACGTTTGGGGGGAAATTTCTTAGAACAACTTGCAGAAGTTCTAGTCATTTTAACATCTTTCGATGAGGCTTTATTTACAGGGGTAAGGGTATTTAAATCAGTTCCTAGTTCCATTGGCAGGTGTGGTTGTTGTGTAGTTTGCTGAATGCTAGTTTCAGCACTAGGTGTCTGTTGCTGTGAACGATCCTTATTTGGTAAATCAAAGCTAGAGGAGGTGACCAGGTTATTACTACGCATTATTCTGCGCTGACACGGTGTTTTATCCTGAGCTACGGTTATAGACTTATAACTGCTATTCAGTCTTAAGTGATCCTGACATTTAGTAAACTTACTAGCATCAAGGGAATTACTGAATTTAAAAATGATTGGGCAATTAGCCTGGTTAGACTTTTTACGAAGTCTTGTGCATTCACATGGAACACTAGCCATACCGCAACAAATCAGAATTTTGTGTCTTACAGTTTTGAGGGGCAGAGAATCTGGGACGTTGTAAACTAAAGCTTGGTGAGAAGAGGTTATATGCTTCATCACCTCCGTAGCCAAGCAGTCAATCAGATTTTCAGCTTTATTTAGGTTGTCTGGAGATATTTTAGCATGCCTTTCTAACAGACAGGCTGTTGGGTCTAAATTCAAAAGCTTATTTCGAGTTACATCCAGTAAACACTTAACCTGGCCAATATCAGAACGGCTCTCCGTGGTATTTGAGATTGGCAGTGACATAATATCAAACTGATCTAATTTTTTCTGAATTTCACTTACTTGCCTCTGCATATCTTTCAAAAGGAGGTTTAGTTTAGAGAACTCAGAGTTCTCTAACAGAATATCTTTCACCAGTATCACAGGAGTAAGATCTGCACTCAAACCATTTTGAGGGCTAGTAGTTGATACTGTAATACCAGGCGGTAATGCAGTTAATAACCGAATTTGACCCACTATCTAAAATAACTGTGTTTAAACGAACATGTTTTTTAGAGATTTGGACAATAATTTCAAGAATTATATGACAATAAGCAGGAAAAAAATTTCAGAGCAAACACGTGCAAAAGTGTCACCAATTTCGAACGTACCGCCAAGTAATTGTATCGTAGAATATAGATGACGAACAAACACACGACATATCTCATCAACCAAGTGTAGAAACAGAGTAATTTACACCAAAGATAATAACGTTCAAATGGTAACTTGGAACTTGAAAAACCTTTATTCATGCAAGTCAGTTTAACAATTACCCTCTCGTACACACTTGGCTTACTTTCACTAAACTGAGCAATATCTTTCGTATTTTCAAATGCACCAATACTATCATAGTCATTGCACAAGGCATTTGAGTTCATGGGCGTCTTTTTCATTGCGGATGACAACAGCGGCGACTGATCGATACCAGTTAATGAACTTAGTGGTGGATCAGAAGCTGTTGTTGTTCGGCTTTTAGAAGTTTGTCTAAACGTAGGATAACCGCCACTGCCAATGTAGTTAAAGACTGAACGATCAATTCATGGTTGTTTGTTCAAACCCAACTTCCCTATGTTTTCGCGGAGGCATCAATCAGCCAGTCATCGTCTCATAGGTCGCTGTTCGGAGAGCACATAAAAAGCCGTCAAAAACCTTAGTTATTTTGCTGCTCATATGTTGGTGTTAGAATAAAGAATTCTCGAGTCGCCAATCGGTGTTTTGGTTTTTGCGTCCGTTAGTACTAAGCGTTTCTGAAAGGCTTCGAGGGACAGCGAGAGGCCCAGCGTAGCAAGAGCTGGGCATTAACGGTTTTTCAGACGTGATTGACTGTTTCCGACGTATTGGTAGCAGTTTCTGACGGTTGGTGAGAGTTTCTGGCATTTGGATAATTTCCGTCCGTCTTTCCTGGTGCTGGCCAAGTCTTCTTTGAACAAGCGTTATCTGGAACTTTCTGGTATTTTGGTTACGTTCAGTGATGCCTGAGACAAAGAATGGACAGAGCGTCTTGGATGCAAACAGGAAAGTAAGTCATGGTGACTTGTCTGTTGCTTGTAACGATGTGTCTGATGTTAAGCATGACATGGTTGATGTTACTGTTTCGCCGTTCAGGGATAATAGGAACATCAAACTCCCTAAATTTGAACCACAGTGTTTCGACCGAAACCCAGCTGATTATTTACAGTTTGTAAAGGAGTTTGAGATCATGTTGAGTAGTTTTCTGTTAAATGATGAATTGAAGTTAATGTATTTGACGAGATATTGCACTGGAGATGCTGCATGAGCTATACAGTGCTGTAAGTTTATGAAGCCGAAAGGGGGGTACTATGTGGCTATGAGTATACTACGTCAAAGGTTTGGAAGACTTTCGATGATTGTAGGGAAATTATTCGAGGCTGTTAAGGGTATTGGTGGTCAATCACAAGATGACTGCGAGGCACTCACTGAGTTTTTGGATAATTTGCTAATTTGCAAGAATGGAATGATTTCGATGAATCGCATGAGTGACCTCAACTCGAGTTTTATCCTAGAAGTAATAGTGAAACGTCTACCTACTCGACTGCAACGGAAGTGGGTGAAGATAAGCCCCCGTATAGAGGATGAAGGTATTGAGCCAAGGTTTGTTGATATTCTGAAACTAGTAAACGATAGTGTCAATCAATCTATGAGCAAGTTAGCCAGTATATTACACGTCACCCCGTAGAATAGAGCAGTCTGAGGGCAAAACGCAATCATTGATGACGAAAGGGTCTCAGAGAGGTGGATATCGAGAAGGCTCTATGGTGTCTAGTAATGCATATAGATCCAGTGAGTGTAACAGGTTTCGTGGTACATCCTCAACAGATAAGTTACAAGATGCAAGATAAACACGGTTGTGTTTTACACGTTTGCAACGAGTACATACAAAGACTAACTGTGAATCAGTCAGCAAGTTTAGTGATAAGCTAAATGTGAAATCGAGGTCTGACTCCAAATTGTGTGACGGTAACGGTGTGATCCAGAAGTCCGCAGTTGCAACTGGTAAGTCATTGTTGAATAGAGTGTCACAGAAGAGAGTTACAGTCTCGGAGGACAGTTCTGACTCCACAAGTTTACAAGGTGTTACTAGTCAAAGTGAAGATATAAAACCTTTAATGATTTGTGAGGAGGAACCAAAATTGTCTACTTCTGTTATTAAAGAGTTTGAAAATAATGAAGTTGACGGTAAAGTAGAATATTGGTGATAATGATCACGATAGTGCACATTCGTCTTTGGTTGATCATGATGAGATGGGGGGAATGCCTACTACTGCTAAGTTGAACAAAGGTTCTGTACAACTTGAACGTGATGTAGAATTGAATGCAGGTGCAGTTGCAGAAGTTATGGATACTTGTGAGACCTTCAGTGTAATTGATCAGCGTGTAGCCCACCTATCATCAGATGATAGTGCTAAAACCGAGCTGATAGTAAAGGACAGCAGTGGCGGTTATCCTACGTTTAGACAAACTTCTAAAAGCCGAACAACAACAGCTTCTGATCCACCACTAAGTTCATTAACTGGTATCGATCAGTCGCCGCTGTTGTCATCCGCAATGAAAAAGACGCCCATGAACTCAAATGCCTTGTGCAATGACTATGATAGTATTGGTGCATTTGAAAATACGAAAGATATTGCTCAGTTTAGTGAAAGTAAGCCAAGTGTGTACGAGAGGGTAATTGTTAAACTGACTTGCATGAATAAAGGTTTTTCAAGTTCCAAGTTACCATTTGAATGTTATTATCTTTGGTGTAAATTACTCTGTTTCTACACTTGGTTGATGAGATATGTCGTGTGTTTGTTCGTCATCTATATTCTACGATATAATGACATGAGCGTGTTACCGTTCAGATTTGAGGATATAGCTGATAGAAGGAAGTCAGCAAATGAACTCTGAGACGATTTTCCAACCTAGAGCGTCAACCTGAGAAGGGTTGTAGGCGTACTGCTGTAAGTCCTACAATTCTTGAAGGCTACTACTTCGAAGTGCTGTCCATCGGACTTGGTGTGTGATTTTGTACATATGTTCATATTGTATATACTAAATTGATATCATCTGTCATCTATCTGTTGGTAATTCTGTTTGTGTCCGAATGTCTTTCCACTTGGATCGTCAACCTGAGAAGGAATGTAGGCCTACTGTTGTAAGTCCTACAGTTCTTCAAGGGTAGTTCATCATGGCAGAATCCACATTATTTGATGCATTGATTGTGCATATGTTTGTGTTAAATAATTGTGTGAGTTCCAATTATTGTAATTGTTGGTTAGTCTTGATTGTGTCCGGACATTATACAACTTAGAATCGTCAACCTGAGAAGGGTTGCAGTCGTACTGGTGTAAGTCTTGCAATTCTTCAAGGGAATTACAACAAGATATGATCTACGAGGTTATTTGTACTGTTTGTATATATGTGTGTTGTGTCATATCAATGGGTGTTTTTGGATTCATTGTGTTTACTTGTTGTTTTCGAATTTTATTGTATTGCATAATTTTGTTAAAATTTTCGTCGTGATTACTTCTGAAGCTGTTTCTAGTCTTCTATATCCGTGAATGAATTGATTATTGTTAAAGACAGCAGATCGGTCGCGTGCGCCGGGGAGGCTATTGCTGAGAATGACATGCACACGGAGATAATGATTAGCTGTGGTCCCACACCGCAGGGAGAGAAAGTGTAGACGACTGAGGCTTGCATACGTCACCATTACTAGAACTGAGGCAGAAAGAGTGACAAGCGATTGCAGTGGAAATTGGTAGTAAGTAGATAAGAGGATGTGCGTAGTGTTGTGAGGTGCTGCTATGGTCACGTTGCATTCTGCAGGAGTCATCCTAGTAAGTGGCGATTGTGTTGCAAGATGCCAAGAGGATGCCTTTAACTGGAAGGTGTAGGTCGTCGTCGATGTGTGAGATTGTGCTGTGGGTATGCCTGTGGTGTGTTGGCTTTGCTGTTTGTTTACCATTTCAGCTCTGTCCGTGTGACCCAGGTTCTCGCAATGGCATTCAAGTCGACGTGTATTGGTCGTGATGGAAAAAAGGATGGATCGATTTTTCGACTAGGAGTGTCAATGAAGTTGAAGATTGAACGATTATTTCATGGTTGTTTGCTCAAACCCAACTTCCCCATATTTTCACGGAGGCATCCATACACCAGTGATCGTCTCATCGGTCGCTGTTCAGAAAGAACGTAGAAAAGCCATTAGAAGTAATCTCGTGATTTATCATTGTGATATTTGTTCATAGATCTTAGTTTATTTTGCTGCTCATATGTTGGTGTTAGAATAAAGAATTCTCGAGTCGCCAATCGGTGTTTTGGTTTTTGCGTCCGTTAGTACTAAGCGTTTCTGAAAGGCTTCGAGGGACAGCGAGAGGCCCAGCGTAGCAAGAGCTGGGCATTAACGGTTTTTGGGATGTGATTGACAGTAGGTTTCTAAGTTTTTGAGCCCGATCACATTTTACCCTCTTTTTCTGTTGTAGATGACCATAGTCTACATATCTGTATTGGTTTTGGTTGCTCGTCTGTTTTTCACTCATGTTTTTCTCTAGTTCTTGCTATTTTATTCAGTATTTTTGTTCACTACAATGTTTCGTTTGCGAAATATACAAAGTGGCTTTCAAATTTCAACTTCTGTGTAAGTAAAATTTTTAGTAACTAGCAAAGCTAAGTTTCCTGAACTTAATCCACATGATCCAGAACTTTAGTTTGCTCAGCTGGAAAGCTCTTCTGACCGGTACATTATTAAGTACGAAAACACCAGGTAAGAAGTTTGTGTTCCCAGTTACCTTAAGAGACTAACAAGGAATTATGGGACGTTACACTTCACCCCCCTAACGAGTGGCCATTCGTAGTTCTTAAGTGAGAGGTGATTAAACGACTATCCATGTGTGAAGACAGGCGCACACAAAGGTTGCTTCAAGCGGAGAACATGGGAGATAGATCCCCACCACAGTTCTTTAGCCACCTGCAGCAGCTTGAGGTAGACAGCATGGTGGGAGGGGCTGCACTGGACCAGGGTCGGGTACAAGCCTTTCCGGAGTGTTTGCAGCAAGCACTAGACGTTCAAGATCTTGACGCCCCTCTTGGAGAGTTCGTGCACATCGCTGATGGAGTGCTAGAGAGAGAACAGCCTACAGAAAAGTAGGGGAAACATTTGAGTATGAGCAAAGACCAAATAATTTCAGCACTAATAACCAATGTTGGATCACCAACGGAACGACTGGCACAAATACAACCAGCTAGCGGAAGACATAGAAGATCGCCCAATAGAGTACATTCAGGCTCAAAGAGCAGACCAAGACAGGCTAGGTAAACAAGCCACTTCTGTTGGCATTACTACAGGTTTGATGCACAGTTAACAAAATATACACGAGAACTCACCCAGACTAAATCACTCCATAAGCAAAAGGGAAATAGTTAACCCCTTCTCATGTAACGACAAATGATACTTGCCACGACGGTCTGCTGTTCAACGCCAATGATAAGGTCTATGAGGCTGAATTTGCGGTTGATACAGGAACTGCAGTATCACACCAAAATTAAAAGCCGAGGTGGGATGAAACAGTCCCACGTCAGGCTACAGAAATCCAGTAAAACTCATCGCGACATTTGCAAAGAACACAATGACACTTCGCCTTGGGTTTGAGCGGCAGCTCCCATGGGCGTTCACTGATGCTGATGTTGACCCAAAAATCCTCACAATGAACATCCTGGAAAGATATGACCACGAAACCCCCTGATATATGAGTGAAAAATTAGCCAGGAAAACACCTTGATTACAGGAGGATCTCCACCAAAATCACTTGAAAGGATACGGAGAGTACCAGTAGAGATCGTAAATCCGGCGACAACAAGCATTCCAAAATTTCCGGCGTCCATTTGCACACTGAGTAACCAGTTGGTATCTCGGCTAGTCATTGCAAACTTATTTTCTTTCCTTTCTCGGTGCTACGGGCACTGGACAGGAAACGAACAAAACATGAGAACCCGTGGAGGATCTGACGAATCCTTGTAAATGGGTCACGTTGACTAGATAGCCACTTACTTCAATCGCTCCCATCGATTACCAACGGTACCACCATTTTCGCTCTATTTAAAGATCGTACCAACATGGGGTACTTATGACCCGACTCATGGGGTGGTGGGCTTGAGCGGTAAGTAGTACCTTTAGCATTCGGCACTGGGTGCTGGCCTGTGTCTAGTTTTTCTGATTAAACTGAATTTCGGTGGTAAAGCGCCCACCTCACTTGGAACCCTGTCGTGTTACATCCAGGTCTTTATGGACAGCTGTTAGTTATTTGGACACAACCAACAGCACATACCCTGACATAGGTTTCGTATTTTGGACAATCCATTGGTCTCTTTTTTTCTGAATTCATGGGATTCTGCGTTCCTTGTGGAATGAGTGCTTTGGGGGCCTGGATATTATACACGAGTGTAGATTTGCACTCGTGTTCGTCAACATCTTCATCTCCTGGAGCATGTTTAAATGAGGGTGGACAAAAGTGAAATACACGACCGCTGTATTTGATTATTTCACTTAACATGACATATGCTGATGTAATTATCATAATATTTATACCAATATACGATTCATAAAAATGAAATCGATATCCTCACGGGCACTGCGCCATCGTTATAAATATAAGAGAGTCATTTTCAGAGTAAGATCTAGCGATACGATGGTTTGTGATCCATCACAGTAATGAAGTATGGGAATGTCAAGAGGGACATGATAGAGTATGGTGGAGCATAACTTTATTGTTGGATGACTCGATGTAAGACACGGTGAAAAACTGTTACTTTCTGGCGATTATATGACATATCTGACTGGTCTTTGAGCACAGTTTAATAGTCACCGGTCGGCGAATGTGCATCACGTAGGCCTGTAGGATCTGTGATGCTTACGTGAGACAGTGCACACTTCTTCACCATTTCAGAGCTCATTACTATAAAACGCTGGGCAAAAGGTCAGGCATATTCAACGATATGGAGAGATAGAAATGAGCAAACCTTATTATTAAATGCCACAACACGCCTTCCATTGTCAGTAGGCTTCAAGGTGCTGTGCCACAAAATGGAACAAGTAAACCACAGTTAAGCTAATTGTTCGAAATAAGCAAGACCATCGTGATGACATATAACTTATTTCAACGAAGATCACTCTTTTTTGCACACAATTTCTCTTTACTGTTATTGACCGAAGTTCAATTGTCCTGGCAACTACTCACTGTGTAATATTAACCCAGAATCACTGGCTTCAGTCGTCTTCGTTGACTTATTCTCCTTTCACAATTCTGAAGATGCTCAAGAAACTGGCTTTTTGTCAAAAGTTATTCAAACTATCCCTCATTGACATGTAAAGTTGTAAAAGACAAATAGTATTTATGAACCTCAATTTCCTAAATCAGTGTGGAGGGTAAGAGGAGCGGGAAATGCCTAGTCTAGGGGGCGGAAAGACATTCATCATTCAGTAGCTAAAGAAGGCCTTTCAAATCCCACTCGGACGACCGTTTTATCCGTCTGGATTCCTCAGTTACTCGCTAAATCTGAGCGGCCATCGCATACCGGTTCGCAGAGGTCCTGCGTCATTTTCTCCTCAGAAATAACTTCCCTAGGAACGTCGGTTTGATTGCCTTGACTTTCGGAGTTATGTCTAGGGATTCCAGCTAGTGCCTCTGGGGACTATTAAGTCAGCTGACGAATCGCTACTCTGACTCTATTCACCACTAAAACGCCGAATATATATAGTACATCCACATGGAGCATCTAAAGGTTGTTCATATACTATTTTTGCGAAATGCAATAATAAAATTAAACAACTTGGTTTTATGCTAACATTCCATAATGAAATCGCCTGAGAATGTGGATGAAGATTGAACTATCAATTCATGGTTGTTTGCTCAAACCCAACTCCTCCATATTTTTCGTGGGAGTCATCAATCCAGCAGTCATCGTCTGAACGTTCGCTGTTCAGTGGAAGATAAAAAACTATCAGAAGTATTAAAGTGATTTATTGTTATAACATTTATTCTTAGGCCTTGTGTGTGATAACCTTATTTTTGGTTACATATTGGCGTAAGAATAAAGGATTCTTGAGTCGCCAATCTGTGTTCTGGTTTTTTCGCGTTGGTCATTACAAATTGTTTCTGAAAGTCTTACAGGGACAGCGTGAGGTTCAGAGTGGTAAGAGCTGGGCATTCACAGTTTCTGAGAGTTGTACATACATACAGTGTAATACCTTGGGTACTTCCAGAATGGTTTGCAGAAAGAATTTGCAGAAATTTAAAGCGACTGCCTGGTCGTCCTAATGGAATCTACAGTTCAATCTGATCAGGCGTTGTTGGATCTTCTGAGGCGCCCCTTCGATCGTCATGATATCATCCCTTCAATCTGAGAACCTTCTCAGACTCCAAATTGTCTTCGGATCAGTCCTATGGTACTCTTTTGACCTATCACTTCCTAATCAGGTGGCATCACGAAATCCAAAATCGAGGATTTTCTTAGCATGCATATTCAGGAACTTTCGCGGGAATGAAGCCAGGCCACTATTAGAATACACTCCATTTATTATTAGCAGCTCCTGCATATGTGAAAGTCTTAGAATGGAAAGTGTCCACTAATATTTCATGCTCAAGCTACTTGTCCACGATTGTAAGAAAGAGTGTATTTCGCGGTGTATCACTCTTAACGTCGACCCACTTTGGACGAAACGACTTGTTGCAAACCTAATATTCTTCATAAAAGTCTGACACGAAATATCGTTCTCAGACTGTAAGGACATACAAGTCTCACCACAAGGCTCATACGATCTGCGCAACCAAACTTGCACAGTGACAATGAAATCCTTTAAATCAACACTCCGAGAAAATTTCTCCACAATCATGTATTATAAAATATGAACAGCCCACCTCTAGAAAAAGAACTCGCACCTCCTTTACGAGTTTCAAATGCTCTCTGTACATACTGCTTCATTCTATTGATTACACTAACAAAATGTTTATCTCTAGAATGAATCGATTGTTAGATCATTTTAGTATCCGGAAATGCGTAAAACCACTTATTGCTCTGCACGAATGATAAACAGACTAGTCGCATAGACGTATAAAATGTCTGAGATAATACCAGTAAACATGTTAATTGGACTGCAATGTACAAAAATATAAGCATGTATGTGTACAGACATTAAACTTCTGCTTGTGTCCACACATTCGTTTTCAGGTGCTACGCTGCTTGATTCTTCCCTTCTATCTGCCTTGTAGCGGAACTTGCACAGATCTACAGTAAGAGTGAAATTGGAAAGGGCCTGAAGCCACTTACTTACATATACCAGGCCATCCTTCAAGCTTTCGGCTCGTAATATCTTATCTTTGAAAAATTCTCTGTCAGCCTATCAGAACGGTGGATAATATCTTACACGAGCAGTACCGATGACCTAAGTTGAAGACGCCACTGGTTTGCGGATAGTTTGCTAAATGCTAATCAACGTACCCGTGCAAAACTCCATGCAGCTGCAAATGATATTGACTGACTTCGGTGCAGTAAAACAAACCTGCCTGGCTATGGCTCATATTCGTCTGTATGTAGTACAATTCACTTCCGGTGTTACCTATAGTCGCAAACTTGATAAAACTATACAAATATATTTCTCTTTTTAAAGCCATACCCAATTTGTCTACAAATCAAGAACAAGATTCCATGCTGTATACAGTGGAGTTTTGTGGTATAACTGACTTCAAGCCTTATTTGTTCCCAAGTATTTATGGTTCATTCAGCACAAACTTGGGTGTTACTTCGAATGAGAAAACAATATTCATATATTTCTTAATTTGCTCCATTGAACAATTAATTAGCAGATTGTTCCCACGGAATGAAGCAAAAACAGACAGCAGCCATATAAACTCATCATTATATACTATTGTATCCTTTAGTTCCTAGAGGAACATAGGGCTTCAGCTGCGCACCTCCATTGCCTTCTGTTTTCCGACAACTTTTTCACCCCGCTCCAGGTCTGTCTACATGCTTAAACTCATCATAGAGGAAATTTATATGTATTCTGAATAATACTTGTCCATACTCGTGCAATTGATGTTCCTACATAGGGAGGACAAAGATATAATATTATGTTGACAAACTGGATTGAAACAACCAACTCTATGGCGATGAATGTATTGAGCCAATGTTTGTTGATATTCTGAAACTAGTAAACGATAGTGTCAATCAATCTATGAGCAAGTTAGCCAGTATATTACACGTCACCCGTAGAATAGAGCAGTCTGAGGGCAAAACGCAATCATTGATGACGAAAGGGTCTCAGAGAGGTGGATATCGAGAAGGCTCTATGGTGTCTAGTAATGCATATAGATCCAGTGAGTGTAACAGGTTTCGTGGTACATCCTCAACAGATAAGTTACAAGATGCAAGATAAACACGGTTGTGTTTTACACGTTTGCAACGAGTACATACAAAGACGAACTGTGAATCAGTCAGCAAGTTTAGTGATAAGCTAAATGTGAAATCGAGGTCTGACTCCAAATTGTGTGACGGTAACGGTGTGATCAAGAAGTCCGCAGTTGCAACTGGTAAGTCATTGTTGAATAGAGTGTCACAGAAGAGAGTTACAGTCTCGGAGGACAGTTCTGACTCCACAAGTTTACAAGGTGTTACTAGTCAAAGTGAAGATATAAAACCTTTAATGATTTGTGAGGAGGAACCAAAATTGTCTACTTCTGTTATTAAAGAGTTTGAAAATAATGAAGTTGACGGTAAAGTAGAATATTGGTGATAATGATCACGATAGTGCACATTCGTCTTTGGTTGATCATGATGAGATGGGGGGAATGCCTACTACTGCTAAGTTGAACAAAGGTTCTGTACAACTTGAACGTGATGTAGAATTGAATGCAGGTGCAGTTGCAGAAGTTATGGATACTTGTGAGACCTTCAGTGTAATTGATCAGCGTGTAGCCCACCTATCATCAGATGATAGTGCTAAAACCGAGCTGATAGTAAAGGACAGCAGTGGCGGTTATCCTACGTTTAGACAAACTTCTAAAAGCCGAACGTCAACAGCATAATATATTACATTAATTCTACCACACGGGTAAAAGGCCACAAATTGCTTAGGACTTATTTCATTCCCCTCATTAGGGTTTTTATGTTCTTTTCTTGTTTTGTTTCTACATTTGAAGCGTACTGTAATATATACCAGAATTTTTATGGGAAAACGGCGAATTTGTTTTGTACTTTCCCGCGTTTGCCTTGCTTTAGAAAAATTAGACTTATCCAGCAGTGAAGCGTGAATCCCATTTACCATCTACGTCTGTTCATAAGGCACAATATAGGTATACTCATGAAGAGCTGTGCGTCAGTGGCACAGCGGTTATGACTCTCGTCGACCATGCATATGATCCGGGTTCATTCCCCTGCCGAAGCACACGTGACATCAGTAGTGGGCTCGCAGAATTGAGTTGCCGATATCACCTGCGAAAAATTCCATACATGTACGGCAATTAGGAGTAGAAGCATGCTCTAATAAAAGCGCAACAATATAAATAGTTTTCCAATAAACTTTGGAAAATTGTCCCTTTTTCTTGATTTCTTGAAGAAATACAGAATCTCACTCAGCACACATGTTATGTTTTTAACAACCTCTCTAATTTTACCAGTTGTTTTGCAAAAATTAGCGTGCATTTCTATTGGGACCAAACGAATTTATGCATTTAGTCTGCTTATTATTTGCCTCTCAGTTTTGCCAGAAATTTTTCACAAGTTGAGGTATTAGCACATTTGACTCGTTTGCCAGTATTAACAGATTTCGCTGTCTACTACCCCATCTGGAAGCCTTTCTATCACTGCGTAGGAAAGACTGTGCACTCACAGTAGTTTTAGTCTGTCACTGCTAAGACAATCCTTGATGCTATTTCGTTGAATAGCCAGCATTTTGGTTGTCTTCAATGAGTGACTGTTTGCAGTGTGGACTGGGAAGTGATTGTGTTCCATCTTATCCCCTTCACATACGCCGATCTTGACTGTTATCAAGAACGAATCGCCCTACAGTTGGTTGTTTCAAGCCAGTTTGTCAACATAATATTATATCTTTGTCCTCCCTATGTAGGAACATCAATTGCACGAGTATGGACAAGTATTATTCAGAATACATATAAATTTCCTCTATGATGAGTTTAAGCATGTAGACAGACCTGGAGCGGGGTGAAAAAGTTGTCGGAAAACAGAAGGCAATGGAGGTGCGCAGCTGAAGCCCTATGTTCCTCTAGGAACTAAAGGATACAATAGTATATAATGATGAGTTTATATGGCTGCTGTCTGTTTTTGCTTCATTCCGTGGGAACAATCTGCTAATTAATTGTTCAATGGAGCAAATTAAGAAATATATGAATATTGTTTTCTCATTCGAAGTAACACCCAAGTTTGTGCTGAATGAACCATAAATACTTGGGAACAAATAAGGCTTGAAGTCAGTTATACCACAAAACTCCACTGTATACAGCATGGAATCTTGTTCTTGATTTGTAGACAAATTGGGTATGGCTTTAAAAAGAGAAATATATTTGTATAGTTTTATCAAGTTTGCGACTATAGGTAACACCGGAAGTGAATTGTACTACATACAGACGAATATGAGCCATAGCCAGGCAGGTTTGTTTTACTGCACCGAAGTCAGTCAATATCATTTGCAGCTGCATGGAGTTTTGCACGGGTACGTTGATTAGCATTTAGCAAACTATCCGCAAACCAGTGGCGTCTTCAACTTAGGTCATCGGTACTGCTCGTGTAAGATATTATCCACCGTTCTGATAGGCTGACAGAGAATTTTTCAAAGATAAGATATTACGAGCCGAAAGCTTGAAGGATGGCCTGGTATATGTAAGTAAGTGGCTTCAGGCCCTTTCCAATTTCACTCTTACTGTAGATCTGTGCAAGTTCCGCTACAAGGCAGATAGAAGGGAGGAATCAAGCAGCGTAGCACCTGAAAACGAATGTGTGGACACAAGCAGAAGTTTAATGTCTGTACACATACATGCTTATATTTTTGTACATTGCAGTCCAATTAACATGTTTACTGGTATTATCTCAGACATTTTATACGTCTATGCGACTAGTCTGTTTATCATTCGTGCAGAGCAATAAGTGGTTTTACGCATTTCCGGATACTAAAATGATCTAACAATCGATTCATTCTAGAAATAAACATTTTGTTAGTGTAATCAATAGAATGAAGCAGTATGTACAGAGAGCATTTGAAACTCGTAAAGGAGGTGCGAGTTCTTTTTCTAGAGGTGGGCTGTTCATATTTTATAATACATGATTGTGGAGAAATTTTCTCGGAGTGTTGATTTAAAGGATTTCATTGTCACTGTGCAAGTTTGGTTGCGCAGATCGTATGAGCCTTGTGGTGAGACTTGTATGTCCTTACAGTCTGAGAACGATATTTCGTGTCAGACTTTTATGAAGAATATTAGGTTTGCAACAAGTCGTTTCGTCCAAAGTGGGTCGACGTTAAGAGTGATACACCGCGAAATACACTCTTTCTTACAATCGTGGACAAGTAGCTTGAGCATGAAATATTAGTGGACACTTTCCATTCTAAGACTTTCACATATGCAGGAGCTGCTAATAATAAATGGAGTGTATTCTAATAGTGGCCTGGCTTCATTCCCGCGAAAGTTCCTGAATATGCATGCTAAGAAAATCCTCGATTTTGGATTTCGTGATGCCACCTGATTAGGAAGTGATAGGTCAAAAGAGTACCATAGGACTGATCCGAAGACAATTTGGAGTCTGAGAAGGTTCTCAGATTGAAGGGATGATATCATGACGATCGAAGGGGCGCCTCAGAAGATCCAACAACGCCTGATCAGATTGAACTGTAGATTCCATTAGGACGACCAGGCAGTCGCTTTAAATTTCTGCAAATTCTTTCTGCAAACCATTCTGGAAGTACCCAAGGTATTACACTGTATGTATGTACAACTCTCAGAAACTGCGAATGCCCAGCTCTTACCACTCTGAACCTCACGCTGTCCCTGTAAGACTTTCAGAAACAATTTGTAATGACCAACGCGAAAAAACCAGAACACAGATTGGCGACTCAAGAATCCTTTATTCTTACGCCAATATGTAACCAAAAATAAGGTTATCACACACAAGGCCTAAGAATAAATGTTATAACAATAAATCACTTTAATACTTCTGATAGTTTTTTATCTTCCACTGAACAGCGAACGTTCAGACGATGACTGCTGGATTGATGACTCCCACGAAAAATATGGAGGAGTTGGGTTTGAGCAAACAACCATGAATTGATAGTTCAATCTTCATCCACATTCTCAGGCGATTTCATTATGGAATGTTAGCATAAAACCAAGTTGTTTAATTTTATTATTGCATTTCGCAAAAATAGTATATGAACAACCTTTAGATGCTCCATGTGGATGTACTATATATATTCGGCGTTTTAGTGGTGAATAGAGTCAGAGTAGCGATTCGTCAGCTGACTTAATAGTCCCCAGAGGCACTAGCTGGAATCCCTAGACATAACTCCGAAAGTCAAGGCAATCAAACCGACGTTCCTAGGGAAGTTATTTCTGAGGAGAAAATGACGCAGGACCTCTGCGAACCGGTATGCGATGGCCGCTCAGATTTAGCGAGTAACTGAGGAATCCAGACGGATAAAACGGTCGTCCGAGTGGGATTTGAAAGGCCTTCTTTAGCTACTGAATGATGAATGTCTTTCCGCCCCCTAGACTAGGCATTTCCCGCTCCTCTTACCCTCCACACTGATTTAGGAAATTGAGGTTCATAAATACTATTTGTCTTTTACAACTTTACATGTCAATGAGGGATAGTTTGAATAACTTTTGACAAAAAGCCAGTTTCTTGAGCATCTTCAGAATTGTGAAAGGAGAATAAGTCAACGAAGACGACTGAAGCCAGTGATTCTGGGTTAATATTACACAGTGAGTAGTTGCCAGGACAATTGAACTTCGGTCAATAACAGTAAAGAGAAATTGTGTGCAAAAAAGAGTGATCTTCGTTGAAATAAGTTATATGTCATCACGATGGTCTTGCTTATTTCGAACAATTAGCTTAACTGTGGTTTACTTGTTCCATTTTGTGGCACAGCACCTTGAAGCCTACTGACAATGGAAGGCGTGTTGTGGCATTTAATAATAAGGTTTGCTCATTTCTATCTCTCCATATCGTTGAATATGCCTGACCTTTTGCCCAGCGTTTTATAGTAATGAGCTCTGAAATGGTGAAGAAGTGTGCACTGTCTCACGTAAGCATCACAGATCCTACAGGCCTACGTGATGCACATTCGCCGACCGGTGACTATTAAACTGTGCTCAAAGACCAGTCAGATATGTCATATAATCGCCAGAAAGTAACAGTTTTTCACCGTGTCTTACATCGAGTCATCCAACAATAAAGTTATGCTCCACCATACTCTATCATGTCCCTCTTGACATTCCCATACTTCATTACTGTGATGGATCACAAACCATCGTATCGCTAGATCTTACTCTGAAAATGACTCTCTTATATTTATAACGATGGCGCAGTGCCCGTGAGGATATCGATTTCATTTTTATGAATCGTATATTGGTATAAATATTATGATAATTACATCAGCATATGTCATGTTAAGTGAAATAATCAAATACAGCGGTCGTGTATTTCACTTTTGTCCACCCTCATTTAAACATGCTCCAGGAGATGAAGATGTTGACGAACACGAGTGCAAATCTACACTCGTGTATAATATCCAGGCCCCCAAAGCACTCATTCCACAAGGAACGCAGAATCCCATGAATTCAGAAAAAAAGAGACCAATGGATTGTCCGAAATACGAAACCTATGTCAGGGTATGTGCTGTTGGTTGTGTCCAAATAACTAACAGCTGTCCATAAAGACCTGGATGTAACACGACAGGGTTCCAAGTGAGGTGGGCGCTTTACCACCGAAATTCAGTTTAATCAGAAAAACTAGACACAGGCCAGCACCCAGTGCCGAATGCTAAAGGTACTACTTACCGCTCAAGCCCACCACCCCATGAGTCGGGTCATAAGTACCCCATGTTGGTACGATCTTTAAATAGAGCGAAAATGGTGGTACCGTTGGTAATCGATGGGAGCGATTGAAGTAAGTGGCTATCTAGTCAACGTGACCCATTTACAAGGATTCGTCAGATCCTCCACGGGTTCTCATGTTTTGTTCGTTTCCTGTCCAGTGCCCGTAGCACCGAGAAAGGAAAGAAAATAAGTTTGCAATGACTAGCCGAGATACCAACTGGTTACTCAGTGTGCAAATGGACGCCGGAAATTTTGGAATGCTTGTTGTCGCCGGATTTACGATCTCTACTGGTACTCTCCGTATCCTTTCAAGTGATTTTGGTGGAGATCCTCCTGTAATCAAGGTGTTTTCCTGGCTAATTTTTCACTCATATATCAGGGGGTTTCGTGGTCATATCTTTCCAGGATGTTCATTGTGAGGATTTTTGGGTCAACATCAGCATCAGTGAACGCCCATGGGAGCTGCCGCTCAAACCCAAGGCGAAGTGTCATTGTGTTCTTTGCAAATGTCGCGATGAGTTTTACTGGATTTCTGTAGCCTGACGTGGGACTGTTTCATCCCACCTCGGCTTTTAATTTTGGTGTGATACTGCAGTTCCTGTATCAACCGCAAATTCAGCCTCATAGACCTTATCATTGGCGTTGAACAGCAGACCGTCGTGGCAAGTATCATTTGTCGTTACATGAGAAGGGGTTAACTATTTCCCTTTTGCTTATGGAGTGATTTAGTCTGGGTGAGTTCTCGTGTATATTTTGTTAACTGTGCATCAAACCTGTAGTAATGCCGACAGAAGTGGCTTGTTTACCTAGCCTGTCTTGGTCTGCTCTTTGAGCCTGAATGTACTCTATTGGGCGATCTTCTATGTCTTCCGCTAGCTGGTTGTATTTGTGCCAGTCGTTCCGTTGGTGATCCAACATTGGTTATTAGTGCTGAAATTATTTGGTCTTTGCTCATACTCAAATGTTTCCCCTACTTTTCTGTAGGCTGTTCTCTCTCTAGCACTCCATCAGCGATGTGCACGAACTCTCCAAGAGGGGCGTCAAGATCTTGAACGTCTAGTGCTTGCTGCAAACACTCCGGAAAGGCTTGTACCCGACCCTGGTCCAGTGCAGCCCCTCCCACCATGCTGTCTACCTCAAGCTGCTGCAGGTGGCTAAAGAACTGTGGTGGGGATCTATCTCCCATGTTCTCCGCTTGAAGCAACCTTTGTGTGCGCCTGTCTTCACACATGGATAGTCGTTTAATCACCTCTCACTTAAGAACTACGAATGGCCACTCGTTAGGGGGGTGAAGTGTAACGTCCCATAATTCCTTGTTAGTCTCTTAAGGTAACTGGGAACACAAACTTCTTACCTGGTGTTTTCGTACTTAATAATGTACCGGTCAGAAGAGCTTTCCAGCTGAGCAAACTAAAGTTCTGGATCATGTGGATTAAGTTCAGGAAACTTAGCTTTGCTAGTTACTAAAAATTTTACTTACACAGAAGTTGAAATTTGAAAGCCACTTTGTATATTTCGCAAACGAAACATTGTAGTGAACAAAAATACTGAATAAAATAGCAAGAACTAGAGAAAAACATGAGTGAAAAACAGACGAGCAACCAAAACCAATACAGATATGTAGACTATGGTCATCTACAACAGAAAAAGAGGGTAAAATGTGATCGGGCTCAAAAACTTAGAAACCTACTGTCAATCACATCCCAAAAACCGTTAATGCCCAGCTCTTGCTACGCTGGGCCTCTCGCTGTCCCTCGAAGCCTTTCAGAAACGCTTAGTACTAACGGACGCAAAAACCAAAACACCGATTGGCGACTCGAGAATTCTTTATTCTAACACCAACATATGAGCAGCAAAATAAACTAAGATCTATGAACAAATATCACAATGATAAATCACGAGATTACTTCTAATGGCTTTTCTACGTTCTTTCTGAACAGCGACCGATGAGACGATCACTGGTGTATGGATGCCTCCGTGAAAATATGGGGAAGTTGGGTTTGAGCAAACAACCATGAAATAATCGTTCAATCTTCAACTTCATTGACACTCCTAGTCGAAAAATCGATCCATCCTTTTTTCCATCACGACCAATACACGTCGACTTGAATGCCATTGCGAGAACCTGGGTCACACGGACAGAGCTGAAATGGTAAACAAACAGCAAAGCCAACACACCACAGGCATACCCACAGCACAATCTCACACATCGACGACGACCTACACCTTCCAGTTAAAGGCATCCTCTTGGCATCTTGCAACACAATCGCCACTTACTAGGATGACTCCTGCAGAATGCAACGTGACCATAGCAGCACCTCACAACACTACGCACATCCTCTTATCTACTTACTACCAATTTCCACTGCAATCGCTTGTCACTCTTTCTGCCTCAGTTCTAGTAATGGTGACGTATGCAAGCCTCAGTCGTCTACACTTTCTCTCCCTGCGGTGTGGGACCACAGCTAATCATTATCTCCGTGTGCATGTCATTCTCAGCAATAGCCTCCCCGGCGCACGCGACCGATCTGCTGTCTTTAACAATAATCAATTCATTCACGGATATAGAAGACTAGAAACAGCTTCAGAAGTAATCACGACGAAAATTTTAACAAAATTATGCAATACAATAAAATTCGAAAACAACAAGTAAACACAATGAATCCAAAAACACCCATTGATATGACACAACACACATATATACAAACAGTACAAATAACCTCGTAGATCATATCTTGTTGTAATTCCCTTGAAGAATTGCAAGACTTACACCAGTACGACTGCAACCCTTCTCAGGTTGACGATTCTAAGTTGTATAATGTCCGGACACAATCAAGACTAACCAACAATTACAATAATTGGAACTCACACAATTATTTAACACAAACATATGCACAATCAATGCATCAAATAATGTGGATTCTGCCATGATGAACTACCCTTGAAGAACTGTAGGACTTACAACAGTAGGCCTACATTCCTTCTCAGGTTGACGATCCAAGTGGAAAGACATTCGGACACAAACAGAATTACCAACAGATAGATGACAGATGATATCAATTTAGTATATACAATATGAACATATGTACAAAATCACACACCAAGTCCGATGGACAGCACTTCGAAGTAGTAGCCTTCAAGAATTGTAGGACTTACAGCAGTACGCCTACAACCCTTCTCAGGTTGACGCTCTAGGTTGGAAAATCGTCTCAGAGTTCATTTGCTGACTTCCCTCTATCAGCTATATCCTCAAATCTGAACGGTAACACGCTCATGTCATTATATCGTAGAATATAGATGACGAACAAACACACGACATATCTCATCAACCAAGTGTAGAAACAGAGTAATTTACACCAAAGATAATAACATTCAAATGGTAACTTGGAACTTGAAAAACCTTTATTCATGCAAGTCAGTTTAACAATTACCCTCTCGTACACACTTGGCTTACTTTCACTAAACTGAGCAATATCTTTCGTATTTTCAAATGCACCAATACTATCATAGTCATTGCACAAGGCATTTGAGTTCATGGGCGTCTTTTTCATTGCGGATGACAACAGCGGCGACTGATCGATACCAGTTAATGAACTTAGTGGTGGATCAGAAGCTGTTGTTGTTCGGCTTTTAGAAGTTTGTCTAAACGTAGGATAACCGCCACTGCTGTCCTTTACTATCAGCTCGGTTTTAGCACTATCATCTGATGATAGGTGGGCTACACGCTGATCAATTACACTGACGGTCTCACAAGTATCCATAACTTCTGCAACTGCACCTGCATTCAATTCTACATCACGTTCAAGTTGTACAGAACCTTTGTTCAACTTAGCAGTAGTAGGCATTCCCCCCATCTCATCATGATCAACCAAAGACGAATGTGCACTATCGTGATCATTATCACCAATATTCTACTTTACCGTCAACTTCATTATTTTCAAACTCTTTAATAACAGAAGTAGACAATTTTGGTTCCTCCTCACAAATCATTAAAGGTTTTATATCTTCACTTTGACTAGTAACACCTTGTAAACTTGTGGAGTCAGAACTGTCCTCCGAGACTGTAACTCTCTTCTGTGACACTCTATTCAACAATGACTTACCAGTTGCAACTGCGGACTTCTTGATCACACCGTTACCGTCACACAATTTGGAGTCAGACCTCGATTTCACATTTAGCTTATCACTAAACTTGCTGACTGATTCACAGTTCGTCTTTGTATGTACTCGTTGCAAACGTGTAAAACACAACCGTGTTTATCTTGCATCTTGTAACTTATCTGTTGAGGATGTACCACGAAACCTGTTACACTCACTGGATCTATATGCATTACTAGACACCATAGAGCCTTCTCGATATCCACCTCTCTGAGACCCTTTCGTCATCAATGATTGCGTTTTGCCCTCAGACTGCTCTATTCTACGGGGTGACGTGTAATATACTGGCTAACTTGCTCATAGATTGATTGACACTATCGTTTACTAGTTTCAGAATATCAACAAACCTTGGCTCAATACCTTCATCCTCTATACGGGGGCTTATCTTCACCCACTTCCGTTGCAGTCGAGTAGGTAGACGTTTCACTATTACTTCTAGGATAAAACTCGAGTTGAGGTCACTCATGCGATTCATCGAAATCATTCCATTCTTGCAAATTAGCAAATTATCCAAAAACTCAGTGAGTGCCTCGCAGTCATCTTGTGATTGACCACCAATACCCTTAACAGCCTCGAATAATTTCCCTACAATCATCGAAAGTCTTCCAAACCTTTGACGTAGTATACTCATAGCCACATAGTACCCCCCTTTCGGCTTCATAAACTTACAGCACTGTATAGCTCATGCAGCATCTCCAGTGCAATATCTCGTCAAATACATTAACTTCAATTCATCATTTAACAGAAAACTACTCAACATGATCTCAAACTCCTTTACAAACTGTAAATAATCAGCTGGGTTTCGGTCGAAACACTGTGGTTCAAATTTAGGGAGTTTGATGTTCCTATTATCCCTGAACGGCGAAACAGTAACATCAACCATGTCATGCTTAACATCAGACACATCGTTACAAGCAACAGACAAGTCACCATGACTTACTTTCCTGTTTGCATCCAAGACGCTCTGTCCATTCTTTGTCTCAGGCATCACTGAACGTAACCAAAATACCAGAAAGTTCCAGATAACGCTTGTTCAAAGAAGACTTGGCCAGCACCAGGAAAGACGGACGGAAATTATCCAAATGCCAGAAACTCTCACCAACCGTCAGAAACTGCTACCAATACGTCGGAAACAGTCAATCACGTCTGAAAAACCGTTAATGCCCAGCTCTTGCTACGCTGGGCCTCTCGCTGTCCCTCGAAGCCTTTCAGAAACGCTTAGTACTAACGGACGCAAAAACCAAAACACCGATTGGCGACTCGAGAATTCTTTATTCTAACACCAACATATGAGCAGCAAAATAACTAAGGTTTTTGACGGCTTTTTATGTGCTCTCCGAACAGCGACCTATGAGACGATGACTGGCTGATTGATGCCTCCGCGAAAACATAGGGAAGTTGGGTTTGAACAAACAACCATGAATTGATCGTTCAGTCTTTAACTACATTGGCAGTGGCGGTTATCCTACGTTTAGACAAACTTCTAAAAGCCGAACAACAACAGCTTCTGATCCACCACTAAGTTCATTAACTGGTATCGATCAGTCGCCGCTGTTGTCATCCGCAATGAAAAAGACGCCCATGAACTCAAATGCCTTGTGCAATGACTATGATAGTATTGGTGCATTTGAAAATACGAAAGATATTGCTCAGTTTAGTGAAAGTAAGCCAAGTGTGTACGAGAGGGTAATTGTTAAACTGACTTGCATGAATAAAGGTTTTTCAAGTTCCAAGTTACCATTTGAATGTTATTATCTTTGGTGTAAATTACTCTGTTTCTACACTTGGTTGATGAGATATGTCGTGTGTTTGTTCGTCATCTATATTCTACGATATAATGACATGAGCGTGTTACCGTTCAGATTTGAGGATATAGCTGATAGAGGGAAGTCAGCAAATGAACTCTGAGACGATTTTCCAACCTAGAGCGTCAACCTGAGAAGGGTTGTAGGCGTACTGCTGTAAGTCCTACAATTCTTGAAGGCTACTACTTCGAAGTGCTGTCCATCGGACTTGGTGTGTGATTTTGTACATATGTTCATATTGTATATACTAAATTGATATCATCTGTCATCTATCTGTTGGTAATTCTGTTTGTGTCCGAATGTCTTTCCACTTGGATCGTCAACCTGAGAAGGAATGTAGGCCTACTGTTGTAAGTCCTACAGTTCTTCAAGGGTAGTTCATCATGGCAGAATCCACAACATTTTATGTATTGTTTGTCATTATGTTCGTGTTTAGTAATTGACTGGGTTCCAATAATCTAATTTTTGGGTAATTTTTATGGTTGTCACATTGCGTGAATCATCTTGGAATGTCGTTTCTATTCTTCTAGAATTATGAAAGAATTGAGAGTTTTCAGCGTCATTGTATGCAATTTGATGATTCTGGGAGGGCATTGTGCCAGAGTGACATGGAGCAACCGACACCCGTGGACCAGATCATTGGTGATGCTCTCGACGTAGAGCGTAGGAAATTTCCGATCATTGAGGAAGATCCCACACTCCGGGGAGTGCGTGTCGGTATTTTGTGGTATGCTTGTTTTGTGTTGTGCTTTTTTGTCTTGCTTTCCCGTTTTTGCCTAGTCCCGGTTGGCCCAGGTTCCCGCATTGGCGGTCTAGTTCGGGGTTATCATCGCTATGGAAAAAAGGGATGGACCCTTTTTCTGCCAGTGAGTGTCAGTGGACGTGAACATTGGACGCTTGCTTTTGGAACTGGTAGCCATTTTTAGGCAACTCGAAGGCGCGAATGGTTCAATCATTTAGAAGTTCGACGAAGACGAACGAAAACTAATAAAACTGCATAATAATTTCGTATGAAACATTAGTTTATAGACTTTTACTGTTCTCTACTTTAATTGCCAAACAATATAACTTCCTTCTTACGATGCTGGTGTTTTGGATTTAAAGTCGAATAAAGTACATAGTATTTATCGGTGCGTAGCGTCTTCGTAAAAGTGGGAACTTAGGGATAATTTCCTTGACAAGTGGGTATGTCAATGTAGTCAAAGATTGAACTATCTATTCATTGCTGTTTGCTCAAAACCAACTTCCCCAATTTTCGCGGAGGCATCAATACGACAGTCATCGTCTCATCGGTCGCTGTTCAGAAAGAAGTCAGCAATAAACCGTCAGAAGTAATGTTGTGATTTATTATTGTAATATTTGTTCACAGACCTTAGTAGAAATATTTTTTATATGTTGGTGTAACAATAAAGAATCCTCGAGTCAACAATTAATGTTTTGGTTTTTTCGTCCGTTATTACTAAGCGTTTCTGAAAACTTCAAGGAACAGCGTGAGCGCGAGCGTAGCAAGAGCTGGGCATTAACGGTTTACGAGATGTGGCTGACAGGGTATATGAAAAGTCTATCGTGAAGAAGATAATTGATATATCAGTGATAGGTGAATTGAAATTTCTGCAAGCTTAGAATTCTTAGGACAACCTGACATGTAAGATCTCACACGAATTTCCGTAGGGTCTATGGGTTAGCACAGATGTTTTGGCATCATTTTGAACTTTGGAAAGATGACTTACAAATGTTATGGATAATAATAATAATAATCGAAACTGCAGTAATATTTTCTAGCTGTTCGGAATTTTTCCGTTTGATTCAGTTCCTTATTAATATTTCGCAGTGTTCGTAGCGAGTTATAGGAAACTTTATTCTATCTTCATTTTCATCAACTTTCCCTTCACGCACAGTAGCATGCATTCATTAAATACATTCAAGCATTGTAACCTGAACATCACAAAATCTCTACATATAACTTGTTTAGTAATAAATGCCCTAAAGATATGAGCCATAAGTGCATCTTCCATATCCTGAATAGGCACAAGTAATTCATTAAGAATATCAGAATATCTTAGTGATCTGAAAATGAATAATTATTAGGACTGATATAACTTGTGTAACAGATGCTGGCTGCTATTCGACAGAAAGCTGAGACTAATTTTAAGTAGTCTGACATTTTAGAAGGACCATATATACTATTCTTCGTGCCCCAATGCACACTGATATCAAAGTAATCTGATGCCATTTTATGCAGTGAGCGATTACGGTCTTCTGAGATTCCATGTGCAAACGTAAATTAAACTGGTATCACATCTTTGCCTATCACATATTCAATACTCTCGATGTTTTGAAATGTCTTAAAACTCTTAAGCCCTCACATAGTCTTGGCCCTGATGGCATACCTGCATATGTCCTAAAACAATGTGCAGATGCTCTATGTTCACCTCTAACTAATATTCTAAATGCTTCTTTCTCCGAAAACGTTGTACCTGTTCCATGGAAAGACATTAAAATAGTCCCTGTCCCTAAACCTGGCAATAGCAAGAACGTAAAGTTCAGACCCATTGCCATCACTTCCCCGTTTCTAAAGCTCATGGAAAAACTAGTACTTCTAACACTCGAACCCTCTCTTAAAAGCTTCGAAGACCCCAAACAATTTGTCTACAGACAGGGTAGGAGTACTTTAGACGCTGCAGCCGTCTTACACAACAGTATTGTTTCTTCATTAGATAAAGGTGCCAAATATGTCCGCTGCACGTTTCTTGACTTCAATTCTGCTTTCGACTCTGTACCTAGAAGTCTCTTGCTAAATAAGCTCTCCATGACACAAACCGAGTCCTGGGTCACTAACTGGTTGCATTCCTACTTTTCAAACAGAATGCAGTACACCGTATACAAAGGCGAATCCTCCTCTGCTGTGCTCACTGAAGCTGGTGTCCCCCAAGGTGCTGTACTCTCCCCACTTCTCTTTTCATTCTTCCTACATGACCTACCGTCTTCAAATGACATTAACTTTGTCAAATATGCTGATGACCTAACTGTATCTTTACCTGTCAAATGTCAAAGTGACTGCTCTAAACTAAATGGCTTCTTATCAGAAATTAGCCAATGGTCCAAGGAAAACGGTCTAACCTTAAACCCCTCCAAATGCCAAACAGTTAATTTCACCTTTAGGCATAAATCTGACCTAAACAAACTGGTTAGCACTCACGAGGTGTGCAACATAGATGGCACTGAAATAGAAACCAAGTCGGAAATTAAATACCTAGGCGTCACTCTATCTTCTGATCTTTCCTGGTCGTCTCATATCTTGACGATTTCCAAGAAAATATACCGTCTTACCTTCTACATCAAGAAGTTAAGACATTCTGGTGTAACCCAACCCTTACTCCTACAATTTGTTAACTCCCGTATTCTGCCTATTATTCTCTATTGCTCCCCCTTAGTCTTTCCTGGGCTATTGAAGAAAGACTATACCTTATTACGTAGGATGTTAAAGGTTGTCAGCAGGGTAAGCAGTATGCCACTTAGCCAGCTTGTTAACATTCTGGTGGACAGGCACATGGACTCATGTGAAAAATGGGCGAAATCCATTTTATCTGACTCACAACACCCTCTACATTCACAACTCTCCCCATGTATCTCTTCAGGGAAAACAAGAAGCCTATATAGGAAACTATATGCCCGCACTAGTAAGTACAAAAACTCATCCATACCCTACCTAGCTCGTGTTCTGTGCGATAAAGAATGCATCAGGCATGAAACCTTTAACTTATTAAATAGTCAGTAGAACCAATGGATCTTGTCTTTCCAACTCACATCATTTATAGGTACAACGTTTTCTCGCTCTTCATTCTGTATTTATTTTTGTTATGTGCTGTTTTGTTTCTCTCTTCCTTGCAAACTCTACTTAAAACATTCTTGTTCGTTCTTTCACACTCTGTATATCTCGACCATTTTGCTATCGCTTACGCCAGTAAATATGCTAGTAGTATCTACTTTTCTAACACCTTCAAACACTTTAATTTTGGCTTTGCTACCGACATACTAATATGTTGTTGAGATAACTTTAATCTATGTAGAACTTTATTATTGTTAATGTAAAAACTGGATGCAATATTGTAGTAAAATGCTGAGAATTCCATTCTGTATCACAAGTACTGATTTGGAATAAAGCTTATGTTATGTTATGTTAAGCAATTTTAACTAGTAAATTCATTTAAATAGATATAATCACCAGGAAATTCAGCAACCCATCTTATTCATCGCATGATCTCTTCGATGTGTAATGGAATATTTCAGTCATCATGGATGATAACGAAGTGTTTAACATCCTCAAAACATACATCTAACTTATGTCTGTCGGCCATTTCTCTTTCAAATGCCCAATTCTCATAGAATAACTGGGGTGACAACAACCTTTGCCTGTAGTCAATTTACAAACTTAAGATCTAAAACAACTCTCAAACAACAATGCCTTAAGGCTCTAAAACGCAAATAAGTCTTTCTATGCGAAATTTCTTAAAAAAGATGACTTCTTTTAGTAGAAATTTGTCCGGGCTGTCAAGACAATTTTACGCATTACTACGAACACAATACAGCAAAATATTGCTTTTTTCGGCCATAGAAGCCCAAAACTAGTCAAATATAATCTATTTTCACAAAACTGAGCGGTTATAACGCCTCTATAGGCGTGAACGCAATACCCCACACAGTGCGCGAAAATATATCACGATAACGTTTATCCTCAATACTGAGTTTTACAGCCTTGTTACGAATATGCCGCGTATAGATATTGGATATTGAAGTCAGTGAATTCAGACACTTAATAACGTAATACTTTTGGGGTTTTGGTTGACAGTCTGCCGTTACGCCATTAGTTTTACATATTGATGACTAAAATGAAGCCATTCTATGGTTTTTTTGTGTTTCTTACTTGTTTGAGTGTCTCAGGGAGTTGTGCGGTACCTGTCCGCATGGCGGAATATTGCGTTTAGTTTAGGTGGTTGGTTAAAATTAGTAATGTAGCGATGAAATGAGTTCTTTGTAATATGTCCATTATGAGCCAGTTGATCAGTCCTAGTGATGCTTCGCTAGAGCACTGCTTCACTAATATCTTTGCTCTGGTAAGTATCTAAGTTGTGAGTTTTTATTGAAATTAAAATACTTATTTCATGTAAACTAATTGAAATTCATTTCACGTAGACTGATTTCAGCGGCATACAGTACCGAAAGTACATTATCCATACTCCAAGGGAATATAGTGACCCGTTGGATGATCCCATAATAAAGTCATTTGCTCTTTGTCAAAAGTTTGGTGTTCTTTCTGCCTGGGTGCGTTCAAAACCTGAAGCATCAGATTCCTCAGATCCATGTGCGTTTTCAAAATTTGCAAAAGAGCTTTGGGTGTTTTGGTACGGGAATGATGACTTCCCTAATGCCGAAAGCTGTATTCTCCCCGAGCTTCGCAACGAAGATCATGGGAACTGGCGTCAAGGTTTATCGTACGAAACGAGAACTGTCCTATTCCGGGCATTACATAATGTAGTTGAAAGGTTTGTGTTGCATTTCATATGTTGATTCTCTTAGGTGTTTGTATACCAAAGGATTCGTTCGTCTGGGTAAATGGTTTGTACAGCCTCGTAAATGTGGTCCCAGCGATGATTAGTAAGATTCACTTATGAGTACCTAAAGGTTTTCAGTACCCAGTATAGTGTCGGTTTTTCGTTTTTTCTTCATGGTGAGAGTACGGTATGTGCCAGCCTCGATATCCGTCAACATACTGCAGTTCAAAGAGTCACTACTGAGCATATCCAGAAATGTTTAACAACCCAAACAATTATGCCTGGTATGTCTTTCGCAGTCTATTTTTCGTTTCAGTCATGGTTTATCGTTCCACTTATCACTTTTAAAAGGTAATTAATTTCGCAATGACTGCCACTTATTCTAAATAGTAGGAAATCAATGATCCATCGCCTCTCTAGTCTTTATTCACATTCTGTGGACTGTTGTCTAGGGGTATTCATAAGGGTAGGCGTGACATGTCTGACAAGTCCTGGTGAATCAATTCTTGGCTTCTTCACGTGTTTCGGACTAGGAGTTTCGGATAATCTGTCTGGAATTTCACTGATTCCTTTGTATAGAAGGTTAAAAGTGAGCTAGGTGTACAATGCATTTCTCGAAATGTGTGATACTTCATATCAGTGGGAGAATGAAATTAATGCTTATGCCCATTGAAACTATCCCATCTAGTTTTAATTAATTATTACAAGTGGCAAACAGCACACTTCATGCTATGTCAAGCATTACTTGCTTAAAAAAGTTTGTTCGTAATATCTCTAAGATGCAACGTTCATATGATTGATACAGTGTATCAATGTAACAGAAAAATCCAAAAAAGTAATTTTGATAAATAGCGCTATGAAAGGTGGATTAGTTAATATGCATGGAGTACTCTTTTGCAGAATATTTATGTGTAAATACTTCACACATCTTGTTCACAAGAGCTACATTTTAATGCTTGATTGTGATCAAGTGGATGGCATCCCTATGGCACATGCATTCACTTATGTCTGAATTTCACTAATTCCTAATTACTCGTCATGTAATTATTGTTTTTTCCATACATTTCTGTTGATTGTAGTTTCGGTGCACTTCTTTTATCTGCCTTTGTGTCTGCTTTTATAGTGTGACAAATCTCACTTGTGCCAGTTTACTGTGTTCGAAATTTATTTTACAGTTAAATAAATGTAGTGGCGTGTGTTTGATGAATCCAGTTCCACCGGTATTCACCAACTATTTCCAGTACTAAATATTCTACCAGCGGCCTATGTGGCATCAGCTACCCCACAATACGCTGATATGGTGGGACTCATTGTCAACTGCCTGAATAGCAGTGTGCGAGAGCTGGGAGGAAACGTAGGCAAGCTCAGAAACCTCCTAAACTTAAAAATAACAACGCTGACTGAAGCCTGGCTAATGCACCTCCACGAAATCAACATTAGTGATATAGTTATGGTCAAGTGAGACTAGGATAACTAGAAAGAGGGAATCATCGAAGGACACTGCAGCAGAGGGCAAAGACTCGTGTGCGCTGCTACTTCTTTTCACTGATTTTGACTTCACTGGAACTCTCCACAATCAGACGTAACTACGGTAACGTCCTTGAGCAGATCTAAGCGAGAAAATAGATATAGGCAGTTTTTATTGGCTGTTGGCTAGCTGGCTTTCTATTGGTTCAAAATATAAATTAAAGCGCCAATCTCTTCATTTTGACACGGAAATTAACAGTCAGTAAAATTTCGGGCTTACCTTACCATAATATAATGGCGTGTTAATTTTTTTGGTGTGAGTGTAGTGTGACAGTCACACGCTATTTGGATGCATTGTTGATGTTTGAAGTATATTGAGATGTATGAGATTGTCCAGAAAGTGAATATAAATCAACAATAATTTTGATGCATTTATTTTAAGTCCAAAATAGGATGTATGCCATTTTGGTTACTAGGCGAATATGATTCAACTACCATTTCTATAAATTTAATGTGTCCTGAATTATTACATGTAGAAATATGTATGTGGTAACTAATCTACTTTTTTAAGTTTTCACTTCAATGATTTGTGGGAATTGTGCATATTACGTCAGCATAAATGAAGTAAATTGACAAGGTCATGCCCAGTGGTATATAAGCACTGAAATATATACTAGTGTTTATTTACTTGAAATCATAGTGTTGTGCACGTTAGGAATTGTTAAAACGATTAAATGATGTTGCAAAGTACTCCTGCTGCATCTACTTCAAGAAATATATCATCTTTATTGTGTGATGTAACAGCTATATTCCAAAGGATAATGTTGTGTAGTATATTTTATACATGGACACAATTTAAGGAAGCTTTAGACACATTTATGAAGGTACTAACTAAGCTGTTCTTTATTTCTTTGAAAGGAATCCAATACATCCTATCGTGTTGATTCAAGTAAAAAAGATCCATCCGGTGCTGATGACTACAAGTTTGTGAAGTTTAAATGCACTTTTGGAAGTCATCGTGCTCCCCGAGGTGCTGGCTTTAGGAACAGAGGGTAAGTTGGCTGCGTGTGTAAATTTAAAAAATTTTAAGGTTCAAAAGTACATCATGCCAGTCAATAAATTTAGTCCAGCGGAAATCCAACGTATACATGATAACCAAGTACAAAACTGAGCATAACCACCCCTGCACAGCAAGTTTCATGTCCACCGATGTATCTAGACGTTGGTTGTCATCACAAGAAATGGCAAATATCCAACCGTTCATTGAAAGCAATACTGATGTCCATGAAATCATGGATCCAGCACATGAGAAGTTCGGAAAAGCGCTCCTGTATAACGATATTAAAAACATGCAGGCTAAGATAAATAAACGTAGGTCCTATCAAAATATATGGTGCAGTAGAATAGAAATTGGTTGTTTGGAAGAGCTGCTTCATCAACTGAGGCAGACAGGTCCACTTAAAGTTTTGCAGGACAACGCAGGCTGTCAATGGAGTTGAAGACTGAACGATCAATTCTTGGTTGTTTGCTCAAAATCAACTTCCCCAATTTTCGCGGTGGCATCAATACGACAGTCATCGTCTCATCGGTCGCTGTTCAGAAAGAAGAGTGAAACATCGTCAGAAGTAATAGAATGATTTATTATTGTAATATTTGTTTTCAGACCTTAGTTCGCTTAGTTCGCTTATTCCTTTTATATGTTGGTGCAACAATACAGAAATATCAAGCGGCAGATCGGTGTTTTGGTTTTTGCGTCCGTTATAACTAAGCGTTTCTGAGAAATCTTCTAAGAACAGCGTGGGCCCGAGCGTAGCGAGAGCTGGGCATTAACGGTTTATGAGACTTGGCTGACAGTTTCTGACGATGGAAACAGATCTGGCGGATTCAAACAGTTGGTGAAAGTTTGGATAGTCGCCGTTCATTTTTCCTGGTGCCGGTCAAGTACTCTTTGAACAAGCAATATCTGGAACGTTTTTGGAATTGGGTCAAGTTCAACAATGCTTGGGTCAAAGAAGGGACAGAGTGTCTTGGATGCAAACAGGAAAGTAAGTCATGGTGACTTGTCTGTTAATTGTAACGATGTGTCTGATGTTAAGTATGACATGGTTGATGTTACTGTTTCGCCGTTCAGGCATAATAGGAACATCAAACTCCCTAAATTTGAACCACGATGTTTTGATGGAAACCCGGCTGATTATTTACAATTTGTAAAGGAGTTTGAGATCATGTTGAGTGGTATTTTATTAAATGATGAATTGAAGTTAATGTATTTGATGAGATATTGCACTGGAGATGCTTCATGAGCTATACAGTACTGTAAGTTTATGAAGCCAAAAGAGGGCTACGATGAGGCTATGAGCATATTACGTCAAAGGTTTGGAAGACCTTCGATGATTGTAGGGAAATTATTCGAGGCTGTTAAGGGTAATGGTGGTCAATTACAGGATGACTCCCAGGCACTCACTGAGTTTTTAGATAATTTGCTAATTTACAAGAATGGAATGATTTCGATGAATCGCATGAGTGACCTCAACTCGAGTTTTATCCTAGAAGTAATAGCGAAACGTCTACCTACTCGACTGCAACGGAAGTGGGTGAAGATAAGCTCCCGTATGGAGGATGAGGGTATCGAGCCAAAGTTTGATGATATCCTGAAACTGGTAAATACTAGTGTCAATGAATCTATGAGCAAGTTCGCCAGTCTATTAGATCTCACACCTAGAACAGAGCAGTCTGAGATCAAAATGCAAACATTGATGACGAGTAGGCCTCAGAGAGGTGGATATCGAGAAGACTCCATGATGTATAGTAATGCATATAGACCTAGTGAGTGTAACAGCTTTCGTAGTACATCCTCAACAGATAAGTTACAAGATGCAAGACAAGCACGGTTGCCTTTTACACGTGTGCAAGAAGTGCATACAGAAGTGAACTGTGAACCGGTAAGCAAGTTCAGTGATAAGCTAAATGTAAACTCCAGGCATGACTCCGAATTGTGTGACGATAACGGTGTTGTGAAGAAGTCTGTAGTTGCAACTGGTAAGCCATTGTTGAATAGAGTGTCACAGAATAGAGTTGCTGCTTCAGAGTCCAGTTCTGACTCCACAAGTTTACAAAGTATAACTAGTCAGAGTGAAGATGTAAAACCTTTAATGATTTGTGAGGAGGAACCAAAATTGTCTACTTCTGTTATTAAAGAGTTTGAAAATAATGAAGTTGACGGTAAAGTGAATATTGGTGATAATGATCACGATAGTGCACATTCGTCTTTGGTTGATCATGATGAGATGGGGGAATGCCTACTACTGCTAAGTTGAACAAAGGTTCTGTACAACTTGAACGTGATGTAGAATTGAATGCAGGTGCAGTTGCAGAAGTTATGGATACTTGTGAGACCTTCAGTGTAATTGATCAGCGTGTAGCCCACCTATCATCAGATGATAGTGCTAAAGCGGAGCTGATAGTAAAAGACAGCAGTGGTGGTGGTCTTGCAGGTAGACAAATTTCTGAAAAAAGAGCAACAATAGGTTTTGATCCACTGCTAAGTTCATCAACTGATATCAATCAGTCATCGTTGGTGTTTTCATTAACAATGAAACGGATGCCCATCAACTCTAGTATCTTGTCCAATGACTATGCTAGTATCAGTTCGTTTGAAAGGACGTATATCAATGGTCAGTTTAGTGAGGATAAACCAAGTGTAAACGAGAGAGTAATTGTTAAATTGACTTGCACGAATAAAGGCATTTCTAGTTTCAAGTTACTATTTGAATGTTATTATCTTTGGTGTAAATTACTCTGTTTCTACACTTGGTTGATGAGATATGTCGTGTGTTTGTTGGTCATCTATATTCTACGATACTATGACATGGGCGTGTTACCGTTCAGATTTGAGGATATAGCTGATAGAAGGGAGTTAGCGAATGAACTCTGAGACGATTTTCCAACCTAGAGCGTCAACCTGAGAAGGGTTGTAGGCGTACTGCTGTAAGTCCTACAGTTCTTCAAAGGGTAGCGCATCAATGAGCAGTCCAATGTGCTTGGTGTGTGATTTTGTACATATGTTCATATTGTATATACTGAATTGATATCATCTGTCATCTAGCTGTTGGTAATTCTGTTTGTGTCCGGATGACTTCCACTTGGATCATCAACCTGAGAAGGAATGTAGGCGTACTGCTGTAAGTCCTACGGTTCTTCAAGGGTAGTTTGTCGTGTCAGAATCCACAACATTTGATGTGTTGATTGTACGTATGTTTGTGTTAAATAGTTGTGTGAGTTCCAATTGATGTAATTGTTGGTTAATCTTGTTTGTGTCTGGACATTCCACAACTTACAATGGTCAACCTGTGAAGGTTTGTAGGCGTACTGGTGTAAGTCCTGCAATTCTTCAAGGGTATTCCATCAAGACATGAAATGCGAGTTTGTGTGTAAAGTTTGTGTATACGTGTGGTGTGTCATATCAATTGGTGTTATTTGAATTCATTGTGTTTACTCGTTGTTTTCGTACCTTGTTGTTATTGCATAATTTTGTTAAAATTTTCGTCGTGATTACCTCCAAAGTTGTGTCCACTCTTCTACATCCGTGAATGAATTGATTGATGTTAAGGACAGCAGATGGGTCGTATACGCCGGGGAGGCTAGGCTATTGCTGAGAATGGAATTCACACGGAGATAATTGTTAGCTGCGGTCCGACACGCCGGGGAGAAAGAGTGTAGACGACTGAGGCTCGCAT
The DNA here is from genome assembly GCA_944472135.2 of Trichobilharzia regenti. Taxonomy (NCBI): domain Eukaryota; kingdom Metazoa; phylum Platyhelminthes; class Trematoda; order Strigeidida; family Schistosomatidae; genus Trichobilharzia; species Trichobilharzia regenti. The sequence goes on from OX235263.1 coordinate 77,663,449, forward strand.
GCGTCACCGCTACTAGAACTGAGGCAGAATGAGTGACCAGCGATTTCAGTGGTAATTGGTAGTGAGTAGATACGAGGATGTGCGTAGAGTATCGTGAGGTGGTGCTATGGTCACATTGCATTCTGCAAGAGTCATTCTAGCAAATGGCGATTGTGTTGCAAGATGTCAAGAGGAGGTCTCTATCTGGAGGCGCATTTCGTCATTGATGTGTGAGATTGTGCTGTGAGTATGCTTGTGGTGTGTTGGCTTTTCTGTTTGTTTTCCATTTCAGCTCTGTCCGTGTGACCCAGGTTCTCTCAATGGCATCCAAGTCAACGTGCATTGATCGTGAAGGAAAAAAGGGTTGGATCCCTTTTTGCCGGGGAGCGTCAATGGAGTTGAAGATTGAACGATCAATTCTTGGTTGTTTGCTCAAAATCAACTTCCCCGATTTTCGCGGAGGCATCAATACGACAGTCATCGTCTCATCGGTCGCTGTTCAGAAAGAAGAGTAAAATTTCGTCAGAAGTAATAGAATGATTTATTATTGTAATATTTGTTTACAGACCTTTGTGTAACAATAAACAAATATCACGCGGCAGATCGGTGTTTTGGTTTTTGCGTCCGTTATAACTAAGCGTTTCCGAAATCTTCGAAGAACAGCGTGGGCCCGAGCGCAGCGAGAGCTGGGCATTAACGGTTTATGAGACGTGATTGACACAGGCTTCGTATCTAAAATCATTTTTGCTCGTAATGATATGATAGACGTGTATCATAAGTTTCCAGAAGTAGTTGGAATCGATTGTACTTACAAAACGAATAAGATGGGGTGAGTTTCAGTACAATAAGGTATAATTCCTTTTCCAAATTTGTTACAGATGGCCTTTGTATCAGTTTGTTTTGACTGATGGATTCGGAAGAGGAAGGACTGTTTTGTTTGCTCTTACTAGGAGAGAAACGTTTGCAGATATCAAGGAGATATTGCAAACGTTTAAGAGATTTATGGTGGATACATCGAAAACATTAACATTCACTGTCGACTGTGCAACTGCACAGATGAACGCTCTAAAGAAGGAATTCCCTAGTTGCAATATTGTTTCGTCTTTTCCATGTATGCCAGGCATTCAGAAGGAAGGTAAGTTTCATTCCCATTAACTGACATAAGGAAAACAGTTCCCAAATCAGCTTGTTAAAAAGTGGTTGTACCGAATGGTGCACACGCGCAGTTATGACAGGCAGGTTAGCAAATCAGAGTATATTGCCAAAGGCTTTGGCGTTACCTAAACCTCATAAGTATTGTAGACGCTGAGGCTGGTGCCTACATTAGAAGGTACTGGCTAAGAACACGCAAATATTGGGCTGCATCGTGCAACAGGTTCACCATTATCATGGGGAACAATACTAACAACAGAGTTGAGAATGCTCATAGGCAGTTGAAAAGATATCTACGTAAAGGTGATCCTATGGAACTGACGCTATGGAAAATATGGAGGTGGATCGACCACACAACCATGCGTAAAATACGTCAGGGCCAGTGTAAGCTTGCTAAATACTACAATTACGATGTAAGTTCGAAGATAATTTTCGATTTATCCTAGGTACCTAATTCCCTGAAGTCTCATTTACGGAGTCTCACACCGTTTGCTGCCCAGAAAGTTGTGTTAGATTTACAAAGGCGTTCCTTCTTTTTCCATTCACCATCTTCTACCTCAGTTATTTACGCAGAAGGTGGTCACATATTCTTCGTAAACAGGAACGGGGCGAAATGCACATGTTGGACATACTGCGCATACAATTTGCCTTGTGCGCCTGTCGTTGAGGCGTTCTTGAACTCATATTTAAACTGTGGTATGTTCCATTTCTTTGAATGTTACTCTAAGATATTCTGAGGAATAGTGAGAGGTGGACACGTCTATATAATACAACGGACAACATTCCGAGGTCCATCCGGTTAATGCCGGAACCAAACAACGCGTTTCGAAATGCTTATGAACATTTAAGATACCGTCTCAACAGTCTGAACCGAAGAAATCCGGATGCTGCGCTGCGCGAAATAGCGGAGTTTACCAGAAGGTTGGACAGTTTGCTAGCAAATAAACCGCAAACAACTTCAAGATTACGACGTGCCCCTGTTAATCGATTATTTTTGTGAAAATACTTGTATTACTTTTTTATTTCCATTTGTATTCAGAAATAAACATGTATGTATAAACTGCTGTTACACTTCCTTTCCTTTCAAAAAGGCTAAGACCGACAGTTTAAAGAATACTTTGGTTGATTGTTTCGTTAAGAGAGCGCTTTGAAAGTCACTTAGAAATTAAAACGGTCTGTGCCTTATTTACTACGTTTTCCAGCCGAGCATTTGCGGTTCATAGCATATCCTGATTAACGGTGATTAATACGATTTACCATTTAGACCGCACCACCACCAAGCCTACTATATTCATAAACTTATTCTAACCTATTCATCGATAAGGCCTTTTTATGGTAACTGAAGCTCTTATTTACCCACTATTTTCTCAAATAACGCTGGTCATGCTTACAATGATACCTAGGTGCTGAATTGAGTCTTTTAGTTCTGAAATAACGCTAGTCTGAGCATAATTTGTCCTG